>CM068345.1:15305674-15755674 GCA_034769755.1 Odontamblyopus lacepedii | reverse complement strand
AAATATATAAGATTGTGTGTTTAACATTTGTGAATGAAAACAAAACTCAGCTCCAGGGGGCTGTTCCAGAAAGCGGGTTAAACAAACTCTGAGTCTATCCCTGAACTTTGAGTTACTCTGAGACGGGAAACTCTGAGTTTCTGGTTCCAGAACCGCTGATATGAATGAGGTAAATCAGCTCTGCGCAGGTTCACCTCGAGTTACACGTGTGCACGACTACTAGAAAAAGCCACAGTCAATGGATCCCCAAAACCATGAGCGTCACCATGACAACGATCAAAAAGAGATCAAGTTACTTCAGCTGGAGCTCGAGGTCCTCATGGAGGCTATGGGGAGAAGACATTTTCCGTGGTAAATCAAACACCGCTGCAGCGGCAAAGGAGAGAGAGGCATCATGGGAGGAAACTGCGGCCCGAGTCAATGCGTAAGTTGGAACTGTTCAGTTGAGTTCACATTCAACTGTAAGATCATCGGTTATTTGCCTAGTTGAATAGAAATAAAATCTGATTTTCGTTTAGGTGCAATCCAACGGGGGAGAAAAGAACTTGGAAGCAACGGAAAATGAAATATATAAAAAACTGGCCAAAGCAATAAGGCATGTTTTTTAAATGCCTTAGGTTGTTAAAGTAAATGTAAATTCAGTGACTACTTCAAATAGTAATGCAAATTATTAACAAAATGCTGTTTTAACATGCCCTCCCACTTAAAACCTCACTTAGGAAATGAAAACTTGATATGTTTAGCCTATACATGTATAGTTTAATAGGCTGCATTTCAAATGTGACTGTGTACATGAACACTCAATAAAATACTATTTGAGAAAAAAATAACATTTGAGTTCTGCTCAACCAACAGAAAGAAGGCAGAGGCCAAAAAAACGGGTGGAGGGCCACTCAGCCAAAACGCTAAGCGGCCAGTGGCTGAAGGCCCTGGGGGAAGCTCTTCCTGGGGGGGTCCAGCACCCTCATGGACACAAGAGCCTCCACCACCATCACCGGCAACAGGCGTTTCAGTGCCAGGGGAACTGTCCTCACCGCTCTGCGCACTGTGGCCTTGCCATAGTTGCTCCGCGTTGCCAATGTTATAAAGAAAACTTCCGTTGGCATAAAAACGCAGCGCTATGCACAAAATTTGAAGGGAAGTGAGCGCACGTCCGCGGTGTGTGAAGTTTGTAATGTGAGGCCGGAGGAGGCTTTAAGATAAATTATACCGTTTGACGAAAAGCGGTAGCGCTCAAACAGATATTCATCTGGAAAAGAGAGAATATCCAGCCTGGGGCCAAAGATTCTCTTGCGGCGCAAAGCGTTTCTAATAATTTGTGCTTCAGTGTCAATCGGGTTTGGGAGGAATGGACAAGCCATGTTGTCTCAAAGCGATTTTCATGCGAGAGGAGCGAAAAAACTGAGTTATTTCAAGAAAACCTGCCTCCAGCAGGTTAAGTTCACAGAGTCTGTTACCATGGTGACTGACTCAGTGTTTCAGTTACGGCGCTTTGTGGAACAGAAAACCCAGACTTACCCTCATCTCAGGGTTAACTTACTCAGAGTGTTCACATAACCCGCTTTGTGGAACAGCCCCCAGGTGTGTTTAAGGAAACAACATGATAACACAGATCAGAAAATATAGTTAATAGGTGGTGCGATCGGTATCATAAAAAGGACCGAGGCTACGCAGTAAATCAAGCGTTGCATGGAGGCACAGCCCATTTGCATAGAAGTTACGCCTGTGGTGCAATTTAGACCTAAACACAATGTGCTATAAATCAATCAGACACGTTCCCAAACAAACACATTCTATATCTATCCGTAATCTAACACCATCAAAGAACTACAGTTTACATGAAAGTTACATAATGCACTATTATCCACAGCCGCACTATTAGGGATGTAGTAGCAGTAATAGTAGATGTTGTAGCAGCAGCAGTAGTAGTAGTAGTAGCAGTAGTAGCAGTAGTAGAAGTAGTAGTAGTTGTAGTAGCAGTAATAGTAGTAGTAGTAGTAGTAGTAGTTAGAAGAAAACTATAATAAATCAAAAAGGACATTTTAAATTAGTACATAGTCATTATATGAACCGGCTACACTAGCTGTATCTCCTCAGTCATGAAGGAGTGTTCTACAATTAACAATAAAAAACAAACAAACAAACAACAAACTTTATTGCTTTTCATACAAAGAAATGCAACGTATTGAGAATAATATCTTAATAAGTTTTATAAACCTATGTTACCAGTAATAACGGTTATATAATGTGGTTTATTTTAGGAATAAACCAATATAGACACTACTAAGTTCCATGATAGTGGATAAGCTGATATCCTGCTTGGGCCTTTAATCGGATGTAATACAAATAACTGATTTTGGCCCAAAACGTCTCATAATGTGTGAAGTTTTTTTAAATACAAAGCTGTTATGATTTAGGATAAATTCTATTGTGTAAAAATATCAGTTTTAAAAAAGTAAGTGCCATTTTCTGTCCTTCCACTGGTATTGGTTAATATCAGGTATCGGCAAATACTTAAAGCCAAAGTATCGATATCGGTATCAGAACTGAAAAAGCTGGATCAGTGCATCCCTACTTTATTCAGGCTTTTAAAACCACTTCAGTACATTTTGTGTTGCATTATCCAGATGACGTCAAACAAAAAAACACATTTAGGTGTGTTTAAAAGTTTAGGTTTAGACACGACTCAATAAGGTGATCAATTAATGTCAGGAGAACAAAACGTTTTTAAAACAGGCAGTAACTTTCTACTGGTTAAATCCAGCCAAAACCCACACCTAAACCATTTAAACTGGGTCCACGTGGGGTATGTTGGTTTATGTTTCTGAAGCAGAAATAGCTGTTAGCCGCTTACCCTGGGCTACTGTTAGAGGGATAATCTGTATCAGCTAATCTCCTGTCACTGGACTAACACCAGACTAAGACCACACCAAGGGACGCACTGTAATCAGGCTAATGTGGTCATGTGACCTCCTGCGTGGCAGCTGATTGGACGAGACCCCATGTAAACAGGAAGAGCCATTAGATGCACACCTCTTTTTTTTTTTTTCAAATCTAAGGCTGAAAAATCCGATTCTCTCATTTTGTATATATTTTTTAAGGGCCCATATTACACTACTTTCAGATCTGTGTTATAATGTTTCCTCATCACAAACATACCTGAAGTTGTGTTATGTTTCAGTCACACAGTTTGAACACACAAACCCAATCATACAGGACGTGCTCCACTATGTTTTTAACCTCCACACACCTTCACTAGAATCATTTTTGGCAATTTCAGGTCTAAAATTGTACATCTCTACTGAGCAAAAAGTAAGGCGTAGTTGTTAGCCAAGCATTTTTGTACAGACTAAATAACATGTAATCAACATGCAATTATTAAGGATTACGCAAACATACGTTATGTAATGTATCAAATGTTCAGATATGTTTTTGATGAGGTAACAGCATTATTATATGTCTTAAACTCACAAGCCAATTTTATGTAATATAGAACCTGTAATTAATTTGCTTGGTTCATGTCAGGTTATATATCACAGAGAGGGCGTGATACCAACTGATCCCTGCAAATCCAGACCTGACAGAGTTTCAGAGAGATCAAACGTTTCAAGTTGAACTTCCTCTTGAGGACACAAGGCGTAGCTAACATTAATTTATTTGTTTGTTTCGAAAATGAGTTGGCAGAATTAAACACAACTCTGCACTTTTTCATTTGGGATGCAGATTCCCATCTCAGCATTTGTACCTCTGAATAGCTGAATAAAGTATGTAACGAAAATACATTTTAAAAAATGTTATAAGTCTAAGGATTGTATTGCATCAGAACAGAGGATGAAATATGACTAAGCCAGTACTTGTTCTTAATGCCCCAGTGACATTATATTATTAAAGTTATGCAACAAAGGAGATTGCAGTAAGACAGGATCACCCCGACCTCACACACGTTCACTAGAGGACAGCACTATTACAAAGGAGAAACATTATGGTAATAGAAATGGGAGATATATCAAAAAAAGAAATATTTGGAGATACGCAAAATTACATTAACGAGTATATCGTCAAACTATTCAAAGGTCCATATTACGCTGTTTACTCATCAGTGTTATAATGTTGTTTCCTCATCACAAATGTACGGAGTTGTGTTTTGTTTCATTCACACATGTTTAACACACAAACCCTGTATATTCAGGCTGAGTTCTTCTCTCAGACTTCTCTTAAACTTCATCCACTTTCACTAGAATCTTTTGGATAGACCTGGAATTGCCAATCTCTTGCCAAAAGGATCACTCAAACATGTGTGAATGAAGCAAAACACAACTCCGGGTATATTTTTGATAAGGTATCCCCATTCTTACATGTCTAAAAGAGTCACTTTTGCGTAATATAGGACCTTTAGGAGCAAAAAGAGAAAATAAATATCCAAGTGTAATATTACAAACTAGGCTATAAAGTGATAGGACTGCCTGTCTATGGTTTATTTTATTGGCTGTTCATGTTTGGTGCTAGTTCCTGATCCATCCATCCATTTTCTTCCGCTTATCCGGAGCCAGTCCTAGAATTCCTTGACCCCAGATACTTCCTCCAACTCCTCCGGGGGGATGCCGAGGCATTCCCAGGCCAGACTAGTTCCTGATGCATTGTTAAAAATACTGAATAGCCTAAATAAATTGAGATTCTTGTTCTTGTCAGTATCACCCAGCGCTGTACGGTCCACTACAGTTTCCTCTGCACTGGAGTCACTGGGGTTAAACCTGTCAGGAGCAGTGATCTGCAGCAGGCCTCACTGGAGACTGGGAGCACTTTGTTTTAATTTAACTTCTTCAATGGAGGAAACAAACAGGTAACATAAAACAATCTGACAGCAGAGCACACGTGGTTCTAATAAAGCTTGAATGCACTAGGCTGTGATAAGTAATTCGTTCAAGATAGCCAACATGTGTAACAATATTGTGCACAGAAGTGAACAAACTGACACGAGTCCAGGCAAAGGTCCAACACAACTGTTTGGATTTGAGCCAGTTAGCCCCTCCACACCATCGGGTCAAATCAGGAACTCGTCACTGCAGGCTATTTACAATTCTTGGCACAAATAGATAAAATAGTGGTGAACATCTGAGAATTTATTTATACTGTATGTGGCTACACGGGCCTGTCATAGTTTGATCTCCACATTTCAAAAGCTAAGCAGGGCCGGGCTGGGTAGTACTTGGATGGGAGACCGCCGGGAATACCAGGAGTCACAGTGGAGCGCTAGTGTGTTGGTGTGGGTCGAAGGGGCAGAAAGTGTAAATTGGCAGCCTCACTTCCTGTTTGTCTTGGGGCAGCTGTGGCTATAATAATAACGTACCATCACCGAGTCTGTAGTGAATGAATAATGCTCTGTAAAACGCTTTGAGTGTCTTAAAAGGCGCTATATAAATCCAATACATTATTATTATTATATCTCACAGTCTAAAAGCCACTATTAACCTGACTAAAATACTAAAGGTTCTAAACAAGAGTTGAATTCTGCATCTTCTCCTGTGTCTGTGAGCATGAACACTGCAAATTTCTCTGATCTGGCCAAGATTTCAAAACTTATATCACATTATTCATCTTGTTTTCAGATTTATTATCTACTTACTAGTTCTGAGACTGCTTCATCCTAATCTAGAGAGTAGTTTATTTTAAGATAATTTATCAAATAAAATTATCTTGCTGCATGGACAGGTAATTTCAACACTTTTATGTCATTTTCTGATAGATTTAAGTGCTTATATCTTAAATTTTGGCCAAGCTTTTTCATCTATTTATCAGTGCACCATAAAAGTACTGAAATATTACAGCCAAAACATGTGTTCTATTTCAGACAGCTCTTTGTACAGGTTCACAAGTCCAGATTGATTATTTAACGTTTCTAATCTCTTCACAAAAACAAACACACAAACACACACATACACACGATTCTAGCACAGCCTGACAACAGGCACTACAATACACAAGAGTCTGGATCTGTTGGCAGCAGATCACACAAGTCACAGCCAAATGTTACAGCACGGGCACCTGAACTAACCCCACCAGGACTTTACACTTGCCTCTTCTCCCTCCTTATGTCAAAAAGTTTTTATTTTTCATGTCCCAGAAATCTGGCTCTGATCTGTGCCCTGGTCAAGTCATGTCTGTGTGGGCTGAATACCTGCTCCAGATCCAGGCCCAAACCCAACAGGGTCTTATCTGATTCCACCTTAACACAATTCATAGTCACTATTATTAGAATGTATGAGTGTATAGTGGTATAACATCATACCAGAGTTAGTGATGCAGGATAGTTATGTATCCATATATATTTGTATTTTTGCGATATTTTCATAAATTATCTTGTCACAGTGCTACCATACTAAGTTTATGCAGGTAGTGGTTTAACAAATATTGTAGTTAAAATGTAAAATGTATTTAAATATAGTTACATACAATACAGTATCATGAGCCATGTGCGGTATAAAAAAAAGCTGAGCGCATTTTGGCAACAGAAGTGGCATTGTTCCCCATTCCGATTCATTCCGACTGAACACGAACAGAAGATGGAGATAAAAACATTTCCAGCACCAAAAAGTTTGGTTGTTGTGTGTGTGGTTGCCAGAATCAATATTCTACCAATGGACTAAAGTTTTAAAGTCTTACTCACTGTTTGCACAAGGATCTGGCAGTCGGACACCATTTGTCAAAGTCGCTTGTTGAGGAAATATTTGCGAGTATTTTGACGATAATCCTTTCGCAGAGCTCAACAAGCTGCTGAGTTCTGTCGTACTTCTGTTGCCAAAATGCGCAACCGTGTCATTATTGTTTACTAACACTAAAAAGGTCTATAGTATTGAACTAAAAGGGTCTATAGTATTGAATTGAAGGAGCAAAGATTGTATATATACATGACTATAGCTAACCTGCTAACCGCCATGTTCCAAATAGGAAGTGAGGATGGGGGCACTTTGGGCTCCATTAGCTCTGGCTCCAATTCACTATGTGTATTGTAAAGCAATGGCTCCTGTCTCCGTAACTGCTGCTGTCAGACCTCCTTTTGATCTTAAAATATTTGTATTAACCTGCTCTACATGATCCGGGTGTTTTTATTTTGCCATTTTGTCCGTAAATAAATTCCTATTCCTAATACAGAACTAGGCTCCAAATTCACCCCATAACCACTATCTTTGACCCTGTGATTGCCCACCCTAGCTGAGCCAGTGATTCAGATTAGTTAGTACTCAAGTATAAAACACAAAATGATGGCAAGTTATAAATCAGTCCATAAATGAGAATATTTTTCCCACTATCTTAAAAAAAGCAGTAGTCAAGCCAGTATTCAAGTCAGGGGACAAGCTTCTGGTCTCAAATTACGACACATAAGCATCCTACCAGCCATCTCTTCGAGAAAGGTCTTGGAGAAAGTGGTACCAGAGCAACTTATGGAGCATCCTGACTCCATCTCAGCATTAAACCCTTTCCAGTTTGGTTTCAGGAAAAGATACTCAAACGATACGACTTGCCGGTACTTATTTGAAGACATTAAATCTAGCCTGGATGGTGGAGGAGTGGTGGGGTCTTTCTTGACTTACAAAAGGCCTTCGATACAGTTAACCATGACTTACTTATAAACAAACTATCAAATTTCCATCTCAATATGAACACTGAGGAGTGATGATGATTTTAAGGTGCTTAGAGAACTGGGTATGACTAATGATACAGAATTGTTATGATGCTCTGGTCATTATAAAAAATCTCTTTGTATGTTTGTATGATTTTATGAACTATAACATCAACCTGCTCAGGGACGACCAGTGGAAATGAGCTCTGGCGCTACAACCTGGTACATGCATCTCTCCTGTTGAGGTTCATGTAGATTGTGCACTGTCCCTGTCTCATTAAATAAATAAACTAAAATTTCACACTAGGCAATGTGGGTGAAGTGTTTTGCCTAAGAACACAATTACAGTTTTTTGCCACTGGTGCTCAATGTGGCACCTGATTTTCCCCAGCAGTCTCCCTTGCTTAGCTTCTGAGATCTGATGAGATCAGGGGGCTGTTCCAGAAAGCGGGTTAAACAAATTCTGCCTCTATCCCTGAACTTTGAGTTAACTTACTCTCAGATGGGAAACTCTGAGTTTCTGGTTCCAGAACTGCTGATATGAATGAGGTAAATCAGCTCTGAGCAGGTTCACCTCGAGTTACACGTGTGCACGACTACTATAAAAAGCCACAGTCAATGGATCCCCAAAACCATGAGCGTCACCATGACAACGATCAAAAAGAGATCAAGTTACTTCAGCTGGAGCTCGAGGTCCTCATGGAGGCTACGGGGATTTTCCGTCGTAAATCAAACACCGCTGCAGCGGCAAAGGAGAGAGAGGCATCATGGGAGGAAACTGCGGCCCGAGTCAATGCGTAAGTTGGAACTGTTCAGTTGAGTTAACATCAACTGTAAGATCATCGTTTATTAGTCTAGTTGAAAAGGAATAAAATCTGATTTTCGTTTAGGTGCAATCCAACGGGGGAGAAAAGAACTTGGAAGCAACAAAAAATTAAATATAAAAATATCGTCCAAAGCAATAAGGCATGTTTTTTAAATGCCTTAGGTTGTTAAAGTAAATGTAAATTCAGTGACTACTTCAAATAGTAATGCAAATTATTAACAAAATGCTGTTTTAACATGCCCTCCCACTTAAAACCTCACTTAGGAAATGAAAACTTGATATGTTTAGCCTATACATTTATAGTTTAATAGGCTGCATTTCAAATGTGACTGTGTACATGAACACTCAATAAAATACTATTTGAGAAAAAAATAACATTTGAGTTCTGCTCAGCCAACAGAAAGAAGGCAGAGGCCAAAAAAACGGGTGGAGGGCCACTCAGCCAAAACGCTAAGCGGCCAGTGGCTGAAGGCCCTGGGGGAAGCTCTTCTGAGTCCAGCACCACCATGGACACAAGAGCCTCCACCACCATCACCGGCAACAGGCGTTTCAGTGCCAGGGGAACTGTCCTCACCGCTCTGCGCACTGTGGCCTTGCCATAGTTGCTCCGTGTTGCCAATATTATAAAGAAAACTTCCGTTGGCATAAAAACGCAGCGCTATGCACAAAATTTGAGGGGAAGTGAGCGCACGTCCGCGGTGTGTGAAGTTTGTAATGTGAGGCCGGAGGAGGCTTTAAGATAAATTATACCGTTTGACGAAAAGCGGTAGCACAAAGCGTTTCTAATAATTTGTGCTTCAGTGTCGGGTTTGGGAGGAATGGACAAGCCATGTTGTCTCAAAGCGATTTTCATGCGAGAGGAGTGAAAAAACTCTGAGTTATTTCAAGAAAACCTGCCTCGAGCAGGTTAAGTTCACAGAGTCTGTTACCATGGTGACTGACTCAGTGTTTCAGTTACGGCGCTTTGTGGAACAGAAAACTCAGACTTACCCTCATCTCAGGGTTAACTTACTCAGTTTTCACATAACCCGCTTTCTGGAACAGCCCCCAGGTTTTGACAAGCCAGACCACGCCTCAACCGCCCAACCAGTGAATCATAGCTTCTTTCAACCACACCTCAATTATCCTGAAGCCTATTTGTACAAGTCTATTCCGGCAACCCATATCTGTTCACTTCAAGACATAACACACCTACGAGGCGGGTCCCGTTCCTGCTGGGCCATGTGAAGATTGAGACTGAACCCCCACCCTAGAGTCTTAGCCCAGCCATCCCGCCTCGCCTCCCTATAATAAACTCTTTTCTCTTCGCACATGTGTTGTTGGCGTGGCTCTTGCTAGTGAATTAGTAATTAAGCTTGAAGTACGTGCCAAAACAGTGATTACAATTTAAAGGGTTTATATTCTGCTATTCTCTGATTTATGATATACTGTTGTTTCCTCATCACAAACAGACCTGGAGTTGTGTTTTGTTTCATTCACATGTTTAACACACAAACTCTGCTACTTATTAGAAGACATTAAATCTAGCCTGGATGGTGGAGGAGTGGTGGGATCTTTCTTGACTTACGAAAGGCCTTCGATACAGTTAACCATGACTTACTCATCAGCAAACTATCTCATCAGCTTACTCATCAGCAAACTATCAAATTTCCATCTCAATATGAACACAACAAATTTGATAAAATCTTACTTCAGTGGGAGGCAGCAATGTGTAGCAGTAAACAATGTGACATCTCCCTTAAGACCCTGCAGCATGGGTGTGCCGCGAGGCTCTGTTCTTGGTCCCCTTCTGTTCACACTATATATTAATGACCTCCCATCTGTGTGTAATGTTAAAATAATCATATATGTCGATGATACTGTGGTATATACTCATGGTAAAACTGTTCTGCTCGGCTAAAAAACTCTCATCTCACTTTAAATATCAACAAAACAAACCTCACAACTATCCTGAAAATCTGATATAAGGACAAAAGATTAATAATGATGATCAGGTGAAATATCTAGGATGGAAGCAAATTTATGTTTTAAAAAGCACATTAAAAAGCTAACAAACACTATCAAATTCAACACGGCCAATTTCAGATACATCAGAAACTCCCTAACTACTGAAGGCTCAGGTGCCGATCTAAATGCAGTGATAACGCCACACTTTTTATACTGCATAACAAGTTGGTCTTAGGCTTGTAAATCAGCTCTGAGGCGTCTAGAATCATTATATAAAAGCGCTCTCAAGACATATTCGAGTGCAGGATTCCCAAACGCAGGACAACATTCGGAAACTCAGCCTTTTCATGTTCAGCCGTTTGTCATTGGAACATGTTATCAACAAAGCTGATCAACATGTACAAACACGTTCTCACGCCTGGTGACACAGCAGCTCCTTTCAAACCAAATCTGCGCCCATAATGTGGACTGAGGAGTGTCTGGAGAGAGTGTGATGCTCTGGAGAGAATAAATTTGATAAGGGTGTTGATTTTAAGGATTTGGGAGAACTGGGTGTGAATAATGATACAGAATTGTTATGATGCTCCGGTCATTATAAAGACATTTTCTTTGTATGGTTGATTTTATGAACTATAACATCAACCTGCTCGGGGACGACAGGTGGAAATGAGCTCTGGCGCTACAACCTGGTACATGCATCTCTCCTGTTGAGGTTAATGTAGATTCTGCGCTGTCCCTGTCTCTCCCTTGCTTAGCATCTGAGATCTGACGAGATCAAGTTATGTCACGCTGGTATGGCCACATATGTAGATAATATGATAATATGGGTTCTAGTGCAGGACCCGCCTCTGTAGTGAATCACAAAAGGTAAACGGTTAACTTGAAAAAACGGTTAACTTGAAAATGACCACATCACAGAGTTACTCAGACATGTGGGAATGAAACAAAACATAACTCCAGGTATGTTTTTGGTGAGGTAACAACATTATAATATGGTTTAAAGCTCACAAGAGAAAATTCTGTGTAATATAGGACTTTTAAATGTACCCTTGAGTATTTTGTCCACCTTCTTTGCATTCAAGAGAAAAAGGGAAGTGTTAGACTCAACTTAACCTGAGTTTAGAGTAAACCAGGGTCAAACAAAGCTATGCACAGTATGGTGTTTATTTTAGTAAGAAAACGCTAGAAGTAACAGCTGTAACGGTCACTCATCAGTCAAGGATGAGCAGAATGGTTCAGTTCTAGTTTACAAAAGGAGTCTGTAATATTTAATTTGACTGATAAAAGATCCCTTAAGTTACGATGGGGCCAGATGAGCGGTGATTTGCATAATGGCAGCGACTGAGGAGCAGACAGCAAAATGTATGGAGTGGATTATTTCAGATTAGAGCCACTGTACGTTAATCTCACGCACGTGCTGCACCTCTTGACCTCTGAACCTCCACCACAAAGGAAACAGGAAGTGAGGTCCTCTCAAAACAAAACCAAGGTCAAACCAGGTCTAAAGAAAAGAGTTTACGCTTGTGAGCTTGTGTTTTAATGTTATTACCTCCTCAAACACATACCTGGAGTTGTGTTTTGTTTCATTCACACATGTAACTCTTTATTATTATTCTGTCTACATCTCCAAAAATGCTCTGTTGCGCCTTGTGATGAAGTAGTTTTTAAGTTATCAGCTACCTTTTACAATTTGTTTAATAGAGATTCCATATCTGAAATGATCCAAATGATTCTAGGGAAAGTGTATGGAGTTTAAAAACGCAGTGGAGCACTTCCTATATTGCTACATGACATCACAAGGTGGACGAGAGTTTTTTCGGTTTGAGAGAAGAACCTAAATATGCAGAGTTTGGGTGTTAAATATGTGAATGAAACAAAACACACCTCTGGGTCTGTTTGTAATGAGGAAACATTATAATATAGATCAGAAAATAGTAGAATATGGGCCCTTTAGGGGATCAGGAAGGTGATTCAGAGGTTAGTCATGTTCATATCTTTCCTTATGTAAACTGAGACCAACGCCTAACTTCACTGAACCAGCTCCAAGTCTACAACTATACACTAAAGGTTGTACTGGATATTTACCATCTCAAAAAGGGGGAAAAACCCTTCATTTTAGACCGTTTGCAGAGGTTCAAACATTTTTCTCACTTTGTTAACAGACTCCTAGCATACTAATTATTCACTGTGATGAATTCTTGCATTTCACATCTTTCAGAGGCCAGAGTGGAGCTCTAATAGCATGCTAACAGCTCATCAGTATTACATGCATCCTCGTTTCTTATTATGGTATTCTTGTTGTGATACACTGCAGCGACTTTTTCTCTTCCAATACTGATATCGATACTTTGGCTTTAAGTATCCGCCAATGCCTGATATTAACCGATACTGGGGCAACAACTGAAAACATAATTTATTTTCCAACACAGACTACATGTGGTAAAAATGATCCAGATGTGCTTTGTAAAGGTTATTTATCCTTTAAAGTAATTACAGAAGAACTCTGTAAAAGTAGTCTTGTAATCTTATTACATCCATCACCAAAATGGGATTTTGACTGAACGTTTTCTTTATCATTATTATTAGTTTGCAAGACTATAATATGTAATTTATTTTGCAATATGTAAATATTTGTAAAGTTCCATGATCACTGTACATAAGAAAACACATCATTTTTGAAACTACGTCATGAACAGGGGTGGGTTAATATATGTTTTTCTTCGTCCTCGTTTTTGAATAATGTGCTTTTTTGTTGTTTACAATGTGTATGTAGTATGTGTATGATTATTGTTTCTCTCTTGGCGAAATAAAAACGAATCAATAAACCAATATCTTGGAAACCGATATCCACCGAAATTGACAATATCAAATAGACCCTTTTAGCGTTAGTAAACAGTGATAACGTTGCGCGTGCATTTGGCAAGTATGGCAGAACCATAGAACTACAATAAAATCTGGAAGATGAATCCAAGATGACATCGTATTGTTTTCAATGGCCTCTGCTCATTGGCGCATGACCCTGAAAAAGATTTTTACTTCCACATTTTCGCAGCCCAACGTATGACGCCAGAAACACATTTCTGAAAAATCAGAGCACGAGCTGCTTGAGTTAGCCCGGGCTCAGAGTGGAGCTAGGCTAACTCTTAGAAAGCTGGCTTTATTTAAAAAAAATATGTAAAGTTCATATTGTAAAAATACAGAAGAATCCCTATGTTGATGCCATTTCAGCCCAACACGGGCCGTTCAATTTCACAAAAAATGCATTGTCTTCTATGGGAGAATTTTCCTGGGCTGCGGGCTGCAGTATCTCACTTGGTCACAAATCAATTTGGGGGTCACGGATAGAGGGGGCGTGCCTTATCCAGCTCTTATTATACAGTAGATCCATGGGTGGAACTCAGTGGCTTGTTAAGCTCTGCAAAAGGATTATCGTCAAAAAATTGCAAATATTACCTCAATAAACTGACTTTGACAAATAGTGATCAGTGAGTGGGTGCATGACGTTAAGAAGTAGCCAAATATACAGTGGCCAGAGATATATATGTATCTAATAGAGAAACCCAATGTGTACACCCGAGTGAAATTACGAGCCTACAAGTCACTGAATGCATAGGAATATGTTGTCTGTGATGTACAGGACATGAAATACCATGACATCGATTCAGAGTTTTGTGTTAAAATCCAAAGTCCTTCCAAGTTAAAGCTTAGTTAAAAGGAAGAACACAAGACTGCAGTGTCTGAGGCTTGGGTTGTTATCAACAAACGAGAAACCTACGTCCTCAGCCAATGCTTAGCTATGCTAAAATAAGTTATGCTTCTGTACCTTTTAACTGTCTCATAAAGTGGGTTTGAAATTAACATTATTATGAACTATCGTACATACAGTGGCAACAGAGGTTCCTGATTTAATGTTCATTTCAGGCCACTGACATAACATTATGGATCAGCCAATATGATTCCTATGTTTTTCCAAACTTTCAGGCTTGGGTCATGCTGCAGCTGCATAATATTCAAAGTTTAGTTGTATGTTAGGACAGATAAGGCCACAGTGACTTCACACAAACCCAAGAGGCTATTCAGGCAGCATCCAGCAGCTTCAACATCTGCTACGACAACAGAAAGGTGTTACTTGGTCATGCAGTTGGTGCAGATGAAAATAAAGGCCATGTAATTTGTTTTGTTAGTTTGAATATATCCTACCATTTGTCTTCAGATGACTGATTATAGAAACTAGATTATCTATTCCACATCTGTGTTTTTAAAGATTTTCTTAACTGGATTAAGAATAATTCAATCAGCATTATTAAAACATGAATATTATGCAGCACAATAATTTTCTTTTTGTTGTTCTAGTGTTAACAGATGATGACATCAGATAACTGCAGGCTGTACTCAGTTGCAGCAGTGCTGACAAGTGTGGAAACAAATTACGCAGACACTGCATCATCTGACAGTGATTCAGAGGAGCACCTAGACCTACCTGAGCCCTTGACTGCTTTATTTGATGCAACACAGGGAACTACCACGACAGGAGATGCAGGTGAAGTGTGAGGATACATTTCATAGACTAAAAACTTCACTACACCATCATCAATGTGAGAAACTGGAATTTGTGACACAGCAGCAATCTAGGTCAAAGAAGTGGCACTAAATAGGCTAATTCCAAAACGTGGAAGTAGAGAAGAAGCAGAGCGGAAGTAAAGCAGCATCGCCATTACTGTGTTGATCTGGTGTTGGTGCTGTAGCTGTAGTTGCTCAGACGTTAGCCAAAGTCCTTCTCATGCAGGTCCTTCTAGCCTGAACCTGACAACACCCTTCAACGTGATGACCTCCTCTGCGATGGCACAATCTGATCCAGGGGTCAGCAAACTTAAATACCCAAAGAATTTATTTGACTTTTGGACCACCTACAGAAGAGAAACCACCCAGAGGCACAAAACCATTTTGGCTCTAAAATGAGAACTGCATATCATGTTTTTACTTGTCTGCTCTTTATAAAAGACTATAGTGTGTTGTATTTATGAAAACAATGAAATGCTACAGAAAATATGTCATTTCATACAGTCTATGCTACTCTGGTGTAGCATATAGTAGCAGTATCGTAGTAGTATACTAGCGTAGTAGTAGCGTATACGCTCTGAGAAGTTTAAAATGAACCATCTCCAACATGATAGAAGCAAATAACAGACTCACCATGAGCAGCACATCCTCTGTCACAGAAAGTGCAGTGATATGAACCGAAGAGAAAATAGTACCAAGTGATTTTTATTTTTTTTTTACCTTTATTTACCCAGGAAAGTCCCATTGAGATTACTAATCTCTTTTTCAAGGGAGTCCTGCCATACACACATCACTTTCACACTAGGCAATGTGGGTGACGTGTTTTTGCCTAAGGACACAACACCAGTTTTTTGTGACTGGTGCCCCCCTGTGGCACCTGGAATTCCCAGTGTCTCCCATCCAAGTACTAACCAGGCCCGGCCCTGCTGAGCTTCTGAGATCTAACGGGATCAGGCTTTGACAAACCGGTATGTTATGAATTATGAGTTCTGACTTTTTGTGGTTCACGTTTTGTGACACAAATGTATCATTCTTTTGAACACATATTGTTTTGAGAAGAAAAATGCTTTAGCCAGAACCAGGGACATGTGAAAATAATCGGAAATAATCATAATAGCCTAATGATAACAGAAAGCTGTAGTTGCATGAAAGAGATACTAAAATTCCAAGACTTTTCCAAAACTTTCATTGAGTTTACAAAATTCCATGACTGATTTTCAATTTCCATGACTTTTCCAGGACTTCAGTGACTTTTGGAACCCTGCTAATAATTTTGAGCTATATTACTAATATATCCAGGGCCAAAATAAACTACTTTAAAACTACTTTAAGCCCTTTTGATTATTAACTGAACAGGGAAGGTGCAAACACAGGTTAGATTTTCCTGGTTTGTAATCTCTGGTTTAACCCTGAAGCTTGTCACGCGTAAGTGCATAATGAGAGTGTTGGTTTGACCTCTTGACCTTGAGACGGTTGCGGTGGAAACGATCAGCTTTGTCCAATCAAAAAAAGTGTTAAACTTGAGAGTGGGTCAATATAAACAATTTACTTAAACTGACAGAAAACAGATGAAGACACTGAAAAAGGTGCTCGGCGGAGAAGCATTGCATGTAAAAATGTTTTCTGAAATGAATTAATTTCCCTTAGAGTCCTTGAGCAGTCTTGGTAAATGGTCAACAGAACAGGGGGTGTAAATGAAGAGGCAAAGGACAGTGGAGCAGTATTGCTGGATAGGGTCAGACGCGTTCAAGGGCCGGAGTAAAAAGTAGCTGCATTTGGCTAAACTGGTGGAGCTTTGTCATTTGAACCTTAAAAAATGTTATTCTGTGAGCTCCCCAAAAAGCTTTAAGAAAAGAATAATAATAATAAAATAAAAATAAATGTGCCTCTACTCACCAAATAAAATAAAATAAAATAAAAAAGTGCTTCTCTACTCGATTAATAACTGGTACATTCAGAGAACTCTAATAAAATCTCTTGAGGTTTGAACGAACTAGAGGAGAGACAAGTCACCTCTAAAAACTGCATCCGAACAGACCAGCCATTACTATATTTAGGAGACAAATGAGACGAGGATGGGAGAGAGGAGAGAAAGAAGCGAAAGAGGAGAGGAGGAGAGAGAGGCAGAGGACAGAAGGGGGTAGCAGGGGTCTTTCTGATGCACTGACTGTAGTTACGCAAACTTCCACTGGGTGTGATTCTAGGACTTTTGTTACTGGTGAAAAGAAAAGATGGAGGAGATGGAGTTGTAAAGCATCATTACACTTATTTATCTATCCGGAGACAGCAAGTGACGCCATAAAGCCAAGTTACATGTCAGATCTGTGAAGGACGAGCCCACTCACAGTGAGAATGCAAGTTTTAAGTCACTAAAAACCCATGTTATTGAGTAAAAGTAAGAGGATATGTATAATGCCATACTGGAACATTCCAGACTAGGGATGGGCATTCAATTAAATTTTCTTAATCAATCGTCATGAGAATTAACAACTGATTTGCGATTAATCATTGACATTTTTATATTAAAATCATCATCATAATTACTATATTTTTATATATTAAAACGCAATGAAAACACAAAAATACAGCGTGTTTTCTGTGAGGAGAGCAGGACAATTGATGGCACTTTAGTTAAAATCATGTGCATTGTGCAAATCTGAGTTGCAAAACTCAACTTTACAACATATAAACCATAACAACTACAGAGCCACATCAGCCCAGATATTATATGCAGCTTTGCGCACATTTATTTACATTTTACAGAAACAAAACTTAAAACCAAATGGCTAATTTGCTTAAACTCTTAGAGCTGAAAAAAAAACAAACACCAGCTCCCTCAGGGTCCTGATGTGTTCAGCTTCTGTCGGACTAAAAGACATGACTCGGTGGAATATGAGTGTTCTTTCTGTGACAGAGGATGGTGAATCTGTTCTGTGCGCTGTTGGAGACAGAATTATAATGAAATCATGTTTGTTTGTCTTTTGGACGCATGTGTATTCAACTTTATGTTGCGCTAACTGGGACACTGCATATACATGCCACAGTATCCCAGTTACTATCGGAATATCCCAGAGTGGTCTCCAAGGAGGTGTGTCATAGTCAAGATTAGGGATGGGCATGATTAGTCAATTAATAGATAATTGATCATTAAGAATTTCTTCGATTACGTTCATTTTAATCGACAAACCGAATGTAGGCTGCTGTGCGTAACGTAGCGTGAGGAGTCGAGGCTGGACAGCACAAACACTGGAGCTGTGGCCTCACAGTCCCAAGGAGCCACAGCCAAGACGGCTCTGTCTCCTTGGAGATCACTATATCCCTCAGAGTGCGTTTACCTGCACCAGTATCCCGGGTATGATCGTTTTTTTGAGTGTCTCGGTTTCGCATGTTTACGCAGTATCTCCAACGCGACATACGCACAGAACAGACTCACCAGCCTCATCACATCCTCTGTGACAGAAAGAACACTCATATTCCACTGAGTCTTGTTCTTTAGTCCGACAGAAGCTGAACACAGCGCACAAGGAAAGAGCGACTTTTTTTCGCTTACTCAAATGAGCCATGCGGTTTTAAGTTTTGTTTCTGTAAGACATAAACAAATGTTTAAAGCTGCATTAAACACATTCTGATCTCACACAGGCTGATTTGGCTCTACAGTGATTATGGTTTATATGTTGTAAAGTTGAGTTTATTTATGCAGATTAGTAATAGTAATAATAGTGATGATAATTTTAATATAAAATGTTAATGATTAATCAAAAATTGATCGTTAATTTTCCCGATGATCGATTAATAAAATGTAATCGAATGCCCATCCCTAGTCGAGATGTGGGAGTGTGAGGCTGTAACTCCAGTGTTTCACTCAGACGCAGCCTCGTCCCTTTACACACAAGGACCTACATTTGGTTTATCGATTAAAAATGAACGTGATCGATGAAATTCTTAATGATCAATTATCGATTTGTTGACTAATCATGCCCATCCTTATTCCAGACATAGTAACAACATCCCCATGGAGACAAGAATATGGCAGACCCTCCACCAGAAAAGTTGCACAGTGCACCTTTAAACCAGCGCAGCCTGGAAGGAGGCACTCACATCCATAAAAGGCTCTAAATTAACATGGTATAAGTGAGAGCCCCCATTGAAGAGCTTAGCCCCCCTCAGCTCCTCCAACCAAAACCAAAAATGTCTGGCGCCGCCCCTGGTCTCCAAGCCCCTCTCCTAAATCCAGATTCCGGTCTGAACCAGATCTGGGTGAGAGCTGGACCTTTACCAGGTGAATCATGTCCCTCCGTTCTTTGTTCTGCATGTCTCCTGCATGTCTTGGTCTTATTTTGGACTCATTTGACTGTCTCTTCCATCTCTTTAATGCCCTCTTCTTCACATGACACTACAGGAAATCTCCAGGTAACCCGTTTGTTATGTAGACATGCAAGACCAGAGCCAAAAACCAGACCTTTTCCAGGACTAAGACTGTAGACCCACACTGACAGATCACCATCACTCACATCAACTCACTCTGGGGAACTGGAAAATTGGGAAATTAACTAAATAAATATGACTATAGCTTGAGACTACATCAAACAATCAGCATCTGTTGGCTTGTTACAGAGACTAAAGACTAAAGAAGAATATGTGATTAATTTTTAATGTACAGATCCTGTACTTCGCTGCATTAAAGCAGACAGGACTCAGGGATGCGCTCCTGTCGACTCCTCTGCATCTCGAATGTGCTGATGACTCCACAATTCCAGAAACTTCTATGGGACTGAGACGACACTGAGAGATCCACTGGGTCAAAACTGGGACTAAAAAGCATAAACCAGGGCCTGATACAGTCTGAGTTTTCTGTGTTGGCTGTACCCTCTTGTCTGTGGACTTTCTTTTTAGTGAAACTAAACTAAGCATTTGGGGAAAAGAGCATGACATTAAACAGATACCAAACATCCACAATAATAAGATGATTATAATAAGATGATTATAAGACTTTCAGTGTTTTCATTTGTGTGTTTAAACTAGGGCCCAGGGGCCAAATGCGACTCTCAGGCCTCTTTCTGATTTGGCCCAAATGATCTTAAATACTTTTCTGCAAATTGATGTAATTCTTCTACTTAATCGTCACTGCAGTGGGGCAGACCTTAAACGAATGCTCCAGGTCCAGTGGCTCTGTCAGACTGTGTCAGACCATCTGAATGACTCCCTGTGTTGACTACAGCTCTGAGCTCTGCAGCTCTGAGGAGGTTTTAATATGAGGCTCTTGCTGAAAGGCCAAATGATACAGATATTTATTCTATTATTTTTCTGACTGGTCCTTCAGAGGCAGTGGCACAGGGGTCAGAGCAGGAGCCCATCAACACCAAGGTCAGCAGTTCATTGCCAACTTGGACCAAGAGACCATTACTGTGTACTTGGGCGGAACACTTCACCCACCTTATATACACAGGTTTTGGTGGTCAGCAGGGCTGGTGGTGTAGATTGACAGCGCTGTTTCATTCTACTCTGCCCCGGGGCAACTGTGGCTACAGAAGTGGCCTAACATCACCAGTGCAGAGTGAAAACTGTAATAATACAATCATAACGTGTGTGTGACGCTCACCTCCTCCGTTCTTGTAGCACAGGTACGGAAACCTCCAGACGTTTCCGAGGCCGACGGCAAAGCCCACACAGCTCATGATGAAGTCCATTTGCCGGGTCCATGTTTCTCGCTCCGGATATGCACCTGGCACCTCCCCGTTTCCACCTGTGACCACACCCCCTTTCTTCTCAGAACAGGCCACGCCTCCCATTGCCACAGTGGCCACGAGTGAGCCGTTTGCACTGGGCACAGAGTAAAGATGGTTTCCGCCACCATTGGCTGTGAAGTGTGACTTTTTGTTAAGTTCGTCCAGTAGTGTGGAGGACGCTGAGGCGGGCAGAGACTGTTTCTCGGACTTCTCCATCGCTCAGGGAGGTTTAAAAGAGCACAAGAGTTTATAGCTCTAAAAATCTGCTTGAATCTTTCACTTTTGCTTTCACAGTCCACAGAGCGGTCAGAAAAAAAATCACTTTTTTTTTTTTTGAAGTTTTAACAAAGTTTTGGGCAAAGCTGAACTGACTAATGCCACTTCTGAAATCACAAATCTCAAACCACTAAATGATTTCAAATTCTTAATACAGCTGAAATAAGTAGGCTGCAGAATAAGTATCTATTCTTACAAGAAATAGATGTCACTTTTAAACTCTGAATTTGAAATAGTCAAGATTTAGTGTTTTAGTCTGAGATAAGTGGCCTATGTGTGTAATGGGCTGCTCTATAATAAACAGCAGTTAGCAGGCGAACTAACTATTTTAATTTATTTAAAGTTTTGGACTAATTTAGCTATATTTTGCACTTGGAGATTAAATTATAAAGCCAATTACAAGTTATTTATGAGCAGCAGCCAGTGCGACTTCAAATCCGATTGCAAGCGTTAAAAGAGTCAATGATTAGTCGAATAAAACGATTCAAATTCGATTAAAGAAATGAGTCAGTGAGAAGCGTCTTTAGAGTGAGGCTCAAATTGTGCTGCTGGGGCAAAAAATCCCTTTAGAAGTGACTAATAACCGCTCGTATTTCCGTCCCGTTAATCCTCGGTCCTGGTGCCGCAGATTTAGAGCCTTGTGTCCCGAGTGTCTCTGCGGGGGCAGCGCTCACCTGTCACCGCTAAACAGCTCTCCTCCTCCCGCTGCTGCACTTCCAGACCCCGGTCCGAGCAAACGCAGCTGCTGAGATCGATTATCTGAGAAATTTCACTCACCGCTTTTAGTCCTTTCTCCGTCACCTGTTCGTTCGGAGTCACGCACGAAGAGCGCGGCTTCAGTCACTTTTAATAAACGAGTCAAAGAGTTGGTGCAAAAGAATGGGGTTAGGAAGAAAAATGCCAAAATAAAAAACGTAAAAAATAAACGCCACAAAACGCACAGCGACCTTCAAAAACAATCCACGAAACACTTGAATGTGAGTCTGAAGAATCGCATGAGACTTCACGGAGGGGTGGTCCTCAGCGGCCTGCTCAGCGGAATCCTGCGGGGGTTGGGAGCGCGGAGTCCGGCTGTGGGGGCTTCAGGCGCCGCGGGGCTGGAGGTCCAGAGGAGACCCGAGCTCCATCCGATTCAGGGCCAAAAATGGGACCGGGAGGCTGGAGCGCGCGTGCAGTTAGACGGAGGGTGAGCTGTCACAGTCACGCGGAGGTATTTAAAGCATCGCTACGTCAGTGCGTTTATCTGTCTGTCCGTTTGTCTGCTGGGCCGTACGTACGTGCACGGGCTTTATATACCGGACTGATGACGCCACGGCGCTGGTCCCGCCCCCCGGTCTGGTTCCAGTGCAGCTCCGGTCCAGCTCCGGTCCAGCTCTGGTCCAGCTCTGGTCCAGCTCTGGTTCATAGATCCATGCTCCAGTCCAGGTCCGCTCCATAGATCCATGCTCAGATTCAGCTCCAGTCCATAGATCCATCCTCCGGTCCATAGATCCATGCTCCGGTCCAGCTCCGGTCCAGTTCGGTCTCTCCCGCTGTTTTACCGGAGCACGAGCCGCACACGTCATCGGGATCTCGCGGCTTTTTTATTTACTTTTTTTTTTCTTAACAAAGCACCTCACGATCACAGTGATTTTCCTCGCGGGCTGACGTCACAGATGACCCTCCACCCGCGCACGCGCGCACGCACACACACACACACACATACGCACATACGCACACACACGCACGCACGCACACACACGCACGCACACACACGCATACGTCAAGCCAAGGATCAGATTAGAGGAGAAGAATGCAGTGCCTCTGAAGGACAGAGCTGTGGAGGTCAGATATGCAGAGTGGATACGTGCAGTGCGCCCCTAGGCCCACAAGGGGGCGCCAGAAAAGGCGCTGTCTGTGCTGGAAACTGGAAATGAAGCTTGTGTCTGTGCTGCAGATGTTTTTCATTATCTGGGATTAGTTACGCTCCTTCTTTGGCCTCATCATTGCTTACAGATTTAGTAATTATCACTTTTTATGAGACTTTTTATTGGTCATCACCAAAACAGCTACTAAACATAAAAGGGCTTCAAATGTAATGTAGTCTTTAATTCTCTTAGTCTGTGAGTTCAAAAAGGCCAGTGTTTATTTGACCAGTGTAAGTGGGTGGGAGAGAGCATATCAATGATCATCATGTGAAATGAAGTCCATGTAAGACAGGAGTGTCCAAACTGTTTTCACTGAGAGCCACATATTAAAACACAGACCAGCATGAGGGCCGAGGGTCATAGGCTGGTGTTCAAAACAGTGAATAATTCAAATCTGTGCATTTATAACAGGTTTGAATGACTCTCCAGACCTTTGTTCATGCTTAGACTCTCAAAAGGACACACTACATTTTTTTTTCACCTTTATTTAACCAGGGAAGTCCCATTGAGATTACTAATCTCTTTTTCAAGGGAGTCCTGCCATGCACACATCACTTTCATACTAGGCAATTTGGGTGAAGTGTCTTGCCTAAGGACACAACGACAGTTTTTGCCACTGGTGCCCCCCTGTGGCACCTGGAATTCCAGAGTGGTTTCCCATCCAAGTACTACCCAGGCCCTGCTGAGCTTCTGAGATCTGACGGGATCAGGCTTTGACAAGGCGGTACGGCCACAATATATAGTTTGGGCCAATTCACCTGGAAGCCTGAGGGCCAAAACAATTGGTCTGAGGACCACATTTGGCCCCCGGGCCATAGTTTGGACGTGCCTGATGTGAGACATTAAATAGGTTTGATAGTCGCCCACGTGCTCACACTGAAGCCGTGTACTGTATTGTGTCTGAGCACATCAGTGATACAGGCAAATGCTCAGTGACAGTAACAACAGCAATTATTGAAACAATCTGTTTTTGTACAAATCGTATAATTGTATTTCATCGTGTGTTTTGGTTCTCAAAGGACTGTGACATGATCCAGGTTCAAATCTAGATCTGTTCTTGGACCAGGACCCAGGCAACAGTGTTACTCTGTGGTTGATTGGATTCAAAACGATTAAAAAGATAAAAATGTAATAGGCTACATAGATCGAGACTCTTGGGAGATATTACGTATACTTTAAACTGAACAAACACACTGTAGTAGGATTCATAAGGGCTATAGTTTTATTTAGACAAAATAAGATTCTGAATTTACAGCCATCAGGACATTTCTGACGATCATGGCCCCGAACACCCACATGTGTCTGTGAGCCAGATGCCCGCTCTGAACTGTACCGTTCAGTCACATTTAGAAGATCTAGAGCGTCTATGACATATTATGAAAAACATGTAAAATACTTTGACACATAAATCAGTATATATTTATTTTATCTATAGATTTTTAAGGCACATTTTTGTTCACCGTTTGGTATATCAAAAAGAAAATTAGTGTAATGAAATGAGTGAACCATAAACAAACTGAACAATTAAACATTTAAACAGTGAATTTCTGAAATACTAAAAATTTAATAATTTAAAGCACCTTGAGTTGAAGTGAAATAAAAGGACAATTTACACACAAAATGACACACCCCACATTTGCCCAGAGGAATAATCAAAAGAGGAGTGTTTAAACAAATGTAAACAAAGAGGCGTCAAAATAAAAGCTGGAGGTCACTTTGGTGTTTGGATACCATCCATCCATCCATCCATCCATCTTCTCCCGCTTAATCCGGCTGGGTCGCGGGGGCAGCGTGCTGCCCAATACTCATAGCACCTGACCCCCCCTATGAACCCCTCTGCAGGTGGTGAGCCCACAGGAGGGTGGACAACATGGTCCTTGATGTTAGTTCATAGGGGTCCAGGCATGTTTTGGGTTGATGGGGGAAACCGGAGTACCCGGAGGAAACCCATCCAGACACGGGGAGGAACATGCAAACTCCACACAGAAAGGCCCGGGCGACCCGGGGATCGAACCCGCAACCTTCTTGCTGTGAGGCCTGAGTGTTGCCACTCAGCCACCGTGCCGCCTGTTTGGATATATTTCAGTAAAATCATTTTAGTCACTGAGTCAAAGTTCAGAAAATTGTTCAGATCTAAAACCCATATCAAGGACTTTAAAAGGCTCATATGACACTGTTTTCTGATCTGTTATAATGTTGTTTTCTCATCGCAAACAACAGCCTCTGCTGAGTCTCCCCATCTCCCCCCAGAGCATCTGAGCTCCGAGGATTTATACAGAAATGAGAATTACGTATCAAAGCAGAGTGACTTTTGTTTCACAGACTCGTGCTAATCAACTCAACTAACTCACATTTGAGGACAGGTAAGACAGAGTTGCATCGGTTGAGCCTTTGCACGTTAATGACTGTTCTGGTTTCAGGTAGAAATCACCTTCGTTTCATTCACACATTTAACACAGAAACCCTGCATATTTAGGCTGAGTTCTTCTCTCAAATGGAAATCACTCTGTTCCATCTTGTTCTCGATTGTGTTTTTAAACTCCATGCACCTTCACTAGAGTGATTTGGATAATTTCACCCCTAGAATTACCAATCTCTGCTAAACTAAAGGTAAAAGGAGCTTGAAAACTATCACTATATGACATCACGAGGGGGAACAGAGCGTTTTGAGGTGTGGAAATGTAGACAGACTAATAATAAAGTGTTACTCAAGCATGTGTGAATGAAACTAAACACAACTCCTGGTATGTTTTTGAGGAGGTAACAACATTATTCAAGTTCAAGTTCTTCCTATGAAAAACATAAAGAATGTAAATTGTGTTATATCATGTTTTAAAGCTCACAAGAGTCAGTTAATATAGCACCTTTAACGATTAACCAATCTATTGTAGTTGATTCGTAGTTGATTTGTGGATACATCTTTCCTTCCACATCAAACATAAAACATTTGAATTCACTTTTTACACGTAATTTGCAGAAGTAAAGTATCCTTGAACCATCTGTGTAAAGTATTCGTAGTGTGTGGAGGAGGTGTTTGACTCTCGAGTGATTCTGTCTGAGCTTCGTCTCCTTTACGATCCTTTCTGTTTCCCACCGACTCTGAAACACAACAAATACACACACGTTAGCAGGACTGGGTCGAGGTCTAAACCAGGACTGGACCAAAGTGGGACTAAAGCAGGTCTAAACTGGTCTAAACAGGTCTAATCTATATGAACCTAACCAGGGATGTACTGGTTCTGAGTAAGAGTAAGGCAAGGCTTAAAGGGCCGATATTACGCTATTGTCTGATCCATGTTATAATGTTGTTTCCTCGTCACAAACAACTATTAATTAAATGTTATTTAGATGTGTGAATGAAACAAAACACAACTCCGAGTATGTTTTTGAGGAGGTAACAGCATTATAACATGGCTTAAAGCTCAAAAGAGTTCATTTTGCGTAATATAGGACCTTTAAGTCAGGGCTAAGATAGAACTAAACCAAGACTAAAGCAGATTTAAACCAGGACCAAACAAGACTAAAGCTGTAAAGATACATGCAAGAAACCCCCAAGAAACCATGATCAGAAAGAACGACGAGACGAGACGATTTTAATAATCTTACAACTCAAAAATCTAATTCCGTGTTTTCAGGAGCTACTGTATATACATTTGACAACAGTTTCTTGCTATTTCTGCTACTTATTTTGAATGTATTATTACCTTTTATATTGCTGCGCTTTGTTATTATGTTAAATTGTGACGTGGGCGCTACTGTGTCCAAATAATTTCCCTTGTGGATCAATAAAGTTTGTCTGAATCTAAATCTTATAATCTGACTTTGAGTGTGCAGGTGATAGCACTAATGCTGATTTAAGAACGGACTAAACCCAAACTAAACCGGATCTAGAGCAGGGCTTATTGTTCTAGTTATTCATTAGTCCTGATCTGATCCTGGTTTAGTTCTGGGGTTAGTCCTGGTCTAAACTGTGTCTGTCCTGAACCAAGTCTAAATCTTTTCACTATAGCACTTCTTACTTACTTTTTAAAGGTCCTAAATTACTTCAAATTGACTCTTGTGAGGTTTTAATCGTGTTATAATGTTGTTACTTCGTCAAAAACACACCTTGAGTTGTGTTGTTTCATTCACATGTGTTTTGAGTAACCCTACATCCTGCCTTCATCTCCAGAGCTCTAAATCCTCTGTTCCACCTTGCGATGCCATAACGTGGTAAGTTTCAAGTCAACAGCTACTTTTTTAACCTTTTTGGGGCAATTCCAGGTCTGAAATCATTCAAATGTTTGTAATGAAGGTGTGTGGGTTTTAAAAACACAGTGGAGCACTTCCTGTATCACCACGTGACAACGGAAGGTGGAGCAGAGCGCGTGAATGAAACAAAACACAAAACTCCAGGTCTGTTTGCGACGAGGAAACGTCACAACACAGATGAGAAAATAACGTGATATTGGCCTTTTGATTTGCATTACAGGACTGCGCGTGGCCTGACTCAGAACTAAACTTACCAAAGCGAAAATGACATTTACAGCTCTGCGCACACGGAGCCAAAATATAATCATGAAACAAGCTGAGAAGATGCAGAAGCCGAAGTCGCGGTCACAAACTGTCACTGGTGTTTATAAGGTCAGGTATTATGAAGACATAGCGTTGTGTTACTCATGTAAAAGGAAGGCATGCAGTCAGAGATGGAATATTTTCATAAAAGAAAGTCGAGGAAGGAGGAGTGGACAAACTGAGACTGGGTAAGTGGTGATACGTTTTTATAAAAATGTATCCAAAAAGAAGTATTTACACAATTCTCAACAAAGCAGATGCAAACAGACTCTCAGACAATCCCCCATAAAATAAACAAATAAAGACACAAGGACACAAGACACAGCTTTGCCAACCAATCGTGGCTCTAAAAAAGATGCACTATATCACTTTTTCATTGGGGGGGGGGGTCCGTCACCGGGATACGTCATTGCTCGGCCTGGAATGTTCCACAGTATGACATTAAACGGCTCAACGACATTACGTTTATTCACTTACAGGTGGTTTTCTCGCTCAAAAACACCTTGATTCTGACTGTGAGCGGGGTCGCCTCTCCACAGATCTGACCTGTTAACTTGGTCTGGTTTGGGCTCGATGAAGATAGAAAGGTTTAATGCCGTACTGTGAAACATTCCAGACAAATCAATAACATCTCCATAGAGAAAAGCATTTGACGGAGCCTCCACCAGAAAAGTTACACAATCAGTCTTTAAGAAACATTGCATTGGATTTTAGAGATGGACGAATTTCATAGACCAACATTTGGACCATTCTGCAGATGAGCTCAGACTAAAGCTCCAGCAGAGGCTCATAGGGGAACAGGCCAATATAAGATCTGATATTATTACTATTATTATTGTTTTCCTTCATTATATTTTTCATATTCAGGGCCAGAGCATTGTAGAAACATTCCACAGCCAACAGCGCATGTTCGTTTGGGGACAGTGTAAAAAAAAAAAAAATCTAAATAAAATTTAAAAAAATAGATACCCTTCCCGAGCACCGGGGGCGCTCCAGATTGTCTGAAGTGAGCCCTGGTGTTATTTTGGCTTTTCACATTGTTTATACTCAATTGTTCAAATACTTAACAGAGTTCCCTAGATCACTGAGGAAATCGACAAGAGAACAAATGTTCAGAACAGAAGACCAAAAAATGAACCTCTTTGTTCACTTTTCCCAAACACTGGTCACAAATGGTTTTATGTGCCTCATGTTTGTTTGCACAGTTCCACACTTAGTAAACTAAAGCAGACTGGACTCTGGAGTCGTCTTTATTTCTTCATCACCAACATCTTCACTTCCCTTTTATCTTAAATATCACTTATATTTATTTATGATTTTACACAAAATCAAATGTTTAAAATCTTTTTACAGTTTGATTAAAAAAAAAAAATCATACAAAATATAAACATCACTTTGGAAGAAAACTTGATCTGAACCAATTGTGTTTTCACAGACATTCAATTCTCCAGCAGCTCCTGTGGCCCAGCTCCACCGAGGCAAAACAAATGGTACAAAAACTCACGATTTAGTTTCCGCCAAAGTCTGATTTTGTTCCCTTTTTCCCCACGGGGCTAAGATAAAGTAAAACTTAAGATACAATATAATTTCAGAACAAAGTCTATAAAAAATAATAGTATATTTTCTCCCAAAGTGACACATTCGTAAACGCCAGTCTTTTGATTAAAGTCTTTTATAAAAACGTGCTCCAATCAACGAGCACAAACCCACGCCCTGCGTCATGTGACCAGAGAAAGTCCGTTTGACAGAAGTTTGAGTGAAACAGTTTGTACAAAGTGAATATGGCTCAAAGGAAGGCACCAACGCTGCTGCAGCAGAGGGGAGATTCACACAGAATCACACACATATAAAAAATAAGTGACAAGTAAATATATGACAATTTTCTCTTTTTTAAAAGAAGCTGAGAGCTTCTTAATATTTAAAATCGTTTTATATTACACTTTTCTATCCACAAATAACAAAGAATTTCTTTTGGTTTTCATTTAGAGATAGTAACTAAATAAAATTTGAATAAATAACATATTTAGTTTTAGCCTTAGAGCCTATTCGATTCTTCAGTGCAAACCTTAAATCTGCTGCAGACTCACACCAAACCACAGAAACTTCATCACTGAGCAGAAGGCAAAAGAAAGTTTAAGGCAAAGAGGCAGAACTAAAGTCCCAGTTTCCAGTTGGTCTTTTTTTGCTCCATTTGTGCTTTTACACGTCAAACTCAAGCAGAAGCCTGTCCCCACACGAGACCAGGCGGTTAGTGTTCAAGTGTCGCCGCCGCACAGCTTCAGTAAATGTGTGGAATAGTATGTGCCACAGCAGCTCACCATGTAAACAAGACGAAATATGAAAATCTCTGTGATCCAGGACACAGACTCAACAGAAGCCAACGAGGTGACACTTCAGATCACACCAAACATTCAGAGGCTTGGGCTGTGCTGCTCTCCTGGTCTAGTCTTCATTTTGACAGATTTGTTGTTTTCAGGTCCTAAACCCTCCCTCCCCCACGGGATGATCTGCACATACTGTTACACCCACGTACACCCAGTCCCCAGCTCGTCTCCACGGGATCTGGTCAAAGGTTAAAACAGAAGACTTGTACTCACAAAAAATTAAATCTGAATTATCTCAAGGTGAAATCTGAATGTAAATTGACTTTAGTCTTAAAGTGCATATGGCAGGTTTTTATGATTCTCTATTTTTTTTTTTTGCATTTTTTCAATTACAGGTGGTTTTATAGCTCAAAAATATCCATTAAAAACAGATATTCTGACTGTGAGCGAAGTTGCCTTTCCAGAGATCTGCCCTGTAACTTGGTCTGGTTTTGTCTCCATAGAAGATAGAAAGCTTTAATGCCATACTGTGAAACATTCCACACACAGGAATAATATCTCCATGGAGAAAAGCATTTGACAGACCCTCCAGAAAAGCTGCACTGTGCACCTTTAATTTGGTGGGATAGAACCTGTTGTACTGTAAATATAAATTATAGTTTTACTCCAATCAAGATGCAATTTGTGAAGAAATGTTGAAAGTTATAATAAAAAGTTACAGCAAGTAGAGTTCTGAAACATTAATGGCATCACACTGAGGAGAATTCTGTCCAAAAGTTTGGCACAATTTACACATAGTATATTATTTTCTGATACTTTAAACTTGCTTTCAACAAAATAAATGTGTTTTCTTATATTTGTCTGTGTCATACAATTATTTCTTTGTACATTACATTACACCAGGGGTCATCAAACTCCGACTGTGGCCCCACCGCCCGATGAAACAATCCTCAAAAACTGTCATGGCCCATTTTTCACTTTTTGGCAAATAATAACATGTCTGCATCTTGAATTTTGTTGATTTTTTCAATTAAAAATGACATTCATATCAAGTATTTATCTTTATATTTAAACAATTATTCGACGTCTTTACATTTGCCGTCGAATTTTCAAGCTCGAGGTCAAACAGTGACAGTGAACGTGCCGAAAATAGATAAATGTAATATCTGTGGTACTGAAAATTAAAACAAAGCGTGAAGTGTGTACTACTTTTACAAACTAGTAACGATAAACAAATATGTGTTGATACAGTTTTGTGGATGGCTGTGGTCATTTCTACTACACAATGAGACTCATTTTGGTCTGGGTCATAAAATTCTGTTATACCCGACCCGACGCCGGCCCCATCACAGTCAGGAGTGATCATGTGTCCCCCAGTGAAAAGTTTGGTGACCCCTGCATTACACAGATATGTAATTTCTTAGTGTGACGTTCCGATTTTCAACCAGGAAGCGAAATTTTAAACCTAAAAAATACCAAACTGGGAATGTTTTGGCGCACAACTGAAATGTTTTAGTGAAGGTCATCTAACCTGTCGTACGCCCTTTAAGACTCCGGGTTTCTGATCGAGGTTGAGGGAGTCACCGGTTTGACTCTATTTTAGTTGATATTTTATAATTTTGTGAATACAAGTCTTTAGTCTAGATGTTAGATAAAGTTCCAGTTCTGAGATTAACAGAGAAAAGTAAGAGAGGTTAAACCGATCACAGTCTCTTCTGGTCACAATTTCTTCACAAATCAATGTTTTATTCTTAGATTTGATGATCAGTTAAATCTTAACCATAGTCATTAAATAAGCTCACGTGACCGAACCGAGCTCTGTGATTGGTCCATGTTGTTGATGTGCAAACCAACAGAAAAGCCTGTGTAAGTTTAAACTTATTTGATGAGGACTGACTTTGGGAGAAACGAGTCCATTTCACCGTTCTCTTCTGTCGTCAAACTTTCCCCGTTTCTGGACTGTCCCATTTTTCGCTCATCTTCACGTCCCGTTGCTCCACCCACTCCACCCCCCGAGCCGCCGAGGATGCTGGGAGGTTTGGGCAGGCTGTACATGTAGACGGCGCCGATCACCATCCCCGCCCCCACTGTAAACATCAGATCCACGTGGAATCCAAACAGATAAACCGACGCCACGGTGGACACGACGATGGAAAAGGAGGTGGCGAATCCCTTCAGGATGTTGTCGGCGTACTTCACCACCACGGCCACCAGGAGGCCCCCAAACGCCTGGTTGAAAATGACACACCTGGGGGGGCAATAAAGTCAGTGTTTAGGGCAGTAGGTCTTTAGCCGTGTAGTCATTAACTGGTTTATCGACCTTTACACCGTAGTATGTGTTATTAGACCAAGAGCAGCTACAGTTAAGATACGGCTGTATGTTCGGCATCTATTGTATCATGTATAACTATTGCATATGTATTCATTTGTTAATTATGTCTTTCAATCCGCACTTTAGGTCAAGCCCAAGCCAAGATGAACTGTATTATAAATCTATTGTGTCATGTATCACTATTGTATATATATATATATATATATAATCATTTGTTTTATGTCTGTGACTGTAATACGCTGTCTAATGATTGTTATATTTTAGGTCTGGGACTACGAATGGAATTTAGCACTGTGCTAAATCCGGCATATTTACGTCAATTTGTGTGATTTTGTACAAATTGCACGTTCATTAATATGCACCGTCCCATCCAAATAAACAAAAAAGAAAGAAAGAAAGAAAGTTTGCACAATTATTTCACATCCCAGATAAATAGGCGAGTTTTAGTTGGCGTCATTGTTATTAAATGTGCGTGTTTGGAAATATTGAGGCTGGTGGCAAGAAAACAAACAGTGCGTGACTTTGAGATCTCTCAATTCATCAGCAATAATGGTGAATTCCTGCTGCATTATCGGATATACAAATAGAAGTAAGGAAAAGGTCTTTTCCTTATTCTGAGTGAAAAGAACCGCCAACGACGGATTAAACGGCTTTCAAACATCCGCAGAGTGAATACTGACCCAACAAGAGCGCATATGTCGGGTAGGGTTGGGCGGTAATACGGTAATAAGGTATCCCGCGGTATCTAAAAATAGCCACGGTATCAGATTCATTACCGTCATTTAAAAAAATCTTGCCCTAATATAATATTAACTATAATTCATTTAATGCCTAAATAAAGAGTGTTTTTTCAACACTTATGTATGTGTGGTTGTGCTTGTTAATTTAATACTATTACAGTTTAAAACGAATATGACTATGTTATAGTGTAATGTTGCTCTTAACTGTTGATCGGAGAGATGACATTCGATGAAGTTCCTGAATGTTGCGTAGTCACGTGACATTACCGCTCCGAAAGGAGAAGACAACATGACAGGCCGCGCTGAGTTGGTCCCAAAGAAAAGAGAAGGGCAACCCGAACCACGAAAAAAAAAGATGACGCTGGGCAGCCTCCTACAAAGAAAAGCCGCTGCGTTGGCAGATCCGGTCGGCACTGTAGAGGAGCGAGCAGAAGCAGAGACAACTGCATATTGTCGCGAGCCTGTTATTCCGGGAGATGAAGACCCCCTTCTTTGGTGGAAATCCAATGGAGTCAGGCGCTTTCCTTTAATGTCCGGGTTGCCCGAAAATACCTGTGCGTTTGTGGCACAAGCTCTCCATCGGAACGGGTCTTCAGCACCGCGGGCAAAGTTGTCAACTCACAACGTGCCCTACTCAAGCCGGAAAAAGTGAACATGCTGGTTTTTCTGGCGAAAAACATTCAATAGCTTAATCATTTTATTTTCAATAAGGAGTGGCTTTTTCTGACGTACAAAAACGGTTCGAAATGTTGTATAGTTGTACTTTTAATTTATTTGATTCATGTTCATATATTTTAAAAATATACAAACGAGCAGTATTTTCCGCTGCGTTCTCATATGCACATTTTCGGTTATGTCTTGTTAGCCTGTTTATTGTTCAGATTTTCTTATTTGATAAGATCAAGTATTTTATTTATTTGATTCTTGTTGGTTTGTTACTGCCTTTGTTATTTAATGTAATTTTTGTTATTTGATAAGCCTGTGAGTGCTGGATTATATAGGGCTGTGTTTTAATTTAATTGATATAGCCTATAGATTACTGTACTGGAAGTGGGCTTTAGCCCATAGACAATTTGTTATTTCGTTCTGTTGGTTGACTGCTGTATTTGCACTTTTTAAACATTTGTTAATAAAAGTTACTAATTTTTTTACATGTTTTGTTATGTTTTCAGTATCATTAGGCCTATGTAATGCTTGCTTTTCTGTTTGTAAACGGTATAAGTGCAAGCTGCCATTTGGCCAGCGGACTCCACCTTAGTGCTACGAAGTGTTTTTTTTTGTTTTGTTTTTTTTAGCCTTAGCAACAGTAATACCGTATACCCCGGGAAAATGTGGAGACGATTTAACGGTATCAAAATTTGGATACCGCCCAACTCTAATGTCGGGCCCATTTCTTGACAGGTTTATGTATTTCTTTTACATGGATGATTGATTTTATGACTTTGCTGTGAATGGCCCAGGAGTTTCTACAAGTAATTACTGGTATCGTCGACGTAGATGTTCGGCCACATATTTGGCGATTCAGACCAGAAATTTGCTTTCGTCCACACTTTGTCTGGGTTGAAAAGGGTGATTTGGCTCATGACCAATTTCGGATCGGATCATCTTCGGTCCTCTGCAGTTAGAGTGAATAAATAACCAGGATCAACACCCTTTACCTGCTTTCTCACTATGTTCGACATGTTTCTTGCTGCTGACCAAAATATTTCCCAGCATGCAACGTGGGCTTTTGTCAACAATGAAACTTGCCTAGACAATGTTATGTTAAGATGGGTACCTTTTCTGTGTAGAAGTGGGAAGATTTGGGGGTATTTCCGTAGTAATACAGTAAGATTTGAGCTGTAGAGTGTTGAATAACTAATTGTTATGGCTAATTATCGGTTCATTCTGCTATTCTTTTGTTGCACTTTAGGCCTTTTAATGATACTGTAGATTTAAAATATGTTTACTGAGATTAGCTTGCATTTTTGTTGGTGTGCCAGTGCCATAAAGTAGTTTCAATAATGACGCTTGTTGCAGTAGATCTTTGTAGTGATATATTGTGCTCTACAGTCCTGGGCCTTGGTATAGAACCAAAATTTTAATTCTGGTGTTGGCAAATATTGGTTATTCGATCAAAGTCCAATGGAAAGTGACATGTATTTATTTGCGTCCTAGTTAGACCTGTCACAATAACACATTTTGAAGTACAATATATTTCTGAAGAAAATATAAATGATAAATGATCATATTGGAAATTAATTTATGCCAATGACACAATAAACCTGAAGCAGGCCCAGAAAACTATTCTAAATGCACAATATGTTTATAAAAAGCACAAACTGTAATAAATAAATAGCAGAATTAAACACTTTGGTAGTAAGTTTGTGTCTGTAATGAGTTATAAACATTATTAATTCAACCTTTACAGCTCAAACCTAATTGTAGAACAGAAAAAATAACAAAAGGTTCCCCATTATTACAAAGAAAAAGCCCCTACAATAAATACTGAGCCCCAAAATGTCGTGTATTGAACCATAAGTCGATATACTGTAGTATTTATCGAGACAGGCCTAGTCGTAGTAGCAAATCACCTTTTACAAAACTACCCTATAGCCCCTCTGTACTCACCAGACCATGGAGGTGTAGCCGAAGAGGAACCCGTTTTTGGCGATCCCGGGTCCATCGTTCCACCACATTCCCAGCAGCCCCAGCACCGTACCGAACATGCCGAGCTGAACGTTTCTCACCCACACCGAGGCAGCGCTGCCCTTGAGGATCTTTTCAAAATAAACTCCAGCGAAACCAGAGGACAGACAGCTGATCACCACGGCAAAAAGGCCCACCATGTAGTTCTGAGAGGAGCTGTCCGACACCGACGACTCCTTCTTCCCCTCCTGCTGTACCTGTCAGAGCCACAAGAGGGCGCATTACACACCGGGAAAATCAAGAAACACAAGCTGAACTCAGGGTAAAACTTTAATAATGATTGATCTTGAGATTTATCATGTGGTTTGGAGAAGAAGAAAAAAAGTGAAAATTTTATCAGGATGTCCCCAGGTTTGACTGCCTCAAATTTAAGACTTTTTAAAGGCCATTTTAAGACCACTTGAATGAAAATTAAGACCAACATCACACCCATTATGTGGGCGAAAAACACCAGATCCAATTCTAATAATGACCATTACTCACTGCTTTAAATAACAAAACATACTTTCATTATAAAATCTCATTCAGAACTTATTTATAGTCATTTGTATTGCTTGTAAAATGGTCAACATTCTAACAGGATAAACTAAACTTTCACATTGTTTTATCTCACATTGCACTGCAGCCCGGTGAGTATATAAAAATAGGCTAATGAAATTTAAGACCTTTGTGAAAATAATAAGACTTGGACAACATAAGTTAAGACTTTTTAAGATTTTTAAGACCCCGTGGACCCCTCTTTATAGGCAATCATTAAAAGTCTGTATTAGACTTTATTAGACAAATGCTATTGATCCACAAGGGAAAGTATTTGGACACAGTAGCTCACATGTCACAATATAGTATAATAAAGAGCAAAAATATAAATGATAATAATAAATTCAAAATAAGTAGCAAAAATAGCAAGAGACTGGTGTCAAATAGAGCATAATTGCATATGTACAAATAAAAATAAAATAGTAATACAAATATATCTCAGCTGTATAGTGCAAAGATGAAATAATGACTGATATTATCTATTACATAAGGGCGAGTTGTTGTACAGTTGTATGGAGTATGGTATAAATTTAGTCATATAATGCAGTGTTGTTTATGTTCAGAAAAGTCACATTGAAACTAAACCTATTTTATTTGTTTTGAATAAGAAAAAAGTAAGTTGAATCAAAAAAATGTGACAGCTCGAGTAAAAAAATTGTGATAAATGCTTGTACTAAAGACAGACTGATGTACCGATATATCGAACTGATATTTGCACTTTTATAGTATTGGATATCGACCTTAAATCTCAAGCAGAGGCCAATATTTAGCTTTGGTTGACCTGCTGCCTAAAGAATACACATAACGCTTTACTTTAGCAGAAAGAAGTAACTGCACAAAATCTGGCTCCACAGGCTTCTCGTATTTGTATTGTTTCTAGGCAATAGGAGCCACCAGCCTCCTTTATTAATGTGAAACACCGAATTACCATCCCGGGCTCGACTTGTTAGCCAAATTAGTTCATGTAAAAGAGGGCGAGTTCTTGTTGCTGTGTAGAGTTTTGTGTCATGCTTTTGTATATTTATGGAGAATTTGTGTGGGAAGATGGATGACGTAGGCTTGTGGGCTGAGAACTGCACAGAATCTTACAGTGAGTCGTAAGAAGGGTTCAAATAGGGATAAATATCACTACAATACTTGCTAAAAAAATGCCTGGATGACATCTAAAACATCTACAGGAACATTTTTGATGAGGGAACAACGTCATAACATGGTAGAAAAAAACCAAATATAAAAGGTCCTCTACTCTTAATTGAGTAGTTTAAAGCACCGACCTGAACAATGGCGACTCCAGCGAAAAGCAGTAGCAGAGAGACCCACTGGACCCTGGACAAGGACTTTCTCAACATCAGCACCGAGAACAGGGCCGTGGTGAGGATCTTCAACTGGTACGTCACCTGACAACCGGGAACAGACGAGGAACAGGTTATGTCACGACAGGAGCAGAGTCAGAGCATAGACCATGAAGCTCACGAGGCTGGAAGTTACAGGAGCGAATTTGGAGTCAAGTTTCATATTAGGAAGAGGAATTCATTTACGGACAAAATATCAAAATAAAAGCACCAGGATATGAAGATTTTAAAACCAAAAGGACAAGGTTCACTGCAGCAGTTACAGAGAGAGGGGTGACAGTTTTTCAATGTAAAGTCAAATGGAGCCAGAGTCCTATTTGGAAAGGTTAGCTAAGGGTGTGCAAAAATATCGAAATAAGGTATCGTTTAATGAGATGATATCAATATTGGGGACTGCAGTACCGATATATCGCCAAGAGTATTTTTTGGTTTGGTTTGGTTTTTTGAGTATTATTTTATTAAATTATTTTGTTACAGCGCTACAGTTTTGTTGCTTGTTTAGTGGAAGGAAACTCGTTAATGCATCATGTTTGACATATTCACTAATGATTTTAATGATTAAAATGGGCGTGTTTCATATGAATTTTGCACAAGGAGTGGTTTAAATAAACACTTTTAATATCACAGACATAATTTTGCCATTATTTTTTAATGAACTGTATCGAATCAATTTGAAATATATCGTATCGAATCAAAAGCTCACGTATCAAAATATGTATCGTATCGGCAACTTATTAATGAGACCCAGCCCTAAGTTTAGCTATGTCCATTTATATACAGTCTGTAAGCCCGAGGAGCAGAGCCAAGAGGAAACAGGAGCAGCCAGGAGCAGCCAGGAGCAGCCAGGAGCAGAGAGGAGCAGAGAGGAGCAGAGAGGAGCAGCCAGGAGCAGCCAGGAGCAGAGAGGAGCAGAGAGGAGCAGCCAGGAACAGAGAGGAGCAGACAGGAGCAGCCAGGAGCAGAGAGGAGCAGCCAGGAGCAGAGAGGAGCAGACAGGAGCAGCCAGGAGCAGAGAGGAGCAGACAGGAGCAAAGAGGAGCAGAGAGGAGCAGACAGGAACAAAGAGGAGCAGACAGGAGCAGAGAGGAGCAGACAGGAGCAGAGAGGAGCAGACAGGAGCAGAGAGGAGCAAACAGGAGCAGAGAGGAGCAGAGAGGAGCAGCCAGGAGCAGAGAGGAGCAAACAGGAGCACACAGGAGCAAAGAGGAGCAGACAGGAGCAGACAGGAGCAGAGAGGAGCAGAGAGGAGCAGACAGGAGCAGACAGGAGCAGAGAGGAGCAGACGGGAGCAGAGAGGAGCAGCCAGGAGCAGAGAGGAGCAGACGGGAGCAGAGAGGAGCAGAGGGGAGCAGCCAGGAGCAGCCAGGAGCAGAGAGGAGCAAACAGGAGCAGAGAGGAGCAGACAGGAGCAGAGAGGAGCAGAGAGGAGCAGACAGGAGCAGAGAGGAGCAGAGAGGAGCAGAGAGGAGCAAACAGGAGCAGAGAGGAGCAGAGAGGAGCAGACAGGAGCAGAGAGGAGCAGAGAGGAGCAAACAGGAGCAGAGAGGAGCAAACAGGAGCAGAGAGGAGCAGAGAGGAGCAGAGAGGAGCAGAGAGGAGCAGAGAGGAGCAGACAGGAGCAGACAGGAGCAGACAGGAGCAGACAGGAGCAAACAGGAGCAGAGAGGAGCAGACAGGAGCAGACAGGAGCAGAGAGGAGCAGAGAGGAGCAGAAAGGAGCAGAGAGGAGCAGAGAGGAGCAGACAGGAGCAAACAGGAGCAGACAGGAGCAGAGAGGAGCAGAGAGGAGCAGACAGGAGCAGACAGGAGCAGAGAGGAGCAAACAGGAGCAGAGAGGAGCAGAGAGGAGCAAACAGGAGCAGACAGGAGCAGACAGGAGCAGACAGGAGCAGAGAGGAGCAGAGAGGAGCAGAGAGGAGCAGAGAGGAGCAGAGAGGAGCAGACAGGAGCAGAGAGGAGCAGAGAGGAGCAGACAGGAGCAGAGAGGAGCAGAGAGGAGCAGAGAGGAGCAAACAGGAGCAGAGAGGAGCAGAGAGGAGCAGACAGGAGCAGACAGGAGCAGACAGGAGCAGACAGGAGCAGAGAGGAGCAGAGAGGAGCAAACAGGAGCAGAGAGGAGCAGAGAGGAGCAGAGAGGAGCAAACAGGAGCAGAGAGGAGCAGAGAGGAGCAGAGAGGAGCAGACAGGAGCAGAGAGGAGCAAACAGGAGCAGACAGGAGCAAACAGGAGTAGAGAAGACAGGAGTAGAGCCAGAGGAATGAACAGAAGCAAACAAATACGTCTTTGAATGACTTGAATGTTTGATTTTATCCATGTCATGAAATGGACCTTCAAAATCGAGCACTGTGTAACTTTTCTGGAGGGTTTGTTACCTGCTTGTCTCCATGGAGATGTGAATGTTCCAGTATTAAACTAATCTGTTTTGCTTTTATTCAACTGCAAGCGTTAATTATTGCCCAAAAATATCTTAAAAAACATGAATTCTTACTGTGAGTGGGGTTGCCTTTGCACAAATCTAACCTGTAATTTGGCTTGCAAGTCTCCATGGAGATTCTTACATTTATGGCTATACTGTGGAACATTCTAGGCACATCGCCACGGAGACCAGAAGATGATGGGATTTCCACCAGTGCACCTTTAACTGAGTGTTTTTTAAAGTAATGCTATAACGTTCAAGGCTTTAATATAACCTCTTCTGGAGTTTTATGCCTCTTCCTGCACCTACTTTTTTATCTAATGTGCCTTTTTACTGTTATATGGTATAAGAGCAAAATAAATCAACAAAATAAATAAATAATGGTACCTGGAAGGTGGCTGCTGGGAGGTTGGAGATAGCGATGTACTGCAGGTTGTTCTGGAGAGTGTAGATGAGGGAGGGCACGGCCAGCTTCAGCGTGTCCTTGTACTGTACAACAATAGAGTCGTACAGGGACAGCACCGTGTCCTTCACATTCACTGAAGGAACAGAGAAATGTTTATTACAACACGCAGACTAAATAAAACAAGGATAGACAAAACACGCATTGACTGTACGGATAAAGCTAACACGATAATCCCCTGCGTCAGGACGTGAGCATGGGGCGCTTCCAGTTCCTGCTGACCCAGGCTCCCTTTGATTTATACTTGAATATTGTCGTCCCTCTCTCTGTAACTGCTGTCGTGAGCCTCGTCATTTTGGGCTTAAAATGTTTGTATTAACCCGATCCTAGTTTTTTTTTTTGCTATTTTGTCCAATAAAAAAAATCAGAAATTCGTCCCTGTAACTGCTGGTATCGTGAGCTACATTTGACTGGAACAGAACATAATGGGAGACGTCACACTCACTTAGTCCACTTCTTTATACAGCCTATGGATTTAAGGTTAAGGTTATAATGGCTTGTAATTACCTTTTCAAAAACATACCTTGAGTTTTATTTTCTTTCATTCATACATGTTTTAGTATTTATTTATTATTAGTGCGTATTTGTCATCTCCAGTGCTCAAAATGCTTTATTCCACCTTGATAAATCTCATGAAGTGGTAGTTTTCATGTTAACAGTTTACCTTTAGTTCAAAAGGGAATGGCCATTCCTGGGGCTGAAATTATCCAAATGATTCTAGTGAAGGGGTGTGGAGTTTAAAAACACAGTGGAGCACTTCCTGTATTACCACATGACATCACAAAGTGGAGTGTTTTCCAATCATGGATGGTGTCACACTCCCTTAGTCCACTTCTTTATACAGACCCCCTTGTTAGTTCTTTGGAATCAGGGAGACAGGATGAGGTTCCACTTGTATTTGTGAAGTTTTGTCAAAGCGTGTGGTTCGGGTGACCAGGTACTGTCACATCTGGGTTTTACAGACTCAAAAAACAACAGCTGCCCATCCCGACATCCTAGCTGATCCCTACAGTGATCAGGGGCTGTAGATTTCTGTGGTTAAAATGGTGTTTGTGTCGGTGTGACGTATACAGTGGGCGTGTATCTGCTCTGGGACTCACATCTCTTCTGCAGCAGGATGATGAGGAGACAGGTGAGCAGCTTCAGCACCTCGGCCATGACCACGGCGGAGGTGGCATAGAAACGGTCTCCAGGGAGGGTCCGCACGAAGCGAATGGACAGAATCAGTGATGCGTTCTGCACCACCAGCACAGCCAGAGAGATGTACTTCAACTTCTTGTTCACTGAAACGCACAAGAAGGTCCGCCATAATGTTAAATACTGGTCTTAAAATTGTAGCTATGCGATGTGATTGTTTTTCTGATTATCCTTTTCTGTTGCAGGCTACAGGTCCTACATTACGTGAGCTTTAAGGCATGTTAACATTTGTAAAACCAAGGACATGATTGTGACTTTTTCTAACAAGCAGAGACAGCTGGCAGAATCAGTTATCTGTACTATCCGGGGCGAGCCTGTAGAGACAGTACACGAGTACAAATACCTTGGAACATTTTTTGATGATCTGTTAAAATTTTCAGTGAACACAGAAGAGCTTCTAAAAAAAATGCCATGAGAGGCAGTATCTTCTGAGGAAGTTCAGGTAATTTGATGTCAGTAAAAGCATCACGATGACCTTTTACCACGCATTTATTGAGAGCATTCGGTCTTTTTCATGTATTTGCTGGTTCTACTCTGTCAGTGTTCATAACAGGTCTCAGTTGATCAGAGTGGCTAATGTTTGTTCTAAAATAATTGGTCAACCAGTGAGACCTTTTCCTGCTCTGTGTGACTAACAGGCTGTGAGGGCGGCTCTCAGAATTCTCAGGGACCCCTCACATGTCTTACACTCCAGATCTGAATGGCTGCATCAGGACGCAGACAGTGCTGTGTTCGCTGTAGGACTCAGAGGAGGAAATCTACCTTTGTTCCTTCAGTTGTCCGGCTCCTGAATGCTAAGCCTTCCCTTCCTCAGCTCTGCAACATCAGAGCACTTTAAACATGCGCTCATATGTCTGAATGAATGTATGTGTGTGGCTTATTTATTATGTGGAATTTTATATTGTTGTGCTGTACACTGCAACCCTCTGTGCCTTTGAATTGCCCCTTGGGGATAAATAAAGCAATTATTGATTGATTGATTGATGTTATAATGTTGCTACCTGTATCTACTCCTCAAAAAATGTGATGGAGCTTTTTTTGTTTTGTTTTAACCAGCCTAAATATGCAGGATTTACATTAACAAAACACAACTTCAAGTATGTATTTGAGAAGGTAACAGCAGAAAATAGCATAATATAGGCCTTTAAGTAGTACTCCAAATATCGTGCATCCACATCGCAGAATGTCCAAGTGGTAAGTGGAGTAAAGCAGAACAAAAGACTCGATCGTCAATGTTGTTTCTAATCCCATTTATTTACAAGTGAATTATATTTTTTGAAAAACTGTAAAAATACATTCCTGAACCATTTTCTTCCAACAACTTTCAGTTTCTCTTCTTCTTCACCGTTAGTCTCACTTGTTGCTTCTGGCGACTGCTGTAGTCTTTTGGGCTTTCGCATGCGCAGTGGGAAATCAACAAAGGTAATGCTAAGGCTGCTTATAAAGTTGTGTTATAACGTTTCCAGACCATAAATGAGTGAGCCAGGCAGAGTGTTTGGTTTGTTAGACTTGTGGCTATGGTGTAGGATGGGTTAGAAAGTGGTGTTAAACTTCTTCAGTGTACGAATTGGTGTTTAACATAGAAGTTAAGAACTTGCCTCCATCACTACACTAGTTTGTTGCCTTGACAGACTCACTGCCACAGCGAGATCTCCACCGAGGCAACACTGATCTGTGCCGTTTTTTGGCTTCTGACAGTATTCGACCACCTCTAGCAATGGACTTTAGCTTCAAACGTGCCGGAGTTCCCCTTTAACTAAGATTTACTGTTTATGTATTAAAGGAATAACCTCTGGAGAAGCATGATCTTGTTTTCAAAAGGAGTTTTCAACGGACCCAAACTAAACCAGGAAACCAAATATGTCCAAGTCAGGGTTGTGCAAAGTGCAGAGTGGACCTATAAAGATGGATTGATTCATTAATTTATTTCGGTCACAGGTATATTCTGACATTATTCCACAAACAGTCATATTTAAAACACATACAGACAGAAAAGGTGTAGGCTGAAGCTTGAGCTTATTATGCCTACCCTTCCTTCCTTTGTCACGTTAATAGGTTTTCAGATGGAACTTCTCTAACTGGGCTGGGTAACAAGTTTGAGAATTGCTAAGAATCAAGAGTCAAATTAACTGGTTAAAAACAGTTCCTGGAGGTGTATGAATAGTGCAGTGCAAACTGTGCAAATATACCGTGCAAGAGGCAATCGTCTTTTGTATGAGATGTGATCATGAGACTCCAACATTTAAGTGTGTTTGGCACATAGGCCCACGCCCGTCACAAACCACAAAACGTCATTTGGACAAACAGCCTTCTCCTTTAGCCCTCGTGCTTCCCTTTAAAATAATCACACCTGAGATCCTTTGTGACAAAAATGTACACCAGAGAAGAATACCATATTACTTTATGTAGTACAGATTTTTGTCCAACTTTTTATATAATTGTCTTCATTTACTTCTACTCTAATCATACATACCAAATATTATATAATATAGGGGTTAAAATGTCAAAATATTATATAATATAATATTTTGACATTTTAACCCCTTAAATGGCATTTTTGTATGCAAAAGTCTCAAACTATGTCCATGACAAAAATGAAAAAAGTAAATTATTTCTATATCTTTCAAGTAATTTTAATTTGTTTGTGTTGGGGTTATCCCCAACACTGATTTTTACATTTTTTTAGTTTTTGCACAAAGCCCATTTTAATAAATAATCACACCTGAGGTCCTTTGTGACAAAAATGTACATCAAAAAAGAATACCACAATATTTTTATGCAATACAGATATGTTAAACTTTTTTATATCATTGTCTTCATTTACCGTACTTCTGCCCTTATCATACATACAAAATATGATATAATATTTGGAAATTTTAATCCCTTAAATGCCATTTTTACAGCAAAAGTATCAAATTATGTGCATTACGTGAAGATATAGAAAAAAAATTCTATATCTTCCAACTAATTTTAATTTGTTTGTGATCGGGTTATCAGAGGCTGGGGATGTCACAAAATAGTGCCAACACTGATTTGAACTTTTTTCAGTTTTTGCACAAAATGCAGTTTTCCATTAAAGCCCCATTGACTTCCATTATAACCGCACACGTTGTGGTTGCATTGACATAACAAATAAATCATAAATTGTGGATTTTTAGAGGTTTCTCCTGCTAAGAAAGGGCAAAATTTGTCAGTGTGGTGGGGTACTGACGGGTGTTGGGGGAAGTGTGTGTCTTCGCATATAGCGCTCTGTGGGGGGCTAACGCGGCTCATTCTGCAGCGGACATGCTCAGCAGAGCACGACATATAATTGCCTGGTTGTAAAAAATGAGTGTATGTATGTATTATGTAAATATTATGATGCATGAAATGGTGGACCTAAAACACACATTTGAGCACACTGACAGGAAAAAGGAAGTATCAAGTGAAATAAAATTGCAATTGCTTTAAAAAAAAATACATTTTCAGTGTTTATCGAGGCGTAAACAATGACAGACACCTGAAAATGTACACACACACACAGGCACCCACAAACAACATAAACACTCCAAAAAAAAAAACACATTCAGTACGCTCTGTGACTCCTCTAAAACACACCCATATATGTCACATATCTATGCCTGGTATCCGTGTGGACAAATATGTAAAAAATGTCTTTCTATTGATATAATCTTGTAACAGAAGATACACACAGCAAAAAAATATATAAAAAATGTATGGGGGGGGGGGGGGGGGTCATTTTCTGTCACAAATTATTGTGGAATAGCCAAACCTGCAGCACTGTGTAACTCTCAGGGAGGGGCTGACAATGAAACCTATGCTGAAACTAACACCGGTTTGTTGACAGATGATATCTGAGGCCTCCATTCATGTTCAACAGCCTTGAACAGAAATAGAGGCCTCCGACATCATTTGTCTCCCATTTACAACTCCATCGTAAGACCTAAATAAAAAAAAATAAAAAAAACACCCATCAGGGGCTGCTAATATGATCCCACACTCAGTGCAGTTCAATAGACCAAGCTAAAAAATAGAAACTGTAAACAAGTAGGGTGTTAGTTTCAGAGTAGTTTCAGTGTAGTTAGCTCCTCACTTCAGGCAGATTTAAGGCAGTGTCCACCAGCACTTTGACCAGAACTGAAGAAGCAACTTGGATAAGCTTGGCTGCAAAATAACTTATTATTTTGCAACTTTTTTTCAGTTTACAAATTGAATTTCTCCTTTGCCATAGAAATAAGCAGGTGACAACTCCCAACCTAAAAGTTACATAGTGTACCTTTAATGTCTCTGTACATTGTGTGGTTGGATTATGAATCTAATATTGAAATCTGCATTTAAAGCAAGCATAATATCGTAACGTGCATGCACTGTCAGTAAATGTAATACTTGTATTCATCTGGCCTCATTACTGCTTTATGAACAAAACATAAGTTAATAATAACACACCCCAAAATTCAGCCCTTTGAGGCCAATTTTTAGCTTTTGTTAGCATACTTAAGAGACAAATTATCCATATATTATTGAGGTCTGAAATGTAGTTTTGCTGGATCCATGTAATATCAGTCTGTAAGGTGCAGCTCTTTACACGTGGATTATTAACTCATAAACCAGATCCGCCTTAAACCAAGGTTGGCGTTAGCATGGAGCACAGCTATCTCCAGTTAGCATTCATCTGAAGCATTTTATTTATGATCTGTTCATATTTATCGACGAGCTTATTTTTTTTATTGCGTTATAGGACGTCTAAAGCCTCCGAAAAGATGGTTAGTGTCGTTATAGCACGTCGATTATGAGTGAAATGTTAGATCAGAGCTAATTTCTCCTGTTATGCTAGCTGCGTAAAGTTGATATAGTTCACATTTTAGAGCTAACCATAGTCATAACGGTGATACGGTTGCATTTCGTGTAAGTCACCGCTCGATGAAGCCAAATAAAATAATAAAAATGTGCGTTAATCGAGCACAGTAATGATCTCCTCTTACCTTCACTCTGAGCCCGACTCACTCCCCTCTCCTCCCCAGCCTTGGTGAAGTTTCCTCCGGCCATGGCCGCGTCCCACAGCCCGCGGTTCTCCGTGGAGAGCCGAGCCCGGTTCTGCAAAGGCTCTCAGGCTGCGTGTGGCTCCCCGGACCGAAGCACCGAGTCCCGGCGGTGGGTGTCTGCTGGCGAAGGCGGAAAAATAGGGCCACGATTAGACGAAGAAAGGTGTCACTCTGGGTCCGGGTCCAGCGCAGCAAAACAAGAGGCGTACATGGAGCAAGAGGGGACAAAAAGTGAACACGTCGCAATCACGAAAATACAATGAAAATACACACAAACTCACACGGGTTACACCTTAGATACATATATTTTTACTTTGCTCTCTAAAACAAAATCTATCTATACACATACATATATTTAAACTTACAAAAGTGTCGCGTTTGATTGGTGAAGTGAGCGTAATCCCGTGCGTAAAACCCTCTCCTGACTGAACAGACTCTTCCTTGTTCAGTTGCGCTCAGGTTGATCAGGAAGGATTTGATTGGCCCAAAACCAGGGCCTCACCTGTAAAAGACGCAGTGTTTAGCGCCACCTTAAGGTTAACCAAAGTGCTGACCTGTTTCACATCAAAAAGTCTCCTGTTCCTCGTTTCATAATCCCAGAAAATGAAAGCCACTGTTACTAATTATTATTATAGTATACATAGATTAGTATACATCCATGACTATACCAAACGTTCCTATTTACCCGGGACAGTCCCAGTCTTGAGCCCTGTGTCCCCTGTCCCAGCAGATTTATACAAAACCATTGATTTGTTCCAGTTTTATACAAGAAATGTCCCAGCTGTCCCTATTTTTGACCAATTTGTTACCTGCCAACAGTAAAGAGAGGCATAAATTGTCATTTGTTTTGGTAAAATACAGAAAAACTTAAAAATGACCAAAACACAAGATAAAGAAAAGAAAATGTGACTATATTGACTCACATTAGTGCTGTCTTTTCACAGTTTTATTATTACCAACCACCACAAACCAGGGATGTCCCAGTTTTTTATTTTGAAATTCTGGTCACCCTAAACTATACTGACTCACGATAGTCGTGAATAAATCATGAATGTGTCCAGTGCAGAACAATTATTAACAATCCCTTAATTATGCACTTTTTAAAATTATTATTATTACCAATCAAACTGGTGTGTCCCAGTTTTTGATTTTGAAAATCTAGTCACCCTACCCTATCATAAAAATGAGTGTAAATTTTCTGTTTATAGATGCCATTTTGAGTAATTTTGACCAAAGGAAATATTTTGAGTTAATTGCTATGGCAACAGTGCTAATTTTAGCCCAATATCACTACTTTTACTGCTGCCAAAAATAAAACAGACAAAACAAGGAATCTATTTGTTCAGAAATGTTTTCTTTTTATTCCAAGAAAAAAAAAAGTATTTTCATCCCAAACAGGAAAATAAAATAAAACAAACTTATATAATTATTAATACAACATTATTCAATCAACAGGAGAAAGGTTCACAATTTTCTCTTTTTCTCTCCTTTTTTATTATTGACTTTTTTCTAAGATGATATTAATTGGTGGTGGTCATTACACATGCAGCTAAATAAGTCTGATGGTGCAGGATGACAAAGGGAAAGGGGAGGAGGGCTCAGGCTAAAATGTGGTTTCAGGCCGAGAAAAAAAAACAAACAAAAAAACACTTTTGAAATGGTTCAATTACGTGCTATGAGAACTTCAAGAGGTGCAGTTTTTTAAAAGCGCTTATCCAAGACAATTGTGCATAAGAAAGTAAAATTTTAATCTAGAATTTTTTTCACATTTTTAAAGAAATTTAGAACTTTATTTTGGCATTTAAATTTTGTAATTTCCAGTTTCTGTAGAATCAACAAATAGAAATATTTAAGTGCCAGAACTTTAACATTAGTTATTTTAAAACAAGAAAAATATGTGCATTTTACAGATCGATCTATATCGTGGATTTCCTCTTGCAAAGCGCTCATTAAATGAACTACACCTGTTAAACAACCGTCATTATAGCAAAGAACTAGCTTTACAAAACAGACTTTAATATCAACATGCTAAGTTAGCCTTTTTAGAGGGTAAGGGTGGGTCAATTTCATTATATAATTCTGATTTTATCAAATTATTTCACAGTCTTTATACACGTTTTTGGAAAAAATGAATGGAAAAAGCAAAACTAACAGTAATACAGATTAAGAGACCAAAGTAAGACTGAGGTGATTTTGAGCTTGCTTGGAAAAAGCCATTAGCATTATCATAAACTACCCACTGGCATTTTTCCTAGACTATAGAATATTGTGCAAATTTGAATGTCAAGTCTAAGGAGTTGTTGCTAACTATTGGGGCCTGTAAGTGCTCACAAAATTGGATGAACCGCCACAACCTTTTGCCTTAAAGATCCCCTATTATGCAATATTCTGACCATTTTAGCTTTGTGTATCAAGTGGGTGAGGAGTTCTGTGTGTGTTTTTAATTCCATCCCTCTGGCCTCTCATTATATAGCATCAGAATAAAAAAAAAAAATACAACAAAAAATACTCCAGATGGGATATTGAGGAGTAAACATTATATAAAATGGTTTAATGCTCAAAAATGTCACAACAGCATAATAGAAGAGCTTTAAGTAGCAACACCAGTACACTTGAGCTTAGTTCTTAAAAGAAACCCATGTTCATATTATAACGCCCATAATTCTCAGCTCATGTTTGAGTTGTAGAATGAGGAAACTAAAGGGTGTGTCTGATGATTTAGTTGGATCCTGTGTGTGAAGTTGGTGGGAGGAGGGACAGTGGAGAGAGGAGTGAAGGAAGTGGAGTAGAGGATGGTTGTCTGTATCAGCTGCTGTCTGGGGAAGGCTCTCTCTCTCTGTGCACGCTGCTGGAGCTGCTCTGCCGCTGTTTGATGCTGTCTAAATACTCCTGCTGGGACACGGCCAACACAGAAGCCAGGATCTCATCGTCCTCCCAATCTGTCAGACCTAAGGACAGAAACACTTGAAAATGGCTGCAGGACAGACAAAATGTCATCCATTTTAAATTAAACAAAAAACCTTATCACTTCCATAAAGGAGATGTCCTTGTTGGTCCTGAGCTGTGTGTGCAGGAGCGTGTGTGTGTGCACGTGTGTTTTTCGCCTTGTCCTCAGTATGTGCATTTATGGCTCCGATAGGAGAGATATATTACATCAGGCATGTCCAACCTATGGCCCGGGGGACAAATGTGGCCCTCAGATCAATTGTTGTCCAGGTGAATTGCAAGTAATACTTTTTACTGCATGTTTTTGAACACTGCCTTGATCAAACAAATGTAGTGTGTCTTTTTGAGGGTCTAAGCCTGAACAAAGGTCTGGAGGGTCATTTAAACTTATTATAAATGCACATATTTGAAGTACTCACTGTTTCGACCACCAGTCTATGGCCCTCGATCGGCCCTAACACTGGCCTGTGTTTTAATATGTGACCCTTGATGAAAAAAGTTTGGACACCCCTGGATTACATGAAGTCTCAATGAGACTGATGAACCCATAGGTGCGATCATAAGAGGAATGCACAGGGCTCCAACTGAACTGGTCCTCAGTTTCCACACATTATGTTTTGTGCTTTGTGATTCTGTAAAACTGATGTCTGTCCTGCATCTAAGATCAACCTGTCAGGGGATAGGAATTAGCCAAATCTTGCATATTTACACACAAAATGTGTATTTCTATGTATTTGTCCCTTAACTACAAAATACAATAAGCCTCTTGTGGAAACGGCACACTAAATAAATACATTCTCACCAAAAGCAGTGGGGGACATCTCCTGCATTATAGCTCTGTATTCCAGATGGTGACGACTTGGATTACTGGGACCTAGAACACACACACAAACATACACACACAAACACGCACACAAACACACACACGCACACACAAACAATGCTGTTTCACTTATTACTAATCATTGGTACTGTGAAAGAAACCATGACTCTCACATACATCACATTGACTCTTATTTGGCTCTGGGCACAACACTGAACAAGTAGCCCACTGTTACGCCTGGTGAACACTGACTGAAAGTCTGTGCGGTTCAGGACTCGCACGGGTCCCCACAAGACTTAAACCAGTGTGTTCTGCCACACTGACCTCTAACCTTTGTGCTCTGCCACACTGACCTCTAACCTTTGTGCTCTGCCACACTGACCTCTGAGAAGTGCAGGTGCAGGTGAGGCTGAGGTCTGCGGAAAGAATCCACAAGAAGTCTATTTTTGCCGGACACCGCAGGGTCTGGAGTGATTTTCAGGTCATTACACATGAATTATTGAGTGAACTAAAGTGAAATCGCGTTGCTTTGGTCAAATACACACCACTGTTGTTGTATGTACCACCCTGCACTTGCAGACAGTGTAAATCCATCGTTAGCGGACTGTTCCTGTTACTGTTCAGTTCAATCTCTACAGGGTTTTTCCAAGTCACACTAAAATGAATAACTTTACAATGTGACTTTAGAAATGATGTGACCACCAGAAGACAGGCTGATGCTAATTCAGAAGAAAAATGAACATTAAAATGACGGCCCAATAAAATGAAACTCTCACCTGGAGCACAGGGGGATGGAGGTTTGCTGAGAATGAGCGCAGCGCCCCCTGGAGACGGAGGTTTGTTGGTGGTTGCCGTAGCAGTGGTGAGGTCGGAGTGAGATGTGTCCGTTTCCCGTTGTCGTGGTGACCGGGCACTCCAGTCGTCCAGCCCACTCGACGCAGCTGCTGTCGCCGAGCTGCAGGTGGCGCTGGCTTTACGAGGCTTTGAACATTAAAAAAGAAATACCGTAAATTCCGGATCACAAGCCGCTACTTTTTTTCTACACTTTCAACACTGCGGCTCGTAATATGAAGCGGCTTTTTTATTTTTTTTTTTCATCGCGGGAAAAACATGGACCAATAAAATGAATAAGTAGTTCACTGAGGTCCAATGAAATTGTATGATTAATCACAACTTCCTTATTTCAGTCTTTCTGCTAACCCTCATCAACATGGAGAATACCAGACAAAAAGCATATGATGCAGCTTTTAAACTAAAAGCGATCACTCTGGCAGTTAAAGAAGGAAATCGAGCTGCTGCCCGTAAAATTGGCATAAACGAGTAGATAGTGCGAAGGTGGAGGCTCCAGCAAGAAGAACTGAGCCAGTGTAAAAAGACAACCAGAGCTTTCAGAGGTAACCATAGCAGATGGCCTGAGCTTGAAAACTTTCTGGAGGACTGGGTTAACACGCAAAGAGCAGGCGGTGTTTCCGCTGTACAAATCAGACTGAAGGCTAAAGCGATCGCTACCGTGGTTTATTCCCAGAGCGCCAAGGTGTGTATGTGCATGTCGCGTGTGTGTGTCCCAAGTGTGTGAAGGTGTGTAAGTGCCTGTGGCGCGTGTGTGTCCCAAGTGTCACCAGTGAGCGAGTCCGTCCCCAGAGTTCAGCGGGGGACCGCGTCCGCGGCCCATCCCGGAGGCGCTCCAGGCGGCGGGGACGCAGAAGCGAACCCCCCGCCTAGTCTTTGGCCAGCGGTTTATAATATGGTGCGGCTCATATAATTACAAAATTGATTTTTCTTCATAAATCTGAGCATGCGGTTCTTAATCGGGTGCGCTCTGTAGTCCGGAATTTACGGTACTTAACCTTTCTCAAAAACTAGCAACGTTTCACATGTACTGCAGGATTAGCACAAGTAAAAGGACTAAAGGACAAAACGGGACTTGGTCAGGTGCAGCTCTGGTACCTGTCTGGTCTTCTCCTGGTCCTGGAGCCACTGCAGGTATGATTCTCGGGCAACCTGCTCCTCGATGGCTTCATTTGTGGCCTCCCAGTCAGTGGCGCGCTTCTTATCCTCCAACATCTGCTGCTCAATCCACGACTCTTCTGAGGTCTTTATGGCAGACTTCATCAGCGACTGGTCTGCGTACTGGAGGAGAGGTCGAGAGGAGAAATGAGCTACAACTACCGGGAATTACTAATACTAAGACTACTGACTCTGGAAAATATAGGAACATTTACAGCTCGATTAAAGGTCCTATATTACACAAAATGAATTCCTGTGAGCATTTAGCCATGTTATAATGTTACCTCAACAAAAACATACCTGGTGTTGTGTTTTGTTTCATTCAAACGTCTGAGCAATCCTTTATTATGATTCTGTCTACATCACCACAGTACAAAATGCTCTGTTCTGCCTTGTGATGCCATGAAGCAGTAGTTTTCAAGTTAACAGCTACATTTTAACTTTCGTTCAGTAGAGATGAGACAATTCCTGAGCTGAAATTATCCAAATGATTCTAGCGAAGGTGTATGAAGTTTAAAAACACAGAGGAAAACTTCCTGCATTTGTGCTAAATATGCAGGTTTTGTGTGTTAAACGTGTGAATGAAACAAAACAAAACTCTGGGTATGTTTGTGGGGATTAAACAACATTATAACAAATCAGAAAATAGCGTAATATGAGCTGTTTGAAGGTGGATTGTGTGACTTTTCTGGTGGAGGCTTTCGTCAAATTTCGTCGATGGAATAAATGTTTCACAGTGTGGCATTAAACCGTTCTATCTTCATGGAGACCAACCCAGACTAAGTTACAGGTCAGATCTGTGAGGCAACCCCGCTCACAGTCAGAATATTTGTTTTTCTAGGAATTTTTGTGCTATAAAACCACCTATAATTTACAAAATGTAAAGTAGAGCTGTTTAATATTTAGAGCTGTTTAATATTTAGAGCTGTTTAATGTCATACGGTGGAACACAGGAGCACTGACATATCCTTAAAAACAAGCAGGTTATGGTCTTTCCAACAGAAAAGTCACACAATGCACCTTTAAGTGGAGATCTCTGTGGGCACCATTCTGACACTTACCCCTGGTTTGAAGGCGGGCAGCCCGAGCCCCACTCCGATAGTTGCCTTGTTGGGGTTGACCACGGAGTTGTAGTGAATGTTTCGGTGGTAGCTGACGCGAATGGGCTCGTCATGGTTTTGGTGAATGGAGTGGAAGGTGTTGATGGGCTCTGTGCCGTACTGGTAAACCTCCACCGGACGGTTGTACATCTCCGCCATGGCCTGCATCTCGATGTGGTTGCCGTGGCAGTTGTTCTTGCGCTTGCGGTTGATGTAAGTGGTGAAGTCTTCTGTTACATAGTTTGAAAAGTAGTCGGCGTTCTTCATCTGAAAGAAAAAAGATCGATTAAAATAGAAAATTGGAAATTAAAGGGCCTCTTTTACGCCATTTTCTGACATTTTTTTCATCACGAACACGAGTGTTCTGTGTTTTGTCTCATTCACACATGTTTAACACACAAATCCTGCATATTTAGGCAGGGTTTTAGCCAGGAGTTAGTCTCTCAAACAAAAAAACAGTCTGTTCCACTTTAGGATTATCATGTGGTAATACAGGAAGTGCTCCACTGTGTTTTTAAACTTCACACACCTTCATTGGATAATTCCAGCCCTAGAATTACCTATTTATACCTAACAAAAGATAAAACATAGATGTTAACTTGAAGACTACCGCTTCAAGACATCACAAGGTGGAACAGAGCATTTTGAGCTTTGGGGTTGTAGACATAATCATATAATCATAATAAGGGGTTACTCAAACATGTGTGAATGAAGCAAAAACCCTACGCCAGGTATGTTTTTGATGAGGTAACCGCAGTGTATAATATGGCTTAAAGCAATGGCATAATTGAAGACTTAAATACCAAACCCTGGAGCAAACAAACATAAGAATTGGATGTGAAGAGGAGGAACTCACCAAATAATCCATACAGTGTTTCCTGACCACTTCGTGCATGTCCTGGTCTCCGTACACCTGGTCAGCTGTAACACAAAAGGTTTAGCTCAGACCTGGACAGTGTGTCATCTGTGTGCAGCAGCCGGCCCATGGGACTTACCGACAGCTCTGAAGAGACAGGCTCCATCTTCCTTCATTTTCTTAATGACAAAGCCCTTTTTCTCCGTTAGAGTCTTCTCAAACCAGTGCTCCTGCTGAAACCAAACAAAAAATGAACTGAATTTTACTTTCAAAAATGTAAAATCAGACAACACGTTTGTTGTCTGATTTTACACAATTATACACAGTTATACACAATTCAATGCAGAGAGTGGAGCTGTGGAGGTGTAAGTTGGTAAGAATAGATATTATATCCTGCTTATTGTCCCCTCACCTGTTCTACGGTGGCAGGGTCCACAGCCTGTAGTCGTGCAGCGTTCTCGTACTCATCCTCACTGTTGTTTCCAGCTCCTTCCTCCTGGTCCTGACTGGCCCCGGGGCCCGTGACCCCCGGCTGCCCACCTCCAGTGAGAGAGCCCACAGCCACTGAGCATCCTCCAGCCTGTCTCCTGCGTTTGCTGAGCCCGGGCCCGGAGCAGCAGCCCCCCAGCCCTCCCCCACAGCTCCCCAGCTCAGCCCGGGAGACCCCAGGCTCTGAGGGACCCACCGAGGGAGGGGCTGAAGGTGGAGGAGAGGTGCTGGGTGTGGGGGGAGGTGGAGCATAGGACCAGGGAGGGGGAGAGGCTCGTGGCCGCGCAGTCGAACTGCCACGACTGTCTTCATCAGGACCTCCAGAACTGGGCTTTTTCTTGGGAAGAATGGTCATGGTTCAACAGGAGCTGAACAACTGTGGGAGGAGGGCAGAGGGTTGGACTGGAGTTACACTTTACATCTGCTCAGTTTTAGGGAACTTCAGCATAATTTACCGTTAATTCATAGAAAATTATGACAGCAATAACCTCATGGAGTACTTTAAGTGAAAGGGACTGCTTGATTTCCTAATAGTGACCTACAAAAGTGTATTTCTAAATTTGGGCTTCCTTCACTTTGGATTTATCACAAAATCAGGTGAAATAAAATTAAATACTGCAACTAGTAAAATCTTATGACCACATAAAAATAAATGATCTAAAAGGCGACACAATGGCTGCAGCTGGATCTGATCAGTCAGAGCAGTGGTGGTTTTTTCATTTCCACTCTTATTCCATCTCTTAGGGGTATTATTCTGAGTTGCACAAAACTCAGATGGATTACATGGTGAACACTGAGTTTGTAAAAACATCACTGGAGACACTTCTATGTTTACAAAGGTACAAAGGCCTTTGTGTCTCAGTGCAAATGTCAAAAGTCTGTTTTTCAGGCACATCATGAGTTCTTCTTTAGAAAGCCTATGTCCATGTGATCTCAGAAACTAAGAAGTTAGTGTCTGAATGGGAGAGCGCTGGACACCAGATGCCACAGTGGGGCACCAGTGGAAATTTTTGTTGTGTCCTTGGACAAGACACTTCACCCACATTGCCTGGTATGAAAGTGATGTGTGCGAGTGTTGGAGGTGGTCTGCTGATGGTGCAGATTGGCAGAATAATGCACTTTAAAGACCTTTGTTATTCCCATATATTAGGTACATAATAAGTATATTTTATACTATATCAGATTGGTCTTCTCTTGAGTGATGACACTCATGAATATGATGCTAAAACTAAAGATTAAAGAGTCCCAATCAGTTTGAGAGAAACGTGTTCACTTTGTTACGTCTCACTGGTAACAGTTTGTAACTTGGTATTGGGCATTCAATTAACTTAAGTATATCAGTAATTAGAATTCACTTGTAGTGACGAGTCAGAATGCAGATTAATTCTGCTGCTTCAAACCACAAGGCTGATTTTTTAAAACCTGGTTATGCAACTGTAACAGTGGGGTTATCAAACGTATCAAATTATAGTTATAATTGTACTTGGAAACTGAGTCAGTTTGTGGAGCTAATCAACAACAAATCAATCAGGTCTGACATCTGAAATGATTGAAGAATATTACAAAATCAACCTATTACTAAAGCATTTTCTATTCCAACAAATAAAAAGGTTTTCACTTTCAAAATAATTTCCACATCTTCTATAATTCAGTGCTTCTGTGTTTGATGCAGCTCTGTGCTCAAACACAGAGACACGTTCCTCTCATCCAGTCCTCAGCCTATGTAAGCACCTCAGTGTCTGACAGGTGGATTTAACCAATCGCATGATGCATGGGCTTTACGAAGAAGCAGATAACTTTAGCTACATTAAAGCAGGGCTCTACAGTGCGCCCATTTCACTCGCATTTGCGAGTAAATATTTCGTCGTGCGAACGAGGAAAATAAAACAGTCGCACCAGTGCGAGTGCTTCTGCAGCCACAGTAAGGAGAACTGCGCACAGACGTAACGTGACAAGTTAAACGTTCTAAATGTATCAAACATTAGGGACAAACTCACACTAGGACTTCAGAATCGTGCCCAAGCCTGGGTCGCCCCTAAAGGGCCGCACGCTTTCCCAGCGCGAGCGCTGACCCCAGCGTACGAGCTCCGCGTGTGGCCGATATCACTCATACGAACAAACTCCGCTTCAAAACACACCCACGCCCCCTTCAACGAGGAGCGCCCCGCAGCAGGACCCACACCTGCCCCACCACTCAGTAAACACCCCCACGCCGCTGGACTTCCTTCTCAGCTAAAGCGAGAGCTTTGTCTTGGTCTTGTCTCGAGCGCATTTGGACTCGGTCTTATCACGGACTCAAGGTCTGAATACTGAGTGTGATCATATTTCATTACGGCCGCTGCAATAAACCGGTGTGCGTGACCACGCGGGACGTCTCTCTGCGGCCTGTGCACTGGAGCCCGCAGACACTGTGCGGCCCGTCAGCACAGGCTCCGCAGCGCGCGGCTTGTCCACAGCGCGCACCCTCGTGTACCAACGTGCGTCACAGGGCAGGTATCCCACCTATCCTTCCGCCTCACGTCAAATACGCCAATACTTATTTTCTGTCAGTGTCCGCACAGAGCAGACCCACAGCACAGAGCAGGTGATATGTGGGCTGAAGTTTGCCTAAGAAAATGCCAAATAACTCTGTCACAATGTTCGTTTAGTTTGGTAAATGTGCAGAGGCTAAAAACCACTGTAAAACCAGTAAGAGAATGTAACTTCACCTAGGAATTTGAAAATACAGGTTTAAAAATCTTACCTATGTTTTTCACTTTGAAGCAGTTTTGTGTAAAGTGCCAGTGGAAGTTCTCTTAAAGAAGAGGTTCTTAAACTGTGGGTGAAGGTCCAAAAAGGGCCACAGAGTGTTTCAGTGCAGTACAGTTTGTTTGGCTTATTTTAAGTCTAAATATTAATCAGATAAAATGAAGATATATTTATAAAAACACTGCGATCATGCAGGAAAAGTACAGTCATAATAATTATTTTGTTTTTTGTATTAAATTAATTCAAATAAGTTGGTGTGCGCAAGTTCTGCACTGTAATAATCGTTCAAAATGAAAACCTACTTGTGCCCCCATTTTTTTTTCTGTGCTCCTAAAATTTTTAACTTAGGGGCACATGTGCTCCTGAAAAAAAAAGTTAGCGTAGAGCCCTGCATTAAAGTAGTAGATATTATGTTTGAACCCACAGTTTGACACAGACTTTATCCTATGAAGCACAAGGTGTTTTAAAGCACTGCTACGGGTCACACTGCAAATGAAGCTTTGGTTAGGTTCTGCCAATCAAAATTTTGGTTTTAAGAAAAATGTGATACAACTTTTTCTGTATATCGCCAACCCCTAATGGTGCATTATGCAACTTTTCTGGATGGGACCTTCTGGTTCCCATGGGGTGTGATTTGTGGTATTACTTTGTCTGGAATGTTCCAGAGTATAGCATTTAATATCTTTTATTGCTCAAAAATAAAAACATACACTGCTTAGTGGAAGCAGGATCGCCTCTCTACAGATCTGACATGTAACCTGGCCCGATGGCGTTAAGTGCTTGCAGCCAAGGAGATAGCTATAATTAAATCTACCATCTTTAAGTTTATTGATTTTTTTCATCACCAGTAGAGGGCAGATGTGAGGGCCCCTGTGATCTCTGCCCTGGGATCAGGACCATGCTGCAGCTGCAGACTGTAGTAACATAGACAGCATCTAGTGGTGACATGTGAGAATACAACAGGGTCGGCCAGTCTAATTACAGATGGGTTTAATACCATACTGTGTAATATTCTAGGGAAAAAATAACACCTCCATGGAGACAAGGAGATGGCAGACGCTACATCAAAAAAGTTACATATTGTGCCTTTAATAAAAGGCTCTTCAAATACAGATACAGGAATGATAAACATGCAGACAAATACCAAGTGTAAAGAGTGCACCTGTGCAAGCTAATCAATGTGCACCATACTGAAGTTACCTTCATGTCATTATCTCTAAGCATGTCATTATCTCTTTGCTCTCAAAGTTACCTTTCTCCAGGAATATTCCTCGTTGTAAAATCCACTTCACCTTCTGTGTACAAAGGCAGTTCAAGAAAGATCGACCGGTTTTGTTGTACTTTTCCGTGACTACAGCAGTCCTACAGGCTCGGTGGAGGCCAGATGTTCCCGGCGATCGCAGACACCGGTGTCCACAGACTCAAAATGAGCTCCGGTGGACACTTTTGTCGCTCTCTGGGTGTAGAGAGAACAACATACAAACAGGGTCCGGTTACCGTGGGCCAGGGCGGTGATTCCAGCGGTGAAGTCAGTCACTTTGGGCAGAAAAGACCGAGACCGTAGCTCGAGTGTTACTAACGCTCTATTGATGCGGTGTTGCTTAAGCTCTTTAGCTTACAGTACGCTTATTTTTCCCTTTTCTATATATATACACTAAATTTCCTTACGACAGAAAACAAATTCATAAATCTAACGATAAATAGTTAAGCATCATTGTCCTATACACGGAGAGCTGAGGGGTGTCAAACTCTTCATCAAAACATCGCTGGCGTTAGCACTTGGTGTTAGCTTCACTAGCAGCTAACGGCTAATGCTACAGAATCAAACGACAGTCAGCCTGTTCACATCGAATATTTCGATGTTTTTGTCTTCAAACCAGAACACCGAGGTCCCGATCACACAGAAAAGCCTTTCTCCGAAACCACAGCGAGCAGCAGGGCAGACAGCTCGGCAGTTTGGACGCGGCTTCTAAAGCAAAAAAGGGACTCGTCTGTTGGTTTCCACCTCAGCACCATCACAAAACATCAACACAGACTGACGTACGGCACCGTGCGCGCTCACGTCACTTCCCACTCACTTCTTCAATAGGATTTATTATTAATAACATGTATTAGATTTTATTCAATATCCTTTCCTCAGTCTGAGAAATCGCATTTTTGTGGAATATGAAAAAAAGAATAATAAAAAGAACACATGAAACATCAACTACAGCAGGCTACTTTATTATCATGTCCCATTAAAGGCCATTAAAAGTGTACTGCACAGTAAATCCTTTCGAAATGGATCTCTGGGTGGTCGGTACGTGAGGCAGGCGGGCGGCAGGGTTTTTCTTTCACTTGTTTGTCTACTATGATGCCAGAGTGCCAGAGAATAATGAGTAAATGTCAGACTACATTATATGGAGACAAGCAGCTGTTTCTTCATCAGTACAAGCAGTACATCGTACATATATATGTACGATTATAATAAATATATATATATATATATATATATATATATATATATATATATATATATATATATATATATATATATATATATATATATATATATATATATATATATATATATATATATATATATATATTTAAAGGGCTTTATTTATTATAATGCTATTTATGTGTGTTATTAAAGTGAAAACTCTGGAAACTTTGCTGCTCAGGTCCTGTAGTGACATTACTGGACCTACAGCTATACCGATGCAGAGGCCCCTTTCATATGTAACTAAATTTTTACTGAAAGTGTCATGTAGTGCACTTCTCTCACACAGGGGGATGTGTGGGTCCTTCCCTGGAAATTTTGCACAAAGCAGGTGTAATTTCCAGTAATCTGGTGAATTTTAGATTATCTTCAAAGACAGGCTTTTACCTACCTGCCTTTTATTTATATAAGTGGCTTCATGTGTGTTTTACACTGATTATTTGTGTCCAAACCCTGTGTCAGTGGTTCTCAGTGGAACCCCTGATTGACACAGTGCTACAGTTTTATAGATTATGTCTTGTGTCATGTTTTATTCGTGCATTTGCAATATTAGGTGTAGTAGAGTTCTTTCATAGATGTATTAACTTTTTTTCCCCCATGCAGTTTTTGTATTAAATTGTGCTCCATAGTGGAATGCAACAGGCTCTATTCATACTTATGTCACAAAACCGGCAGACGTTTGGAAACATGAGGACATGACAACTTCTTTTGGGTTCTGTTAGCGATAGTAACTCTGACAAAATCTGAAAACTGATCAAATGGCCTGGTTTTCTTCAGATGTTATTGTATATTGTATTTTGTAGAAAACAAAAGATGTCAGCGTTCTGTTATGTTCGGCAGCTCAACAGTTACAACCAGCTGCCTGTGAATGACACCAATGTGATTAGAGTCACGTCCCCCATGGAAAGCTTTGGTAGGTTGTGCAGAAACCGCTGCTGAATCCATGGTTTTATCCCATGGGTTTATCACATGCCCAGTGTTGGTAACTACACTGGAAATCATCATCTGGTGCAGTTACCGACCGCCACTCTCACTAAATGCTGTAGCATTATTAACCTTGGATAACTAACTGCACCGTATCTCATGTACTGTGTGGAAATTTGCAGGTCAACGTGTAAAACTTACCTACAGCCATTATTTATTTTACAGAAAAGTGTTGAAAATGTATGATATTGTTGACTTAAGTATCCTCAAGGTAATGTATAAAGCAAAATGCACTGTGTTACCTGTAAGTCACTACAATTCAAAAGGAACCTACATGTTTCAAAAACCCAGATTCACAACTAAGGTTATGGAGCGAAGCATCGCTGTGAAAGGAGTTAATTTATGAAATAGTCTTGACAAAGAAATTAAAGGATCAAGTACAATATCTATCATTTAAAAAATACATAAATCCAGTGTAATGTGTATGTATGAAAAAGAAAACTAAGTTGCTCATAAAAGTGATGATCTCTGTTTGCAACCGATTAATATTTGTCATTGAAATGAAATGTACTGATATGAAATGTTTTCAAGTAACTCTCAGTGTGAATGTTTTGTCTGGAAAAGGGAAGAGGGGGCAAATAACATAACATTACTCTTCTTTCTGCTCCTTTTCATTCATTTCTATGTTTAATATTGGGACACTCTTAATGTCCTTTTATACTTGAATGAAATAAACAAATAAATAAAATAAATAACTATATCCACATGTTTCTAAAGTCTTCTGGTCTGGTAAGGGTGAATAGAGTCATACTGGGTCACTGAACTGGTTAGTAAAGTCAAGGCTCCTCTTCTACGTTCACACCTCGGTTTTCCAGTACAATTCTTTTTTGTTTAAGGCCTTTTGGGTTTCTTGCTTTCTGGCTCCACACTGTTTATCTTTTGATGTTATTATTTTATTTTCTAAGCATTAAAATTTTACAAATGTTTTTAAATTCTAAGTGGACTATTTCAGAATACATACACAACAGAAAAGATAGAATACTGTGTTTGTCCAAAATTATGATGAATTTGACTATAAGTTGCTGTTTTTTATATTGTCATACGCATTTTAAATTCATAGACTTTTTCCAGACCTTTTTCCCATTTCCATTTTATGTTTTTTTTTTTTAAGCAAGAAAGATATGAGTACACAAAAGAGACTTCTTACCCATAACAGAGAGGCTGCTGTAAAAGTAAAAGTAAAACAAAGACACTATAACAGCTAGAAACACCTTCTTATCAAACATATAAATTGAAATACTGCTTTTTAATTGAAGATCAGGAAAAGGAGGAGGAGTTATTTTACCGATTGGTAAAACATTTCTGGACTGATGTCTTGCACAAACTGAGGAACTCTTGAAAAGTTTATCTGGAATAAACAAGATAAAAATGTCTGTAAGAAATGTACTTGATTGAATTTAGTATTGTATTTAGTGTTGTATTTTATTAGTATTTAGTATTTAATAATGTATTAGACAGTAAACTTGCATAAATGGACCTGTAAAAAATCATTGTAGGCCATCTAAGCTAAGTGCTTTTTGTTTATGTAAAAAAAATGCATTACATGTTTTTCCATCATATACTGTTTTCATGCATAATAATGTGTTTTAAAAAGGCATACATATCACATATTTGCGAGATGTACAGTTTACTACAACTGAATTAGCCAGATTTTAATTTCGTGCTTCATTTTGTGGACATAATAGATACAAAAATGTTATAAATCAGCTGATATCAACAAATCCCTCAGTACAATCCATCAAAATCTTGTTAAATAGGCCTGAAAAACTGGAAAGTTTGGTGTATATGTTGAGAAAAAGATCCTCAGGTAGCAGAGGTGTTATTGGGCCTTTCTGCAATGTGAAGGCCCCATAGACATGATAAATACATATATTCAGAAACTTAAAGCTAGTCACCCTCTTTACCACCGAGGGAGAGGCCGGTGGTTGTTTTATGTATTTTTGAGGAAGTCTTTTTTCTTTTTTAATCAAATCTATAATTTTACGTACAGCTTAATAATATACTTATAAATACTTGTAATATACATAAATATTTTCAGACCTGCAGTGTTTAGAGGAGGGGCACAACCAAGTATTCAGTGTCATCACGGTCTGTCTCCTGAATGTCCATGGAGCGGCGTTTGTTTACCAGTTTTGGAGTCGCAGTTCTGAAGGAAGCGTCAGAGAAATTAAAGCGAGAAAGCTACAAAAGGCCTGTGGTGCAGCATATAATTTCAGGTGGACTATGTAACTTCTTTCTTAAGGGTTTCTTCACCTGCTTGTTTCTATTGATATGTCACTGCTCTGCCTGGAATGTTCCACAGTATGACATTAAACAGCTCTACCTTACATCTATTAAATTACAGGTGGATTTATTGCTCAAAAATAACTAGAAAAACAGGCATTCTGACTGTGAGCGGGGTCGCCTCTCCACAGATCTGACCTCTAACTTGATCTGGTTTGGGCTCTATTAAGTTAGGAAGTTTAATGTTTAATGCCGTACTGTGAATCATTCCAGACAAAACAAAAACATCTCCATGGAGAAAAGCATTTGACGGACCCTCAACCAGAAAAGTTACACAATGCACCTTTAAGATTCCCACAACTCATCTCTTCTCCCTGGAATTTAATATTAGCTAGTCAGTTTATTTTGTTTTTTTATTAGAGTTCTCACATTGTGTTCTCAGTTTCATCTGTCTTTGTTAACTTTTATGTGAAGCACTGAACTGAACTGAAGATGTTTTAAATGTGCGATATAAATACATTTAAATTAAACTGAACTGAAGATAAAGTTTACCCAGTATGGATCAGATTAAGGGTGTAACAAAATCTAAACCTCATGATGTCACGTCAAAGATACTGTGTTATAAAGGGGAAGCTAACAATATCTACGCTTCTTTATTCTTTATCTAAATAATAGTCGTACTGAGCCTTAATCGTCCTATATTACACAAAATTGTCTCTTGTGAGCTTTAAGACACGTTAGAATGTTGTTGCCTCATCAGTAACGAACTTGGAGTTGTGTGTTGTTTCATTCACACATGTTTGACTAACCCTTTTAGTCATTTTACATTTACATTTTACATTTCCAAACATCAAAATGCTCTCTGTCACCAGTGTCATGAGGCGGTAGTTTTTTTTATCTTGTGTGAATGAAGCAAAACACAACTTCAGGTATGTTTGTGATGAGGAAACATAACATATAGCGTGATATGGATCCTTTAAATAAAGATTTAAAGTGCTAAAACAGAAATGTCCACATGTTGGCTGCACTGAAACAAAATAAAGGTGTGTGTTACGTAGTTCCACCTGTTTTTTTAACCTCCTGTTGCAGCATAATAATTGAATGTGTTGTAACTGTCCATTATATGACTTGAATATTGTGGTTGTGTGTTCTGTTTGATCCTGACTGAGAGCTGGTCTGGTTTGGCTCATGTTTAGACCTGGTTCAGGGCCGTACCGGATTACAGCCTGGAGACGTAGACAGGCACAGCTTCATCTTGCACTTCATAAACACTTTCCGTCCTTCGTTTTTGAACTGGAACATTTTGATCCTCATCACAGTCCCCCAGTTTTCTTTGGCTGGGAGCACCTTTATGGAGTTGTCCTTTGGGTTTCCGCACCTGAGGTTAGGGCAGAGTCACCAGAGTAACCTTCTTATTCTTGTGAGAAGAAACATTTAACTCACAAGTATTCAGACAACAGCAAAATCCTCAGTAGCCTCTGTTAGCCACATACAGCACTTCATACACTATGACCGCTCACTCATTCACCCCTCTACACTACTGACAGTACAGACAGCCACATCTCATTGTTATATCATTTTCTCTATTTCGGTTAATCTCATTTTAAATAAACCTAATTAATTTTGATATATTTCTGTTGTCTGGCGTCCCTTTGTCATTGCCCTGAGCCAGGTTATGACAAATCTAAGATCTAGATTTAGGTGAGGACGAGGAGTCAGATCAAAGAGAGTCCTTTTACCTTTAAACCAACTGGATTTCAGCATTGAAACTGGCAAGTGGCGACAGCAGCTAGAAAGGCAATTACAAAACTTTGGCTTAATCCAGTTGCTCCAAATCAACAACAATGGATAAATATCATACAGAATATTTACCTAATGGAAAAGTTAATATATCACATTAGATTGAAAAATTTATGAAGCTTTGGGGGAAGTGGATTACATTTATGAGCAATAGCAAATGACCCTAAACATAATACCAGTGGTCTTGGGTACATTTCTGTCCTTTAAAATCAGTGTTCTTCAGCCTTGTTTGTAAGACGGCTATTATTGAGACATCTACAAAATTACTAATATAAAACTGAACTAATCTGATCGAAAATGGGGTAAACTACAGTCACATTGTGTGGTGAAAATGAACATTTTTTAAACTGATACTTTGTTTTGAGTAACTAACGGGAATCTGTCTCACAGTCTCTCAAAGCACTGGCTGAGGATCGCTGCTCTGTTAACGTTAAAATTGTAACTGTTGGTCACCATATACATTTCTTGGCACTGGTGGTACTCCTCCTCCCAATACCTCAAGTTATGATATCCTTATGTTATTATATACAATATGGTGATGTAGGGATATTATTATATTTCTTTCTTTTTCTGTTAATAAGCAAATAAAAATAAAGTTGCAAAAAAAAAAAAAAAAGAAACTGGCAAGTGGCAACTCACATGAGAGAGACTGGGGACTGGAGTTTGACCACAGACCAGAGTCGCACTAGAGTCTGGGTTCAGCACCAACAGGGTTAAACTATCAGTAATGGTAAAAGCAGATCTCACCCCCCTGAGATGAGTGAGTACTTGGGCCCCCCGGTCCCTTGGCGGTCGGTGGCGTAGCAGTTGTCGGCCTTCATGAGCAGCAGAGCTAAGTCCATGCCCTCGGTCTGCATGAGGATGTAGATCATCTGGTTCTTCTTGATGCCTTTGCTGAAGTCGATGGGGTTGAGCAGGTTCCAGTCCGAGAAGATTCTCATAGTGATGTTGCAAAACAACAAGAAATACATTTTACTCACGATGATGGAAGTGGGAGCTGTTCATATCTCATTTAGAAGTTAACAGACAGTGCAAGAAAATCAGTGGTGGAAGTAAAAATAGAATATTTAAGTGCAAATTTTAGGCATCTGTACTTTACTTAAGTACAGTTTACAGTGGATACTTTTACTTCACTACTTCAAACAACTTTTTAATTTTTAAGTACATTTTTAAACAGGCGCTTTAATACTTTAACTTGAGTAATTTTTTGCCTTGTATCTGTACTTTTACTTAAGTAACAAAATTGGGTACTTCATCCACCAGAGAAAGAAGTTTATCTCTCATTGTAGTAGTAGAAGTTACTGACGCTCCTTTGGTGGTGAGGTGGATGGTCTTAATCTCGGGCTGGCTGTAGAAACAGGAGAAGTCCAGTCCGAACGAGGATTTCCTGGAGATGACTCCGGCCTCAGAGCTGGAGTTGAACTGCACTGTGTTTTGATACACGATCTTGCCTTTCTCTTCCTGCAGAATAAAATGAAAAACAACAGTGAAGCCTTGGTATCATCTCAAGCAATCTGTCACACACAACAACTCACTTATTTCCTCTATTGTTAAGTCCTATCTATCTGTTTAAAGGATTCATATTACACTGTTTTTTGAGCTATGTTATAATATTTCTTCCTCATCAGAAACATACCTGGAGTTGTGTTTTGTTTCATTCACACACTTAACACACTAACCCTACATATTTAGGCTGTGTTCACTCAAATGGGAAACACTCACATGGTGGAACAAAGTGTTTCCTGTTTTAGACAAGAACTTAGCCTGGATATGCAGGATTTGTGTGTTAAACATGTGTGAATGAAACAAAACACAACTCCAGGTATGTTTGTGATGAGGATACAACATTATAGATAATAATAATAATAATAATAATGCATCAGTTTTATATAGCGCTTTTCTGGACACTCAAAGACGCTTTACAGAGCATTATTCATTCACTCCATACCCGGTGGTGGTAAGCTACTATTGTAGCTACAGCTGCCCTGGGGCAGACTGACGGAAGCGAGGCTGCCAATCTGCGCCATCGGCCTCTCCGACCACCACCAACACTCACGCACACACCACTTTCATACTAGGCAATGTGGGTGATGTGCCTTGCCTAAGGACACAACGACAGTTTTTGCAACTGGCGCCCCACTGTGGCACCTGGAATTCCTTGTGGTCTCTCATCCAAGTACTAACCAGGCCCGGCCCTGCTTAGCTTCTGAGATCTGACGGGTTCAGGCTTTGACGAGCCGGTATGGCCAGATATGAAAACGACGTAATATAGGCCCTTTAAACAGATAGATTAGACTAAAAAATTGCATAATATGGGCCCTTCATGAGCACTTTAAGGTGTAAGGACTAAACCACATCTAAACTAGTCTGAAACACTGATTAAACCAGGTCTGTGGTGAGTCTCACCTGTAGTTTTGTACCACATTCAGTGTTTGCGTCAAAGCTGAAGGTGACCTGCTCTTTGATGGGGTCGAAGGTTCCTCGGATGCTGCCCTGGTTCAGGTGGAGGTCACTCACGTTTAGCCACACATGGTCTCTGAGTAAAGATTAGAAAGTAGAAAGAAAATCACAATTATTTAGGCCACAATATAATTTCTATTCTGGTCATACTGCAAAAAGTACAGCTTTGTTATAATGTTGTTACTGTATCTCATGAAAAAACATGTGGAGTTGTGTTTTGTTTCATTCACCCATGTTTCAGTAACTCATTGTTATTAGTCTGTCTACATTGCCAAAGCTCAAAATGCTCTGTTCCTCTTTGTGATTTGAGGCTAGTTTTCAAGTGAACAGCGACCTTTTTTACTTTTTGTGTCTGTGGAGATGTCAATTCCAGGGCTGAACTAAATTTTATTATTCAGACTCTTTAATTTCATAAACCAGGTCACACACTGTACCATATCAGATACCAGAACTGAAAGAAATTTAAGGATTTCATTGTGGTCATGGTGTAAATAATTGTGAATAATCATTAAATCATGAAACAGGACAGGATCTGAACCAGGACTAAACCAGGACTAAACTACTAAATCAGGACTAAACCAGGACTAACACAGGATTAAACCAGAACTAGACCAAGACGAAACCAGGGCTATACCAGAACTAAACCAGGACTAAACCAGAACTAAACCAGAACTAAACCAGGACTAATGCAGGATTAAACCAGGACTAAACCAGGACTAAACCAGGACTAATGCAGGACTAAACCAGAACTAAAACAGGACTAATCCAAGACTAATGCAGGTCATCAACCACCTTTTACCTTTTGTTCAAATGAGCTGGGCAATTCCAGGGTTGAAATTTATCAAATGATTCTAACGAAGGTGTATGGAGTTTAAAAACACAGTGGAGCACTTCCTGTATTACCACATTACACCATGAGGTGGAACAGAGTGTTTTCTGTTTAAGAGAAGCCTAAATATGCAGGGTTTATGTTTTAAAATGTGTGAATGAAACAAAACACAACTCCAGGCATGTTTTTGATTATTATAACAGATCATAAAATAGAGTAATCTGGGCCCTTTAATGCTAAAAAAAAAAAAAAAAAAGAAAAAAAAATGATAGGTATAAAATGTTCTTACGGCACTGAGCTTCCATTGAGTAGTTTTCTGCTTTCTCTGGTGCACATTTCCGGGCCAAACTTTCTAAAAAAAATGGCAGTAGACACGGCCCTCGTCTGGGTATTTGCACAGGGTCTGAGAACAGGCCTCAAAGAACGACTGAGGTCTGATACCACAAGCTGGAATGAGCAAGAGGCTAGAACACCTACGACAAAACAATCAGTTCATTAATACTAATACTAATACTATTGCTAACTACTGCTACTACTACTAATAATAATAGAGCCTGGCATCTGTCTGCTCCCCAACTATAATATTCACCACATTCAACGCACAGGACACAAAACTGCAAACTGTTATAAATAGATTGTATTGCCCAATTCTTGAATGTAATTTATTATGATGCTTCCACTGTCAACCAAGTACAGATTAGACAGACATACGGAAAAAGAGTGCATGAGATGTGCCTTTTTCACCATTCTTGTAAGGGGAGGTTCTTAAATGAGTGTGGTTACAGTGGGTCACTCACCGCTCAGTTTGTACTGTACAGTTTATGGAGCTGTCCGGGGGCTGCACCTGCATCTTGTCGCCGCTAGAGGGCGACAAACACAACGTGAGTCAGCAGGAAAGAGAAGACTCAGACTGAAAGTGAGATGAAAAAAAAAAAGAACAGCACAAAATGAGACAAAAGTAATAAACAGAGAAAAGACTTGATTAGAAAATGACAACAGACCATATGACTTTTAATTACCTTTCAACGAATAGACCATTAGATTTTTATAGCACCTTTCAAGACACCCAAAGAGCTTTACACTGCATTATTCATTCACTGTGTGGTGATAAGATACAACTATAGTCACAGCAGCCCTGCGACAGACTGACTAAAGTGAAGTAAAAGGCTAACTCTGGCTCATTTACTTGCTGTACCAATACATGTTGATTAATGTGCAGTGTTCCATATTTAATAAATAAACATAAACAGATTATAAACTAGGACAAAATGGCTCAGAGTAAGCCTAGAATTGTGAATTTTATCATAGTTTCCAAAAGCAATGAATAAAAATGAGTCAGACAGACACAGGTAGAGTAAATGAGATACTGAGTCTCAAGCATGGATCTAACTTCATCTTTATGTTATGATCGTATTGTACTTCTTATTGGTTGGTTTATTTCAAGCATAGTGCACAAAATTATATGTACAGACATGCAAACACCAAATACAAGAAACAAAAGAAGAAGAAGAAAAAAAAAACTTCCTTAACCTCCTGAGACCCGAGCTTTTGTCTGGTGTGCATTTTTCATTTCTTCTTGCTATTTGGGATAAGTAGGACCTACTAAGTAAGTCTTCTGTATGACACCATTGGTTAAAAAATGTAAAAACATTAAAATGTATAAATAAATTACAAAAAACAAACAAACAGCAATTAGCTGTTTATTTCAAGCCCTAAACCTGCCAAATGTGACGTAGGTCGACCGTGAGCGGGTTGGGGTTCAGTGAGTGAGGTTAAAAACACACAAAAAGGCCTGAAAATGTGGTCCACAGTTTTAATTTTTTATGGTTTTCAATTGTTACAAAAAAAAGTAGAGGTGCAAAAAGTGGAGACAGGCAGCAGTTTCCCTATAGCAGCAGAAACGTCCAGCAATTTATAACTGTAAACTCATCTAAATATTCCCAAGTTTACCTAACAACATGTACAATCAATAATATAACATAGTCCCAATGTCTTCAAACGAGGACATGACATTTCCTGATGCTCTCGTCTGCTGTGGTCAATAAAATGTGTCAAATTTTAATGCCAAATGAAGATACATTAAGATACATGAAGAGACATTATTGTACATAAATACATTGGTTTTATTCATAAGTTTTGCATCTAAACTTTACCATGCAGTTTTTTTTTTTTACTTTCGGGAGCTGCTGTAGAGGTTTTTAGTTGATTACAGGTGAAAGTTTAAAATAATTGAAAATCATGGTGCTAAGAGGCAAAAATGTAATGTCCTCATATGGGGCCACAGGGTCTCAAGAGGTTAAAACATAAACCTGTAGGCTCTAACAAGATGAATGATTATGAATGAAAGAAGCCGTAAAGGTGATGTTTCTGTGGATATGTCATTACTCTACTTCAAAAACCTTACATTTATTCAATTACAGGTGGTTTTAAAGCTGAGAAATACCTAGAAAAACAGACATTCGTATTGTGAACAGCTTCGCCTCTCCACAGATCTGTCCTGTAACTAGGTCGGGTTTTACTGTGAAACATTCCAGACAAAGCAATAACATCTCTATGGAGAAAAACATTTGACGGACCCTCCACCAGAAAAGCTACACAATGCACCTTTAATATAAGATGAGAGACCCCCACATAGGCGCTGTAATGCTGCTGCTTGTGGACACTTCACCTGTCTGGGCTGTGCTCCTGGTCTCTGGAGCGAACCTCAGTGCTGTTCAAACACAGACCCTGGAGCCCCTGGAGCCCTTGGAGCCCCTGGAGCCCCTGGAGCCCCTGGAGCCCCTGGAGCCCCTGGAGCCCCTGGAGCCCCTGGAGCCCCTGGAGCCCCTGGAGCCCCTGGAGCCTGCGTCCACTTCCCTCATCTGCAGATTCATCACACAGTTATGTCGGTTCACTCATCTGCCACAGGGATTCAATGCCCCAACCAGATCTGCGCAGTAAACCATAGTAGGGTCAAAATAATGTATAAAATTAGCTATCTGCGGCACTAGCAGTTTTAAGCTTAGACACTATTTTTATGTGGTCGTATTATGTAATAAATATACATTTAAAAATATTTAAACGACAGAACATAAACTCACATTGAACGAAGAGACAGGCCCAGTCCTTCCAGACCACAGCCTGTGTATAAATGGACATAAATAACCAAATAGGAAGTGTTCATGGGGGCGCTTCCGGCTCCATCGTCTCTGGCTCCAACTATCTTTACATTGAAAAATTGTCGCCCTTCTCTCTCTAAATGCTGCAGCGAGCCTCGTCATTTTGGTCTTTAAAAGTTCATATTAACCTGCTCCACATGATCCTGGTGTTTCTACTTTGCTATTTTGTCCGTAAATAAATTCCTCTTCCTAATATTGAGCTTAAAATTTCACTCCTATAACCATTAGCCTCATGAGCTTCATTTGACTGGAGCAGAACGCTATGGATGACGTCACACTCCCTTAGTCCACTTCTTTATCCTCTATGAACCACAGGGGTAATAAAGCTTGTATGATTTGGGAGCATATTGCTGGTGTTTGGTTAAATCAGCCTTGGTCTTACCTATAATATGGACACTGGTGTCGTCACAGCCCAAGGTTCCCTGTCCCACGTGAAAGTTACATACATAGAGGTGTTAGAAAACTGCGTTGAGCCCAGAGAGCCGCTGACCTACGGATCTTAAGACAGATACTGAGGTCCAATGTGGTGTAAAGACGGGTCATGAGGAGATTTCTTTAACATATAAGCTACTGTAACAAAAAATGAAATGCTATAAACATATTAAAACATTTGTACTGAAACAGGTCAAATGGTGAATGTTGCCCACAGACTGGATTTACAGCTGGTTTTGTTCAAGTTTATGTCCTGGTTGAGTCCTGGTCAATTTCTGGTTCAATTCTGGTTGAGTCCTGGTTTATAGCCCTGGTTTATGTCCTGGTTGAGTCCTGGTTTACGTCCTGGTTGAGTCCAGGTTTAGTCCAGGTTTACATCCCGGTTGAGTACTTATTGAGTCCTGATTCACATCCTGGCAGAGTCCTGGTTGAGTCTTGGTCAATTTCTGGTTAATGTTTGTTTTATTTCTGGTTGAGTCCTGGTTGAGTCCTGGTTGAGTCCTGGTTTAGTCCTGGTTTAGCCTTGGTTTGCATCCTGGTTGAGTCCTGGTTGCATCCTGGTTGAGTCCTGGTTAAGCCCTGGTTTAGCCCTGGTTTGCATCCTGGTTGAGTCCTGGTTTAGCCCTGGTTTGCGTCCTGATTGAGTCCTGGTTGAGTCCTGGTTGCATCCTGGTTGAGTCCTGGTTGAGTCCTGGTTGAGTCCTGGTTGAGTCCTGGTTGAGTCCGGGTTTAGCCCTGGTTTAGCCCTGGTTTGCATCCTGGTTTAGCCCTGGTTTACATCCTGCTCGAGTCCTGATTGAGTCCTGGTTTAGTCCTGGTTTAGCCCTGGTTTGCATCCTGGTTGAGTCCTGGTTGAGTCCTGGTTGCATCCTGGTTGAGTCCTGGTTAAGCCCTGGTTTAGCCCTGGTTTGCATCCTGGTTTAGTCCTGGTTTAGCCCTGGTTTGCATCCTGGTTGAGTCCTGGTTGAGTCCTGGTTGCATCCTGGTTGAGTCCTGGTTAAGCCCTGGTTTAGCCCTGGTTTGCATCCTGGTTGAGTCCTGGTTTAGCCCTGGATTGCGTCCTGATTGAATCCTGGTTGAGTCCTGGTTGCATCCTGGTTGAGTCCTGGTTTAGCCCTGGTTTGCATCCTGATTGAGTCCTGGTTTAGCCCTGGTTTGCGTCCTGATTGAGTCCTGGTTGAGTCCTGGTTGCATCCTGGTTGAGTCCTGGTTGAGTCCTGGTTGAGTCCTGGTTGAGTCCTGGTTGAGTCCTGGTTGAGTCCGGGTTTAGCCCTGGTTTAGCCCTGGTTTGCGTCCTGGTTTAGCCCTGGTTTACATCCTGCTCGAGTCCTGATTGAGTCCTGGTTTAGTCCTGGTTTAGCCCTGGTTTGCATCCTGGTTGAGTCCTGGTTGAGTCCTGGTTTAGCCCTGGTTTAGCCCTGGTTTGCATCCTGGTTGAGTCCTGGTTTAGCCCTGGTTTAGCCCTGGTTTGCGTCCTGATTGAGTCCTGGTTTAGTCCTGGTTTAGCCCTGGTTTACATCCTGCTCAAGTCCTGATTGAGTCCTGTTCTTACATGGACCTGACTCCCTGGTCCTATGATGAAGGTGTTGGTGCTGTTGTTCGTTTCTCTGACGGTGAGGATGATGAGGTGGAGGAACCCCAGATCAGTGCAGCGTCTGTCCCTGAACTCGGCCACGATCTTCTTCTGCTGCGTCTCCAACAGGGCGTAGCTGCAGAGATCATTCACCAGGGAAACACCTCCTCCAAAGTCCACCACCGCTGGACCCACCACACTGCATACGGGGGCCATAACACACCTGAAAACACAAGGACCACACAGGGGCTGGCCAGATATCTACTTTTGTCATGACATTTGAAGATTTTAAAGAGCTCATATGACACTATTTTCTGATCTACTGTATGTCCTAATGCTGTTTCCTCATCACAAACGTACCCGGAGTTGTGTTTTGTTTCATTCACACACGTTTAACACACAAACTCTGCATATTTAGGCTTCTTCTTAGTTCTTCTCTCAAATTCATGACAATAATTCGTCCCCTTCCTCTCCTCAGCCTCATCTCTACCACCGCCAGTCTCCAGACCTCGGGGGAAAGACGTCGAAACATCATCTAACTCTTTTAACCCTATAATAATAGCTATCTTTATTGAAACACCTGTTTTTTTTGTCTGTCTTTCTTTTTTTAATGATTATTCTTATTTCCTACATGAACCAGATATTGTGTGGTCTTAATAAAGATTGAACTGAATTGAATAGTCTATTTATGACAATAATTGTATCAAAGAATGTAATTAAATATCTAAAACTGTGTGTTATAAGACAAAAAGGCCAAAAAGGAATTCAATTATAGGGGTGGCAGTAGCTCAGTTGGTAAGAGCGTTTGTCCACTGATCTGAAGGTTTGTGGTTTGAATCCCGTTCTCGACATAAACATCATTGGTGAGCGGTCAGATCCACTGACCCACAGGTCGCTGGTGTTCCAGTTCCCACAGATGAATGCTGTCATTGTGTCCTTGGGCAAGACACTTAACCCACCTTGCCCCCAGTGTCTGCACACACTGGTGTATGAATGTGTGTGTGAATGGGTGACTGGTTCCTTGTTGTAAAGCGCTTTGAGTGAGTGAAAAGTAGAAAAGCGCTCTAAAAATGTGACCAGTTTTCTTCAACTTTCAAGCCCTGTTTCAAGCCCCGTTTCAAGCCCAGTTCACAGCTTTCAGGGGCAGTTTGAATGATTAAAATCGCACGAAGTAGCGAGGATTTATGGTAATTTGAAATAGTGGGGTCACCGGTGATCCCTGTGGTAGTAAAAGGACTAACCGGCCTCTCCCTCCATCCCAGTGTCTCCTGCTGGGGTCTGAGCGCTAAAGATAACTCACTCATTAAAATACTGCTACTCATAATGTCTGTCTGAGCCTCTACAGGTTGAACTGCACCTGTCTTTACTTTAGGTTCAGTGCTGGTTCAGTCATGGCTTTCATTTGATGGCAGTTTCATTTACTCATAAACTGGAGTAACAGAAGCGTCTTTTGGGACACAAACTTCTCCCGTACTGCATCGCTCTTCAACGATTTCTCCCACGGCACTGCAGTTGACAGTGCGAGTTTTATCATTGCACATTTGCTGGTCCTTCTGCAAAAACTCCCCTAAAACAAACACAAAACAATTAACGTCACGCTCACACAAACCTGAAGGTGTAACAAAAGCGCAGATGCAGATGTACCTTGGTGTCTGCAGCCGGTCAGATCTACAGATATGTTTGAGTTGATGTAATTCATGGTTTGCGCCAGTTTGTTTTTCACGAATATTTGAAAGTCCTGCAAAGACTTGGAAACTTAGCTTGCAAGTGCCTGACATTTCTATGTGATAATTATGTAAAGTGTTAGACTGAAAATGAATACGGTTTAAGTTTAAGGTGATGATGATGATGATGATGATGATGAGATGATGTTTCTGCCCATTATAACTTTGTGTGCTGCTATCTCTCCCTATATCTGCCCTTATATCTGCCCTTATATCTGCTCTTATATCTGCCCTGATGTCTGCTCTTATATCTGCCCTGATGTCTGCTCTTATATCTGCCCTTATATCTGCTCTTATATCTGCCCTTATATCTGCCCTTATATCTGCCCTTATATCTGCTCTTATATCTGCCCTTATATCTGCCCTTATATCTGCTCTTATATCTGCCCTGATGTCTGCTCTTATATCTGCCCTTATATCTGCCCTGATGTCTGCTCTTATATCTGCCCTTATATCTGCCCTGATGTCTGCTCTTATATCTGCATATCTACCCTTACATCTGCCCTGGTATCTGCCCTGGCATCTGTTCTTATATCTGCCCTTATATCTGCCCTTATATCTGCTCTTAAATTTGCCCTGATGTCTGCCCTTATATCTGCCTGCCCTTATATCTGCCTGCCCTTATATCTGCTCTTATATTTGCCCTTATATCTGCCCTGGTATCTGCCCTTATATCTGCCCTATTTGCTCTTATATCTGCCCTATCTGCCCAGAGCCTGCACATATTCTTTTTACAGTCTGTGTGTTGTAGGTTGTAAAAAAAACAACAGGCAAAGCGCTGGAATCTTTAAATCTCATGTTTACACAGTTTTGTCTTATTACCGTTGCCTGAGATGATGGATCCACTTTTAGAGTGGTTTGTTTTCCGATGGAAATAATCGACAAGGAAAAATCGTGCTGAAAGAAGAAAAATAGACAAATCAGAAGCACATCTCCAGAGTGTGTGTAACAGGATCACTGAGTTGACTATATGAGACAGTCCAATCATGAAAAGACCAAGAATTAAGATAAGTTTGTACCCCAAACCCACAAAAAAGTCTAAAATTCACACGGTTTTAACAGGCCTGTTAGAGATGGTCCCTAGATCAAATTTTTCGAGATATTCTTCAGCTTTGTTCATCAGATCATCCAGACGTTACATTTACCAAAACCATTAAGGTGGGGTTTAAAATCTGATATTCCTCTGTGCAGACGCAGATTCAGTTTGAGTTGGGTTTTTTGTATCTGTCCCACATATACAAACTGTACAGAAACGCCCCACTGGGAGTTAAACCTCAGACCTCGTTGCTGCAAGGCGAGAGTCCTGGCCTCAAGTACAGTGACCATCTGTGGCTCTTTTGGTGGTCCAGCACCTGTCTTCTAATATAGGACCTTTAAATGCAATTTTGTGACATGCTTTTTGGTTCTGTTTCTCTTACCACGATGGGCTCAAACTCTTTGCTGACTGACAAGGTCACTTTGCAGCCATTAATGGTCAGAGAGTTAGAGAAAAAGCCCCCATGATAAAAGTGAATGCAGTCTTCTCCTGTGTCAGTACTGCCTGGCTCCAGGAAACAGACTAAATACTGGTCCTGATTTGAGCCGATCGATGTGACCTGAAAATACACAGTTAAAAACATTAGAGAAACGTACTAGACCAGCCCCAATAACACCAATTCACAAAAAAAAAAAACACTCCAGATTCACCCCAGAGCATGTTATTGGGGGCTATTTCATTTTCAATATCAACAAAGAAACTGACAATAACAGTTTCTCTCCTTGGCATTTTCAGTTTGTTAAGAATCTGAAAAACTCACCTTAACAGAGTCTCTGAGTTTCCCAAGATGTGCCACACGACAGTCACTGAAGTTGAAAGCTCCTTAAACAGAACCAGAGATGTGATTATGTGCTGCCCCTGAAGACTCCGGGGCTCCTTGGACACATTCACCTTCATTAACACAGATTTGTTGGGTCTTGCAAAGGTACAGGTGACTCTTTTCTGGTTTGGGGTCCACCATCTTATTGGTTTCCCTCGAGTGTTCCAGTGTGGCATTAAACCTCCAGCATTTATTCAGATGTTTTTATTGCTCAAATATACTTTTAAAAAATCATGCATTGTTCTTGTGAGCAAGGTATTTTCTTTTGAACTACTGAAGTCAGTTCTTGAGAACATTTTTGCTCTAAAATGTCATTAGTTTGGAATGTTAAGAAGGTAGATTAAAGGACCAAACAAGGCCTTAAAAAGAACTAAACAGAATGCATGAAAATTGAGACAAACCAAATCTCATTCAGGAAAAATGACCGTGCGTAGGTACAGTGTGATTACTGATTACTTTGAGTTTGTTCCATAAATTGTTGCCAGACTTCAGGCTGATGCAGCAGTTTGGCTTTAGCAGGATAAGTGGAAACCTCCAGCCTGTGTTCACTTACAGATGTTTTTTTTTACTTTTATTGCTCAAATATGTCTAAAAAATCCTGCATTATTATTGTGAGTGAAGTCACATCTCCACAGATCTGATCTCTAACGTGTATGACTCCAACTGCAGCTGTGTCTATGGAGATAGATAAGTTTAATGCTATACTGTGGACACTCCACCTGAGAAGTTAGTGCATCTTTAATGTGAAAAGTAAAAAAGTGTTTATTTTGGACCAAAAATAAGCACAAACCTGTGAGGTGAGTGACCATTGTCAGACAAAGCAGAAGACAAAGCATTTTTTAAATGGTTCATCAAGCTGCGAATGGTAAAAAATAAGTCTGAAAACCAGTACAAAACAAAACAAATCAACAAAATTTGCCTAAGTGAAGAAGGTAAATTTAAAAAATCTATTCATGTTGACATAAAAAGAAATGTCATTATTGCAAAAGATATCAAAACTCTAGATCTCATATTCCAAATAAATCCCGAAGATGTAATATTTGAAATGAAATATTAATGTTTAAGATCAATCACCAAAAATGTAAAATGGGAAAATGTTGACTCCAGCATCTCTGGACAAGAGAGTGGAGGCAATATTCAGACTTCAGGATAAATATTTAATGGATCCTTAAGCCGCACAGAAAAATAGAATGCCTCTCCTCTCTCTTAAGATTAAATGAACTTTCTGAATCCTCCAATGTGCAAACAAACACATAAATGAATAAATACATAAATAAAATACTGTATCTTCAGGCAAACAGAAATACTGCATTTTTATTTTTAGTAGTTGGGTAAGTTTGCCAGTGTAGATTCTTATCTGAGAAACAATACTATGAAAGACGAGGATCTGTTCTGAGTGAGTATTCAGATGTCGGACGTGTCTTTTAGCCCCCCAAAAATATGTCGTAAAACTTGCAGAACGAGCAGCAAACCCGGGGGGAGATTTTAGACGTGAGACATTTGCATAAGAGAAGCTCCTCTGAAAAATATTCAAAACTGGAGTAATGTTTTGCTTCACTCACACATGTTTAACACACAAACCCTGCATATGTAACACTCGGTTCCACCTTGTGATGTCATTTGGTAATACAGGAAGTGCTCCACTGTGTTTTTAAACTTATTTTTTATGATTTCAGCCCTGGAACTGCCCATCTTTACTAAACAAAAGGTAAAAAGTAGCTGTAAAGCATTTTGAGCGTTGGAGCTGTAGACAGACTAATAATAAAGACTTACTCAAACATATGTGAATAAAACAAGCTCACGAGAATACATTTTGTGTAATAAAGGACATTTAAAAATTCTTACGCTAGCCAGGGCCGCGAAAAACATAAAAACATAAAGCGTAGGAGGGGACATTCAGCAAATTTCACCATTTTGAGACCAGCACAAAGCCTGTGGAAAGTGAATCCTCTGGCCATAGAGCGAAGGACACAGAGTAGGGTGCAATAAGGATTTCATTATTTATTTTTTGCTTTGCAGTGACATCATGCTTGGGGGTGAGATGGGAGGGTTTAGATCAGGAGTGTCCAACCTTTTTTCATCAAGGGTCACGTATTAAAAGACAGACCAGCGTGAGGGCCGATCAAGGGCCATAGACTAGTGGGCAAAACAGTGAGTAATTCAAATCTGTGCATTTATAACAGGTTTGAATGACTCTCCAGACCTTTTTTCGTGCTTTAGACCATCAAAAGGACACAAAAAATCTGCTTGATCAAGGTAAAGTTCAAAAACATGCAGTAAGAAGTACTACTATGGAGGCCTGAGGGCCAAAAGAATTTGGTCTGAGGGTCACATTTGTCCCCCGGGGCCATAGTCTGGACATGCCTGGTCTACATGTATGTCTATGTCACAATGTTCTTTGAGAGAGAGAGTTGTTTAACAGCAGAGATCAGCTGACATGTTGTCGCTCCAGCTAAATCAGTTCTTTCTGGTTGGATGGTTTTCTAACTACATGTTCTTGATCGGTTGCATCTGTAACAAAGAAAATTTCCCCTCGGGGATGAATAAAAGTAATTCTGATTCTGATTCTGACTATGTTGTTGTAAGGCGACCAAGACCTCTGTATGTATCTGACCCAAACTGCACGTCTAAAACTACACTGGAGTTCATACAAAAACAAACATTTAAGCAAAAAAAGGAAGCAATTTATTATTAATACGGATTAGACTTGTTTTTATCCATAAGTTTCTTTTTACAGATAAATAAACTTAAAAAATACCAAATCTTCAGCTAACTCAGTCCAGCTAAATCAGTTCTTTCTGGTCGGACTGTGTTAAAATAAAGCTCTAACTTGAGTCACGGAGCTTCTAACAGAGCAGTGCTTCCAGTTAGCTTCACACCCCCAGGGAACGCTGATAACATCAATAGGCTACAATATCAAACAATAAAACCAACTAAAATACTAATACATTAGTAAATACTAAAACAATACATACTAAATACTAATAAAATACAATCAGTCAGTTAAATACTCTCCCACTTTAACTGTATGTTTTAATCGTATTTCATTTGTTTATGTTGTTGTAAGGTGACCTTGAGTGTCCAGAAAGGCGCCTAATAAATAAAATCTCTTCTTCTTCTTCTTCTTCTTCTTCTTCTTCTTCTTCTTCTTCTTCTTCTTCTTCTTCTTCTTCTTCTTCTTCTTCTTCTTCTTCTTCTTCTTCTTCTTCTTCTTCTTCTTCCTGTTTTGGTGTTTGATTTTCAACAGAAAAGCTGAGAGAGACACTAACTAAAACTGTTAATGTCCATATTTATCTGACCCAAACTGCACTTAAAAGACCAAAACTACGCTGGAGTTCACACAAAAACAAACATTTATGCAAAAAAAATAGGAAACAATTTATTATTATTAAGATGGATTACACTTGTGCATCATGAGTTTAAGTTTTTATTCATGAGTTTCTTTTTACAGATACACAAATAAAAAAATACCATATCTTCAGCTAACTCACTCCCTTACCAAGTTCTCCTTTGTGTTGTATATATCCTTATAATGTAAATAAAATGATTAGTTTACAATACAAAATTGGGTCGACTAAGACTCCACCAAACTATTACTCGACTTAATGACTAAAGGCCTAATCAGGATAAGAAAAACATTGGGGAAATAACCAGATTTATTTATTCATGCAACCACCAAACAAAGACATGTGTCAAAGTGAGTTTATTTCTAATTAGTGGTGATTCAGTGCTCACATAAAAGTATAATAATAATCATTATATTAACAATAACCAACAGGGGCAGTACACAAAATACCCTGCACTTCTGCGTGTGTCAGGTTTATCCACATTTCAGACAAAGTGGCCTAACTACTGAAAATGTCTGTGTAATCCCTGTCGTCCAAGTACAATCCATCCGTCCTAGTCAGATTATCCGGGGCTGAGTTGTGGGGGCAGTGGTCTGAGCAGGGACTTTCCTCACCCTGAACATTTTCTGCAGCTCCTCCGGTGGGACCCTAAGGTGCTCCCAGGCCAGAGAGAGAGATAATCCCTCCAGCGTTTCCCTGGGCCTCCTCTATATTAAAGTTAATTTTGTCAGTGTCATTTTCTGTTGATGTGCTAACTACTTAAGTAAACTCTTGTGAACATTTTTGCTCTAAAATGTTATTATTGTGGAATGTTAAGAAGGTAGAACTAGGGCCAAACAAGGCCTTAAAAAAAGAACTGAGCAGAAGACATGAAACTGACAAACCAACCCGACAAAACCAAATCAAACCTTAATTATCTCTTAATAATAATTCAGATCCTGCATGGACCGTGTGAATACAGTGAATGTGCTTCCCTCAACACATAAAGCTGCGTTCAGACCACGGTGGGTGTTGGGGTGTTGAGTTTACATGTAAAGTCATTGGTGGCCCGGGCCGTCCTGTGTTTCAGTGGCGCGTTTTCAAGTGTCGGCGCAAATCTGGGGTTCACGCGGCGTCTTGAGAGTTTACGCCACAGGTGTCTGATGCCAGAGATGAAAAATCTGAACCAAAAGTCTTTAACATATCAATATCACTATCCGGAGGAAGGAGAAGAAAGAGAAAGAAACAAACTCGCCAAACTCAGAACGCCTTTGAGTTATGCCAATAATGGGTTTTATGTCCTAAATACACTAAAACCTCTCTCTTCTAGTCAGCCATTGTTCACAAAGAGACAAAGAGAAAACTAAACATCCAAAGGCACTCGCAGAGAGACCAGCCTTCAGATGCAGAGATATCCAACACCATTTCGATGTGGTCTGAGCGCAGCTTAAGAGTTTCACAGATGGCCACAAGGGGGAGTGGCATTCAGACATATTTACAAATAAATCTACGCCCACCCAACACCAAAGCAGATCTAAGCAAGGGACAAAACCAGTCCTAAATTCTCTGCGGATTCTTTACAGTGGCTCTCGCCTGGCTCTAAATTGTTCCCAGCAACAATAGCTACATACCAGTCCTATCTGTGTATCCGCACTGACCCATCTGAGAAGTAATCCTGAGGCAAGTTCACTAACAGATCTCTATTTCAGACAACACCATGAGAAAACCATGTGTGACTTTTTTCTCTTCTGGGATCACTTAACCTCTGTGTTTTAGTATTTCCTCACTAAAGAACAATGTGCGTAGGCAGTCTGATTACTTTGTACCTGTTTGTTACACAAATTGGTACTAGACTTCAGGCTAGGTGGAAAAACTAGGACTAAAAATGGTGAAAACAGATTAAACTGGGTCAGAAACAGAATTAAAGAGGGAATCCAACCCAGGGATACTTTAGAAGCAGTAGAAGTTTAGGCCAGGTTAAACCAGGCCTCCTCATCGATGGAGATAGACTTTAAAGGTGCACTACGGAACCTTTCTGTTGGAGGATCCGTTTCCTGCTTGTCTCAGTGGACCTCTGTGAATACGGGCGACTCTCCACAGATCTGAGCTGTAATGTAGCGCAGTGCTGTGACCTGCTCGTCTCGCTCATGATAGAAATGTTTAAATTAATCTATACTCCCTCCAGTAGAAATGTTACGCAGTGCACCTTTAACAGTAAGGTTTCCTGTGTGAAAGAGCAGGCTCAGATCAGTGAATATAAAAGGTGCACACTCTTGAGTTCAGTGCGTGTGCTCAGGTCCTTGGCTCATATCGAGTCTCTGTCCCGTCGCTACCACATGTACGTCGTCTTTGTGGTGTTGATGTGCCCCTCCTCCCTGCGCTCCTCCTCTTTCTCCTCTTTGTCCTTCTCCGCCTCGCTCTCCCACAACATGATGAGAGGCGGGTACAGCTCGTTCAGGGGGATGGATGTGCTGTGCTGCATGCATTTCTTTAGCGTCTGGACGTGGTTTTGCGAGGGGTTAACCAATCTCCGGCGCTTCATGTAAAACAGCAACAGCGCCATGATGCACAGCGCGAACATGGAGCCCAAAATCGCTGCCAACGTCAAGCTGCCGTCGCGACACCCCACCGCCTCCGCTGCGTCGGAGTCGAAGTCGACGCCTTTCGTGGTGACGTTCAGGCATGACGTGCGGGAGGGGGCGGGGCTTGGCGAGCGGGGCGGGGCCGAGGAGACGGTCAGGCAAATGTGGTAGAGCGTGGACGGGAGGAGGTGAGTGAGGTTGTACTCCTGAACATCTGCAGGAACCTGGGCCAAAGAACAACAGGTTAGACTGGGACTAAAACAATCTTAAAGGTGCACTGTGCCTATGTTGCGGGTCCATCACCTGCTTGTTTCTATGGTTAGGTCATTAAAATCGTAAAATATAAAATAAACAACCTTAAAATTCGTATTAATTGAAATAAAGGCTACCCAGTTATTTTGATATGTAGAGTTGTTCATTTTGCGGCGTTGTTTCAACATTTATTATGCCTCAAAATTAGCATCAGCATTAGGCTTGTGACACAAACATCTCTCTTTCTAAACACTGAAGTCTTCATTTTATTTGTGTGCTTTTTAACATGTTGTCAGTGACGTCAGCTCCCTGTTCACTGCTAAATATTTACTTATTTTAGCACAACTCAGCAAAAAACACACAGACTGGACAGGAAGAGGGTGACCAGAATGTCAAAATCAAAAACTGGAACACCCTGGTTTGGGGTGGATGGTAATAATAAAATTGTGAACCGAGAGCATAATAAGACTAACACCTGAGTCAGTATAGTCACATTTTCATTGTGCTGTGGTAATTTTAAGCAGCTTTTCTGTATCTTACCTATAAAAAAGTGACAATTTATGCCTCTCTTGACTGTCGGCAGGGCTCACGTTGGTTAAAAATAGGGACACTAGGGACATTTCTTGTATAAAACTGGGACAAATCAATAGTTTTGGATAAATCTGCTGGGACAGGGGACATAGGGGACTCAAAATTGGGAAATAGGGACATCTGGTCACGCAAGACAGGAAGTAATGACGCTAACAGTGAGGTTGCCAAGCTATATTGTGCACAGAACCTACTGAAAATCAGACTAATGATTATAGGTTAGAACAGGAGGGGCAGACCTTGGCAGTGTAGCTGATATGTGGGTTGTGGATGTGGACCGTGGCTGTCGTGAATCGAGGCAGGATCCCAGTCAGGTCTTGTTCATGGTTCTGGTCTTGTTTGGTTTTTTTGAGATGCAGCTTCCACTCCAGCACCACAGACTGAGAGTGCACCACCTGCAGATCCAACAGCCATGTTAAAGAGTGACAATTAAAATAATTACGTTACTGTCTTTAGGGTTGGCTAGGTTTAAAATAATGTCACTATACAACATGCATTTGAGATACTGTATGGTGAAAACGTTGCGCCAACACACATTCTAACCCCCCTAACCCTGTCTGAAGTATTTTCTGCTGCTCTTCAAGCTTAAAGTGAAACTAAACACCAGTGTCCTTTCTCCTCTCACTGCCAAAGTAAAAAAACAGAGCAGTAAAAGAGGTCAGTGCCTGAAGGACATTGTGGTAATTGTGGACACTGTACGGTCTGGACCTTAACAGATACTACAAATACTAGAGTATTACATCTGTTGGAGCTGAGATATGTATTTAAAATGTAAGAATAAAGCTGGATCAGGAGTAAATATGAGCTAGAACATGTCCATGTACCATCCAAGGCACCTTTACCACATTCTGGGAACTACTTGTGTAAAGCATATGATTTAACGAGGGCTAAACTAGAATAAAGCAGGACTCATGGTGGACTAATAGATCAGACGGGTGAAATAAGAGCTGAAAAGAGGTCAGCTACCACTGAACTAAGATGGCTACTACTAAGTGTCCAGTCATACAAATATGGCTTAAAGACCTTTGTACCTTTGTAAGAACCACCAGAGAGGCAGGGCTGCTGTTGTTGCCGCCCAGCCATGACTGCTCTTGGCCAGGCTTGGAGCTTGTGGTCCTCCCTGGGCCCTGGAGCTCCACCACCACAGACAGACTCTTGGTGTCAGCGCCCTCTGCGTTCCAGGCCACACAGGTGTAAGTCCCTGAGAACAGAGAAGAGTCATTTACCCTGAAAACAATGTGGACAAAACAAGGATTAAACACTCAAAAAGCCAGAGCAAAAGCCATGTCCCGTCAGGTGGAACATGATCTGTAAAGCTGGCCACGTGATCTATCATGGACACTCCTGCTCACCCACTGCCCCAGGATACAGAGGGACAGATAATAAGATAAGATAAGATAATCCTTTATTGTCTCCCGTGGGAGAAATTTGTCTTGGGACAGGGGGTCACATGCTTTAACACAAATATAGGACAACACAAAAACATCAGCACCACATAAACATCCACCATAGAACAGAAATAGATAAGAGACCAAATATGACCATGAGTGAAACAGGACCTTAAGTCAGTCTTTACAGGCAATACCTTCACAGTCTTATATCTATTCATAATTGCACACTCCCTAAGCCTGTGTGCAGTTTTAATTGCACATTCCCAAAACCTATGTGTAGTTTTAATTGCCCACTCCCTAAGCCTGTGTGCAGCTTTTATATAATATATAATACTCCCTACAACACTACAACAACTCACCCACTGCACGAGACATAGAGGGACAGAGGAGTTCATTCTCCAAAAGGCTCCTACAGCTCTGCTCAAACTGTGAAGGATACTGGACGACACTCATACTCCTTACAACTGTACAACAACTCACCCTTATGTAACAGATAACTCTATGTCCTGTCAATCATCATGTCATGTTTCCACTGTTTCTCTTCTGAACTCTTATATATTGCTGAGATATATTAATACCTATTTCTATTTTATTGTACATATAGATATTAGAGATGCAACGATATTCAATATAATATTGAATCGTTTGATACCGGTGTCACAATTCAATACATGTGTCCCTCCATGCGCGCAGTGTTGTCATTTATTTTGTTCCGAAAGAGAAACAGTTATCGCGGCGCCCCCCTCAAATGTGTCAAGAAAACAGCACCATAGGCACATAGAGCTGAAATATTTTATTTTATGTTGATAGACCCAGGAATGACAACGATATTAACTTTTTAATACTTTAGGATCACTTTTGGCTTCACATCGGCTTTAACCAAATGTGCTCATATATACGAGATCTCCATGCTATAAAAAAAATTATTTTCTTATTTTCACTGAATAAAAATTCTAAGTTTTAAACCACTAAATTAAATGAACAAACACTTCACTTACACACTACAACTTTACAGTAGTTTTATTGTAATGTTTTGTATGTAATGTATGTAATGTTTCATTAATATCATGTTATTATATTATACTCATTAGCAGTAAAAAATACATGAGATTTTTCTTTTTTGCCTCTTAAAATGTATCGAAATCAAATCGATATTGTGAGCTCTGTATCGAGATACAAATCGAATCATGGGAAAACTGTATCATATATATAATTATGTCTTATTTGACACCAGTCTTTTGCATTTTTTGCTACTTATTTAGAATGTATGATTAACATTTAGATATTTTTTTCTCTTTGTTATTATAATGTGTGAGCTACTGTGTCCAAGTAATTTCCCTTGTGGATCAATAAAGTTTGTCTAAGTCTAACATAGATCTTAATATGACCAGCATTTGATAAAACCGTTATAGCTCCACACCTGTATCTGAGGCGTCCGCGTGGTCAATGAATAAAGCCCCAGGTTCCAGCAGACGATGTTTTTTCTGCTTTGCGCCGCTTAAGCTCCGCCCCTCTGGCTCCTCCTGCGATACGATTGGTGCAGCTACCGCCTCGGAGCTCACCTGACCAAAAACAAAAACCCAAGTTAGTCCACTGAAACGCTTTAGGGATTTTTACATGCATTTGGGTGGTTGTACAATTTGTTCTACCTGGAGTTATGTTTTGTTTCATTCACACATGTTTAAGACACAAACCCTGCACATTTAGGCTGAGTTCTTCTTTCAAACAGAAAACACTCTGTTCCACCTTGTGATGTCATGTAGTAATACAATACAATAAGTGCTCTGTCGTATATTTAAACTCCACACAGCGTCACTAGAATAATTTGTATGACTTCAGCCGTGGAATAGCAAATTTCTACTGAACTAAAGGTAAAAGGAGCTGTTAACTTGAAAATCATTGCTTCATGGGACAGGTGATTTCTTATATATCAAAACAATCTGTACTCCTTTTTGTGCATATTGCTTGGTTTAAATAACTTGACCTGATAAATGTATAAAAAAAGAAAAAACATGTCCGTCCGTGTGGCGTACCTTGTCTCCAGTGGGCGTGACCCAGTAGAACTGCGGGGCGGGGTCAGATTCGGCCCAGCACTCTATGGTGATGGGCTGCCCCTCGCTGACGTTTACCACCGAAGGAAACACGTTGGACAAGATCTGCGGCAAACAGGTGTTGACCCCACCCCCCGACGACATCACCACTTCCTGCAGCTGTCGGCCAATCAGGTGCAGGGGGGCGTGGCACAGGGTGAGGGTGGGCTCCAGCAGCGTCAGGCGGGAGGAGTTTCCCAGGTGAACAGCCCAGGTGCGCAGGCAGTCACAGCGCAGAGGGTTTGAGTGGACGGAGAGCTCTTTGAGAGAGGGGAGCGAGGAGAGCAGCAAGGGGGAGAGGAAGGACAGAGAAGAGCTGTGTAGCATGAGCGAGCGAAGCCACGGGACGCCACTGGGGACAAAAGACAAAGAGAAATGTCACAAAAGGAAAAATGTAAATACAAGTTTAGAAACAACACATATACGACAGCAAATGTTACCTAAAGGTGTTAGGATGCAGGTGAGACAGGTGGATGTTGTTGCACAGTTCCACCTTGATAAGTTCTGGAAGATTCTGGAAGGAGTTTGGCTCCACCATCTGCAGCTGCTCCATGTTGTTCAAACTGAAATAAAATATGTGTTTGATATGAACCAAACCAGGACTAAACTATGATAAAGAACCATTACTACAAGAGCTGAGCCTTGGTTAAAGCTCTTTTATTATGCAAAATTAACTAAAGGTCACCACACACTACAGGAGAATTTGCCCGACTGTGATTTCGTCTCCACAAGTTTGGGGACTTTTTGTCTTCATATGTGATTTTGAAGTCGCTGTGCTCCTCATGTCTGCGGTGTCAGTGTCAGATCGTAACAACCAAACATCAAAAACTCTACGATAACAGCCAATAAAAGAGAGTGTCAGGGGCAGAGGAGTGACGAACACAGAGACACAACATGCAAACTCGGGATATAGCAAAAATAAAGACTTTATTACTCACTTCTCGTAAAGTGGTACATTTAAAGTGCAGCATCTCATCCATATTATCCATAAAAATTGTCCTCTGCAAATGAGTCCCGTCCACAAAACCGCACTATTAATCTAGTTTGAGGCGTTCTTTAAAAGTAAAAAAGTGAAAGTAGCTCCTCACGTGTGTCTGTTTACATACACACACCGCACAGATCGAGGTGAAGGTGCAGATTAGCGATAGTGACTCTACTTCCTGTGGACTTTATCTTCAAACTTTTATGCTTTAAAAATCCTATATCTGAAGTATTGTGTTAGGATAAATAACTAGGCTTAGCTATTCTGTATAACGGCTGCTATATTTCATTATTGTACCGAGGTCATGTGAAGATAAAGGCTCTGATCACAGCTGTGAGACTCATAGTCTCACTATATGTCAAGACAAATGTATAAAATTCCAATCTATCTAACAGCAAACTAACTAAATAGGACAAGAACTACTGATAAGGATGATGTCATGACTTGTTGCCAGATAACACCCCGGATGGAGTCTGATTGGACTGTGTGACATGTCAAGAGGCCTGTGCACCAACGAAGAGGCGCTAAGTCTAAACCACGGTAGCCCCCCACAATAGTTTGCATATAAAAATCATTGTATAGGCGTAAATATTCAGTCTCTGCATGGGAATGTCGGCACAGACTCCTTGTACAAGTATGGCTTTCTAATATTTGAATAAGTAAATTATCTGGACTTTATTTCTGTTTCAAGTGTATTTTGTCTAGCAGAAACTAATGAACACGCAAGGGAAAACCTGGTTTCCTTTACAATTGCACCACATTTCACAAATAATAATAACACAGATTCGACTTATATCTAAACTAAAAGTGCAGAGCTCTGATCTTTTGAACACTTAAGAGTCTCAAAACGAGTGGTTTTACTGTAGACAGGAAACAGCTGACGTGATCGCGCTCACAACTTTATATCCTGTGGTCTGCAGACAGATCCCGCCAGAGTCTTCGCGATCGGTGATTTTAAGGTTCATAAGTTTCTCCTCGTGTCTGTGGTGTGCGCATTTTGTCACACTGTTAAAACATGTTTAAGATCGACAAATCCTGTAGTGTGAGGCGGCCTTAAGTAAAGGTGCATTGCGCAACTTTTGTGGCGAAGGGTGGTGCCACATGTTTGTCACCATGGAGATGTTATTGCTTTGTCAGAATGTTCCACAGTGTGACCCCAAACATATTCCTCCAGCATTTATTCCTGTTTCTATTGCTCAAAAATACACAAACTCCCTCTCTGAGTAAGGTTGCCTCTTCACAGATCTGACTTGTAATGTAGCCTAGTGGTGTAAGCTGCTTGTTTCCCGTGAGATAGATACGTTTAATGCTATATCATGGAACATTCTAAACAAAGCAATAACATCTCCATAAAAACAAGCAGATGGTGGGAAGACCACTACAAAAGTTACACAGTGCACCTTTAATCCAGATTAGAATCTTGTTACTTCATCAAAAACATGGCCTAAACCCTAACCCTGAAACACAGTGGAGCACTTCCTGTATCACTGCATGACATCACAAGGTGAAAAAGAGTGTTTTTTGTGTGAGAGAAGAATTAATATGCCTAAATATGCAGAGTTTGTGTGCTAAACATGTGTAAATGAAACAGAACACAACTCCAGGTATGTTTGTGATGAGGAAACAACATTATAACATAGATCAGAATGGTCCTGGTCCTGGTCCTGTTCAGGGTAACTCGTACCTGATCTCCTGGAGGTGCAGCAGGTCCTGGAAGTCTCCCTGCTGGATTCTACTGATGGGATTTTGATTCAGGTCCAAGAATTTCAGGTTTGGAAGAACTTTCAAAGCATCTCGAGGGACAGACCTGAGAGAACATGTGAGAGACGAGGGTTAGACCTGGTTCTGACTTCTTATTAATACTTTGCAGCTGATGCCAACGACATTCCCTGCGGGTGTGATGCTAACAGTTAGCTCTGCTCTGACTGAAGATCTGTTACTTGTTAGACTTTATCTCACCTTTTTTTTGTTGAAAATCACACCTAACCAGGATCTTCAACACTTGTATTGATCACAAACTCCTGAAAATGTGCTGTTTAAATCCATTTTGTATTTTTTCTTGAGTTTCCACACAATCTAAAAACATTTTGGTAGTTATCGCTAATGTGTGCATTGTGTCACCATGATAACAGATGAACATTTATCGAAATACAGAGAAACACACGTGCGTGATGTCACTGCTAAGCACAAACCATCACACTTGTTTCAACCAACCAAATCTCTTTCTGGTCAGACTATGTTAAAACACCATATCACCGTATCACTGAATCATCATATCATCGTATCGGAAATGATTTGCATCCAAACAAGTCATGTCTGGACCGACTGAAACGCTAGTCGCCTGACAAAGTGGAGTCACTTCATCACGACATCACGACACAATGTGGGCGGTAAAAACAAGAAAGTGGAGCACTGTGTTTGAAGTTGCCATAGTTCTAGGGAAGTTGCCGCAGCCGGTTTCAAGCCGAGGAAGATGTCAAGCGTGAAAACAGTCTTTTCCTGGACTGACACTGTTTCGCGTTTGCTTAGGGTTTGTTTAAACTGCTTTCCGCAATAGTGTCACATGACCGATGTCACAAATGTCGCGAATCAGGAAGGCGCAAGTCACAGTGTCGTGGTCCAATAAGGACGGCAACTAGAGCCCCTCCGTCAGCGTTATCTCCGTTTTCAGGCGTCCACGCAGTGTTGGATCAGATCTGTACTCAGGCGACTATGTGGGAGCTGGCATCAGATCGTTCCGTCTCTGGAGCCGTTTTTCCATCGGATTAGTGTGGACGAACACTGCAACGAAAACAACTCAAATATGTACTAGTGTGGACGGGGCCTAAGTCTAACTTGAGTAACAGCTTCTAACAGAGTAGTGCTTTCAGTTAGCTTCACGCCCCCAGGGAATGTTGACGACTCCAGCTGCAAAGTAAGAATAGTCCAGATTTAGTCCCAGACCTGAGCTTGTTGTCGTAGAAGGAAAGACTCTCCAGACAGTCCAGTCCGGTGAAGGCCTTGGGCGACACGGACTGTAGACCCATGGAAGCCAGAACCAGACTGTGGAGTCGAGGTAAGGACTGGAAAGAGCCCTCTTTCAGCACCAAGACCGGGTTTTCCCCCAGCATCAGGATCTCAAGGGCAGGCAGGGAATCGAACCAGCAACTGTCAATGGATTCCAGCTGATTGGAGTTTAGGTGCAATCTGAACAAAATAAAAACAGAATAAAATAAGTTAAGTGAAGCGACAATTGTAATTTATTTAAAGGGCCCATGTTATGCTGTTTTCTGATCTGTTGTTTCCTCATCAAAAACACACCTGGAGTTTTGTTTTGTTTCATTCACACATGTTTAATACACAAACCCTGCATATTTAGGCTGAATTCTTCACTCAAAACCAATAACACTCCACCTTGTGATGTCATGGTAATACAGGAAGTGCTCCACTGTGTTTGTAAATTTCAGACACCTTCACTAGAATAGGCTCACGCTTACATCACAAACCAGGAAGACTTTTAGAAACATACGATTACAACTTCCGGCGGGCGCTGTTTGCAGTAGTAAGTCTGACAAAATCTGGGAAAAATGAGAAAATGGCCCAGTTTTCTTCATCTACATGTCACTGTAGCGTTCCGTTACGTTCGGCTAATAAACAATTACAACCATACCTCAATTTTCATCATTTCCCCATCGACACATAACTCCGAGCGCTCTGGGTACATGCGATTAAAAGAGACGAGGGCGCCAAATTCAAGATTATTCCAAACAGTACATACGTCTGCAGTCTTCAGTTTACCAACGATCACATTTACTTCAGTGGGTTTGATCACAGCCGGTCGGCGAGCCCAGAGTCGATAACTACACCGGAAGTCGTCATCGCATGTTTCCAAACATCTTCCTGGTTTGTGACGTAAGCGTGAATAGAGCCTATTATTTGAATAAAGTCAGCCCTGGAATTGCCCATCTCTACTGAACAAAAGGTAAAAGGAGCTGTAAATTAAAAAAAAATACTACTACATGACATCACAAGGTGGAACAGAGCATTTTGAGCTTAGGAGATGTAGACAGACTAATACAAAGACAGACAAAACATGATTCCAGGTATGTTTTTGAGGAGGTCACAGCATTATAACATGGCTTAAAGCTCACAAGAGTCAGTTTTGTGTGATATTGGACCTTTAAAGTAGTGGCAGCACAGGTACAGTATAAATACCGGAGCAGGCTGGTGAGTCCGCTGAAGGCCCAGGTCTCGATGGTCCTGATCTGATTGTGGTTGATGTAAAGTTCTTCTAAACTCGACAGGTTCCTGAGACCAAAGTCTGGCAGAACCTCAATCCGGTTCTCCTCCAGGTACAACGTGACCAGGCGGGTCAGAGAGGAGAGGTCCAGAGAGGAGACCTTAAACAGGACCAAGCAGAAAACCAGATCAAACCAGAGATTATGCTTACCACTTCAAAAGAACAGGGTTGTACGGGCATCTTATTGAAAAAAAAATCTCTGTTTTCTTCATTTTCTGTCCTTATATTCCTCTTTATTTCTTTTATTTGTTTGTTTTATTACTCAAAAACACACAAGCTCCAGGGCCTAAACATGGCCACTTACTCAAGTCAACAGGCCAATGGTTCAGCTCTACCTCACATTTATTAAATTAACAGGTGGTTTTATAGCTCAAAAATACCTAGAGAAACAGGCATTCTGACTCTGAGTGGCGTCGCCCGTCCACAGATCTGACCTGTAACTTGGTCTGGTGGAGTGTCGATGAAAATAGAAAGGTTTAATTGGTTTAATACAGTATTTTTGGACTATAAGTCACACAGGAGTAGAAGTCGCACCAGCCAAAAAATGCGTAATGAAGAAGAAAAAACATGTATAAATCGCACTTTTTGGGAGAAATTTATTTAATAAAATCAGAGACCAAGAACCAATGTTTCATCTTAAAAGGCAAGTTATAGAAGTTATAGTAATAAAAACAACCGAATGGAGAAGAATCCGTGTATCGTTTCATTTGTTTTTATCAATATAGAGCCAAAAATAAGAAAATAAAAAAACAACTCTTTTCTTTATTACTTGTCTAAAACCAAAATGAAAATAATAATTATTTTTTTCATTTTTGCTTTATATACAGGATTCATATATTTGGTCTATGGGCTGCCAGTGTGAAAAATGTAATATATAAGTGCGACTTATAGGCCAAAAAATACGGTAGTAATTTATTTTAAGGAAATGAAAAGAGGCCATGAAGAAGACGAGCCGTCCTTGTGTTCTAAATGGGGCCAGTCCTGGTTTAGTTTTGGGTTTGAAGCTCTCCTCATCATTGAACACAAAACAATCACAAAAGGGCAGTTTTTTTTAAGATGGCCTATGCAAAGTTTAGTTTGCGTGTCCATCACCTGCTTGTTTTTATGGCTATGTCACTGCTCTGCCTGGAATGTTCCACAGTATGACATTAAACAGCTCTGCCTTACATTTATTAAATGAACAGGTGGTTTTATAGCTCAAAAATACCAGGAAAAACAAACATTCTGGCTGTGAGCGGGGTCGCCTCTCCACAGATCTGACCTGTAACTTGGTCTGGTTTGGTCTCCATGAAGATAGAAAGGTTTAATGCCATACTGTGAAACATTCCAGGCAAAGCAATAACATCTCCATGGACACAAGCATTTGACAGACCTTCCACCAGAAAAGTTACACACTGCACCTTTAATGTCAGTAGGCTTGTCACGATAGCAAATTCTGAAGTACGATATATTGCTGAAGACAATATAGACTAATTTATGGATTTATTTATCTATTTATGAAGCACAATTATCCCCAAAAAACTATTCTAAATGTACAATAAAGTTAAAAAAACACAAGCTACAATAAATAAATAGCAGACTGGAACACTTTAGTACTTAGTTTGAGGCTATAATGAATCATAGAAGTTATGTATTCAACTTTCTACAGCTCAAAAAATACTGATCCCCCAAAAATTATAGTTTAATTTAACATTTATTGAACAGTAAGTCTATAGCGTAATTATCGTGACAGTCAGTGATTCTTTTTTGGATTAATAAAAAAACACTCAGTAAGCATTATGTTTTTCTTTTCAGTTTTCTCTTTCACAGAATACCTACAGGAGCCTGAGCCTGTGTAACTATCAGAAGAAGCATGTACCTGTTAAACAGCTATTTCAAGTAACCTTTGACATTTAGGTTTTAAAGCACAATCTTTTAAAATTCCTTTTTGTAGATTCAGTACAAAGAAACGCATTGGAGCCTATGAAACTTTTAACAGCCTTCAACATAAATTAAAAAAGAACACAAAATAAATGTCACACAATTTACTAATGACAGAAGAAAGGTGTGGACTCCGTACGACGACAACAACTCACACTTATGTAACATATAATACTCCCTACAACTACAACTAGGGCTGGGCGATATGGACCAAAAAATATATCTCGATATATTTTGCTATATCTCGATATACGATATATATCTCGATATCTTTACAGGAAAAAATACAACTCACACTTATGTAACATATAATACTCCCTACAACTACAACTCACACTTATCTGTAACATATAATACTCCCTACAACTACAACTCACACTTATGTAACATATAACACTCCCTACAACTACAACTCACACTTATGTAACATATAATACTCCCTACAACTGCAACTCACACTTATGTAACAGATAATACTCCCTACAACTACAACTCACACTTATGTAACATATAATACTCCCTACAACTACAACTCACACTTATGTAACATATAATACTCCCTACAACTACAACTCACACTTATGTAACATATAACACTCCCTACAACTACAACTCACACTTATGTAACATATAATACTCCCTACAACTGCAACTCACACTTATGTAACAGATAATACTCCCTACAACTACAACTCACACTTATGTAACATATAATACTCCCTACAACTACAACTCACACTTATGTAACATATAACACTCCCTACAACTACAACTCACACTTATGTAACATATAATACTCCCTACAACTGCAACTCACACTTATGTAACAGATAATACTCCCTACAACTACAACTCACACTTATGTAACATATAATACTCCCTACAACTACAACTCACACTTATGTAACATATAACACTCCCTACAACTACAACTCACACTTATGTAACATATAATACTCCCTACAACTGCAACTCACACTTATGTAACAGATAATACTCCCTACAACTACAACTCACACTTATGTAACATATAATACTCCCTACAACTACAACTCACACTTATGTAACATATAATACTCCCTACAACTACAACTCACACTTATGTAACAGATAATACTCCCTACAACTACAACTCACACTTATGTAACATATAATACTCCCTACAACTACAACTCACACTTATGTAACATATAACACTCCCTACAACTACAACTCACACTTATGTAACATATAATACTCCCTACAACTGCAACTCACACTTATGTAACAGATAATACTCCCTACAACTACAACTCACACTTATGTAACATATAATACTCCCTACAACTACAACTCACACTTATGTAACAGATAATACTCCCTACAACTACAACTCACACTTATGTAACATATAATACTCCCTACAACTACAACTCACTTATGTAACAGATAATACTCCCTACAACTACAACTCACACTTATGTAACATATAATACTCCCTACAACTACAACTCGCCCTTATGTAACATATAATACTCCCTACAACTACAACTCACACTTATGTAACATATAATACTCCCTACAACTACAACTCACACTTATGTAACATATAATACTCCCTACAACTACAACTCACACTTATGTAACATATAACACTCCCTACAACTACAACTCACACTTATGTAACATATAATACTCCCTACAACTGCAACTCACACTTATGTAACAGATAATACTCCCTACAACTACAACTCACACTTATGTAACATATAATACTCCCTACAACTACAACTCACACTTATGTAACAGATAATACTCCCTACAACTACAACTCACACTTATGTAACATATAATACTCCCTACAACTACAACTCACACTTATGTAACATATAACACTCCCTACAACTACAACTCACACTTATGTAACATATAATACTCCCTACAACTACAACTCACACTTATGTAACAGATAATACTCCCTACAACTGCAACTCACACTTATGTAACAGATAATACTCCCTACAACTACAACTCACACTTATGTAACATATAATACTCCCTACAACTACAACTCACACTTATGTAACATATAACACTCCCTACAACTACAACTCACACTTATGTAACATATAATACTCCCTACAACTGCAACTCACACTTATGTAACAGATAATACTCCCTACAACTACAACTCACACTTATGTAACATATAATACTCCCTACAACTACAACTCACACTTATGTAACAGATAATACTCCCTACAACTACAACTCACACTTATGTAACATATAATACTCCCTACAACTACAACTCACACTTATGTAACAGATAATACTCCCTACAACTGCAACTCACACTTATGTAACAGATAATACTCCCTACAACTACAACTCACACTTATGTAACATATAATACTCCCTACAACTACAACTCACACTTATGTAACATATAACACTCCCTACAACTACAACTCACACTTATGTAACATATAATACTCCCTACAACTACAACTCACACTTATGTAACAGATAATACTCCCTACAACTGCAACTCACACTTATGTAACAGATAATACTCCCTACAACTACAACTCACACTTATGTAACATATAATACTCCCTACAACTACAACTCACACTTATGTAACAGATAATACTCCCTACAACTACAACTCATACTTATGTAACATATAATACTCCCTACAACTACAACTCACACTTATGTAACAGATAATACTCCCTACAACTACAACTCACACTTATGTAACATATAATACTCCCTACAACTACAACTCACACTTATGTAACATATAATACTCCCTACAACTACAACTCACACTTATGTAACAGATAATACTCCCTACAACTACAACTCATACTTATGTAACATATAATACTCCCTACAACTACAACTCACACTTATGTAACAGATAATACTCCCTACAACTACAACTCACACTTATGTAACATATAATACTCCCTACAACTACAACTCACACTTATGTAACAGATAATCCTATGTCCTGTCAATCACTATTTCATCTTTGCAGCCTCTTGTTTACAGCTGAGATATATTTGTATTACTACATTTACATTTTTTAAATTGTATTTTATTTAACCTTTATTTAACCAGGTAAACCAATTGAGAACCAGTTCTCATTTACAATGGCAACCTGGCCAAGAGGAAGCATTAACAAGCAGCCCATTAAACAGATACATTCATACAAAGCAGACAGTGCAACATGAACAATAATGACAGTAATAAAAGGCTACAACTAAAAACAGGTGCAAGGATCTTGGACAGTTGCATGCAGTGAATTCTTAAATGTGCTGTTTGGAATAAACGAGCTGAGTTTAAGTGAGCGCTGCAAACTATTCCAGTCGCTTGCAGCGGTGAACTGGAATGACAGGCGACCAAAGGAAGTGCAGGCTTTAGGGAGGACCAGATTAATCAGACTGCTGGAGCGTAATGTACGGATTGAGTTATGAATTTGGAGAAGTGAGCGAAGATATTGTGGAGTTTTGCCAATGCGAGTTTTGCAAATGCAGAGGTACCAGTGGATCAGTCTGCAGAAGTGAAGGGAAGACCATTTTACCAGTAGTAGTGCACAATAGTGCACAGTGGAGAGTGTGAAAGGGAGCTCCAGTAACAAAATGGATGGCGGTGTGGTAGATGAAATCCAGTTTGTGAAGAAGGGATTTTGAGGCGGACCTGTACACGACGTCACCGTAATCTAAAATGGGGAGTACTGTCATTTTGACCAGGAGGTGTTTGGCAGAGTGAGTGAGGGAGGTTTTATTGCGATACAGAAAGCCTATGCGAGATTTAACTTTAGTGAGTACAGTGTTGATATGGATGTCAGATGAGAGTGAGTTGTCTAACCAGATGCTGAGGTATTTGTATGAGTTGACAAAGTCATCAAGAGCGGTGATGGTTAACGATGATGGTTTTTACTTGTACATATACTGTACATTTATATAATTATGCCTTATTTGACACCAGTCTCTTCTTATTTTTGCTACTTATTTTGAATTTCTTATTAGCATTTACATTTGGCTCTTAGTTACAGGCCTGTCAACAGAAACTGGAGAGAAATTTAGAAAGAGAGTTCATTTGTGGGGCCCCTGAGACTCTGCGGCCTGGTACGGCAGACCCCTTTGTGATGTGTAAGCTGCTCTGTTCAAATAAACACCACAGGTCCTTGATTATGTAACGCAGTTGTGCCACAGCGTTAAATCTACTCTGGTCTGGGGCAGGATCTTTGGGGGTACCTGGGAGATGTGGTTCTGAGACAGGTCCAGCTCCGTCAGGTTCGTCAGACTCCTGAGCTCAAAGGAAATGGAGGAGATGTTGTTGCTCTGAAGCAGGAGGACCTAAAGACACACGAGTTAAAACATCAACTTGTCCCTGTGTTTAAGGAGACTAAATACACAAAATATATCATTAAACCAGCTTGTTGTTTGATAGTGTGAAAATATTTGTAAATTTAAGGTTTAGGAATGAAATAAGATAAGTGAACCTAAAATTATAATTTATTTAAAGGGCCCATGTTATGCTGTTTTCTGATCTGTTATAATGTTGTTTCCTCATCAAAACATGCGTAAAGTTGTGTTTTGTTTCATTCACACATGTTTAACACACAAACCCTGCATATTTAGGAAGAGTAGTTCTTTCAAACGGAAAACACTCTGTTCCACCTTGTGATGTCATGTGGTAATACAAGAAGTGCTCCACCCAAAACATGCGACACAGGTCTCCAGGTAAGTCAATTAAATACAATCAATCAATTCGAATACGGTTTAATACATTACTAAATATTAAATACTAATAAAATACAATACTGAATACAATCAATCAATTAATTACTGTCCCACTTTAACTGTATGTTTTAAATCATACTTAATTTGTTTATGTTGTTATAAGGCGATCGTGGGTGTCCAGAAAGGCTCCTAATAAATAAAATGTATTATTATTTATTATTCACTGTGTTTTTAAACTCTATTCACCTTCACAAGAATGATTTGGATAATTTCAGCCCTGAAACTGCCCATCTCTACTGAACTAAAGGTAAAAGGAGCTGTGAACTTTCTACCGTTTCATGACATCACAAGGTGGAACAGAGCATTTTGAGGTTTGGAGATGTAGACAGATTACTCAACGATGTGCCAATGAAACAAAACACAACTCCAAGTACGTTTTTTGAAGATGTAAGAACATTCTACTTGACTTAAAGTTCACAAAATCCATTTCTAAATCTAAATTTTGCTGTAAACTCTGTCTGGGGCAAACCTGAGTATCAGTGGAGACGTTTGCTGGGACCTTCTGGAGGTGCAGCTCATTGCAGTCCACAGTGTTGGCCTGATGAAAGACGGACTGGGGCGTGTACCACGGCCGGGTCTCACACACACACTGCAGCGGACACAGCACAGCTCCACCTGCAGGACACAGGCGTCACTACAACACACACCGGATGCACAGGATTCTGACTAGAGATCTGATGCTGAAAATGTTTTGGGTCAGATATCGGATTCTAAATATTAGTTCAGTTGATATCCAGGTTCAACATATAAATTGAGGTAATATGCTTTTTTTTTTTTTTTTTTTTTTTTTTACCCCTATGAACTAACATCAAGGACCATGTTGTCCACCCTCCTGTGGGCTCACCACCTGCAGAGGGGTTCATAGGGGGGGTCAGGTGCTATGAGTATTGGGCAGCAAGCTGCCCCCGCGACCCAGCTGGATTAAGCGGGAGAAGATGGATGGATGGATGGATGGATGCTTTTTTTTTTTTGGTCATAATTGGTTCAGAAAATCTCATCATGTTTTAACTTCTATTTATACAAATCTGTTCTGTAGTTACAAATGGGATAAATAACAGCTATATAACACATTTGGAACTGTTTCATCTTATTTTATTTTTCTAGAAAGAAAATACTAGTAAATTCTGTGTTTAGTCTCTGCACTGGTATCGGGAATTGCCAGATACTTGAGAAATCAGTATCAGAATTGAAAACGTGCATCCCTAAATATGACCAAATCTGCCCAATTACTCTCTGTACTATATAAAATACCAAAAAAAGCAAAAACAAAACAAAAAGTAGTAGTGAAGCCATAGTGTTGCAATAATTGTATGATGCCAAAACAATAAATACATAAATATTTAAAAAAATATATATATAATATACGGACATACTGACAGTTGGTCTTCATTTAATATTTTTCCTTCAACTGCTGCAGGATAGTTTTTGCTAGGTGGTTTTAGGATAAAAAAAAACATGTAGCATGACTGCACAAGGTAAATAAAATAAAAAAGTATCTGAAGAAAAAACATGTTAAGAGAACTTTGCAAACAGTCTACATATAATTAATTATAACAAATTTTTATTGCTTGAAAACCTGGTCATTTGCTGGGTGTTGTTGACATTTCAGTGACTGTGATCACCACAAGATTTGGAATTTACAAATGACAACAAAAGTGCACTGTGTAACTTTTTGGTTGGGGGTCCGTGACTTGCTTGTTTCTATAGATACGTCATTGCTCTGCCTGGAATTTCATTTAATTTCATTTATTATTGTCATTGTATACAAGCAAACAACGAAATTCCATTTCTAGCAACTCTTGTATCAAATGTAATAAACATGACAAAAAACGTGCCATACCCCCTCCACCCACCCTTAAAGTCCCCTCAGTTCAATACACAAATAAATACTGTAGGTTCGTACAGAGTGCATGGGACAGCAGCGTTATTGTTAAGAGTACATACTGCAGTAGGAAAAAAAACTGTTCTTAAATCTTATCGTACGAGTTTTCATTGACCTGTAGCGCCTGCCAGAGGGCAACAGGTCGAACAGGTGATGAGCTGGGTGGGAGTCTCTGACGAGTCTCTGACGATATTTTTGGCCCTGCTGAGGTAACATGCTCTTGCAATGTCTTTTAGTAAAGGCAGCGGGCACCCAACTATTTTTCCACCCTCTGCAATGCTTTCCTGTCTGCAACTGAGCAGCCTTGTACCATACAGTAATACAGTACGTTAGGATGGTCTCAATGGCTGCTCGATAAAATGCAACCAGCACCCTTTTGTCCATGTTGTTTCTCCTTAGGTGTCTTAAAAGGTACAGTCTCTGATGAGCCTTTTTCACTACAGTCATGGTATTAGTTGACCAGGGAAGGTCATCAGAGACCTGCACACCAAGAAATTTAAGGGACTGGACCCTTTCTACACTTTCCCTATTTATGTAGAGAGGAGCTGGATCTAAAACACGTTTCTTTCTGTAGTCCATAATAATTTCTTTGGTTGTATTTAAGACCAAGTTGTTTGCTGAACACCATGCAGACAGTCTGTCTTTGTCTTCTCTATAGGCTGTGTCATCCCCCTCCGGAGATGAGCCCAACTACAGTAGTGTCGTCCGCAAATTTTATGAATGTGTTTGATGAGTGGGTGGGTGTGCAGTCATGGGTGTACAATGTATAAAGAGCTGGGCTAAGCACACAACCCTGAGGGGCCCCTGTGTTCAGTGTGATGGTGGTAGATGTGTAAGGGCCAAGTTTGACATACTGGGAATGATTTGACAAAAAGTCTTTAATCCAGGCACAGATGGAAGAGAGGAAGCCCAGGTGGAGCATTTTGTTGGTCAGGATGTCTGACATTATGGTGTTAAAAGCAGAGCTAAAGTCTATGAAGAGCACCCTTACATAGCTTGTTTTTGTTCCAGATGGCTCAAAGCAGTATGTGTTGCTAAGGTGATAGCATCTTCAGAATGTTCCACAGTATGACATTAAACAGCTCTATGAGACACTTATTAAATTACAGATGGTTTTATGGCTGTGAGCAGGGTTGCCTTTCCACAGATCTGACCTGTAACTTGGTCTGGTTTGGTCTCCATGGAGATAGAAATATTTAACACCGTACTGTGAAACATTCCAGACAAAGCAATAACATCTCCATGGACACCAGCATTTGACGGACCCTCCACCAGAAAGGTTATACAATGCTTTAAAGCTTTAAAGGGACAGTTCAGACTTTTGGACATAGGGCCTCATTTCCTCGTGATGAGTGTTGGAGACGTGTGGAGACACTTTTTTTTTTAAATATTCCCTCCAGTCCTTGTATTTGGAGAGGTCACTGGTGCTAGGCTAGTGCATGTCAATAGCCACTAAAAAACAGTCTTACCCACTCCACAGTGCACCCGAGAAAAACTATTATAACTCCAGACTGTCCATGTGAATGTCTGTGTCGATAGAATAATTTTAGAAGTAAAACCAACCGTTGCATTTGAAGGATTTATGTCTGAGCAGCAGCAGCGAGTTGTATTTCCTGATAGAAAGCTCGACAGCGGCGGACTGATATATGAGAAAATAGTCCCTCAACATGTGACGATTCATGCGATGCAAGGTTAGTTTTATTTCAAACATTATTCTATCAACACAGACATTCACATCCACAGTCTTGCGTTATAACAGTTTTGCCTCGGGTGCACTGTGGAGTGGGTAAGACTGTTTTTAGTGGCAGGACGACTATGGCCATTGACATGCACTAGCCTAGCACCAGCAACCTCTCCAAATACAAGGACTGGATTAAAAAAGTGTCTCCACACGTCTCCAACACTCTGGCTCACGAGGAAAATTCTGAACTGTCCCTTTAAAGAGTGAAAAATAAAATGTTTCCACACAAGCACAAACTGAAGTGTACCTGAACTGGCCCCGTCCCCTGGTGAACACACTGATGACACCACCAGGGACACCAGCAACAGCAGGACTTCAGATCCCATGATGCACTTGGGCAGGCAGGAGACAGAGAACCTAAAAGAAATGGTCACACAATCCTAACTAAAACTGTGTGTGAAATAAGTAAACTGAGAAATAAGGAAAACCCTGAGTTAATTAAAGATGAAGCAGGAGTAAAAACCAAACCAGAACATTACCGGGTCTAAGTATGCGCAGGCTGATTGAAGTGAAAGCTAATTAAATATTCATCAGTGAATATTAATTATTTAAAGTAGTGAATGACGCTCTGATTGGACGTTAGAAAGGACCTGACTTTACACTTCGCTTATAGGAATATTGGCAAAACATACAAGGAGGATTAGTAGTACTGAGGGGAAGTAGCATAGCAAAAATAGTAACAGCAGTAGGAAATGCAGCAGGAGTAATAATAGTTGTACAAAACGGGTAATTAGAGATTGAACAATATGGGTTTTTTCATGTCTGTTGCGATGACAGTTATTTAATATCTAGAGTAACCAATGACCGATGAGATCTGCCAATATTTTTGCCGAATTAGAATGTAAATACCGACATGCAAACATTTTTTTTTCTATTTTAATTTTCTTTATCTATTTTCTTTTTTCTGTTTGTATGCATGTCTTTTGTGTTATGTCTTGTTTCTATTGTTATTAATGTGCTGCAGAGGTGGGACCAAGTCATTTTTTTGGAAGTCTCAAGTAAGTCCCAAGTCTTTGAGCTCAAGTCCAGGTCAAGTCCCACGTCAAGGACCGGCAAGTCCAAGTCGTGTCTCGAGTCACTGGCTCATAAGTCCAAGTCAAGTCTCGAGTCACTGGCTCATAAGTCCAAGTCGAGTCTCGAGTCAATGACCCATAAGTTCAAGTTGAGTCTCGAGTCAATGGCCCATAAGTCCAAGTCGAGTCCAAGTCCACGTCATCTACTTTAAGATTCAAGTCATTTCAAGAAGTCTTTAAACTAAAGTACCAAATATAGCTTAGATTTTTGTAATTTATATGACTTTTAAGATAAATTTAAAAGCCATAGTATGTTTATATATGAGTATTTATAGAGTATATAAGCAAATTTGCACATTTTTCCTTTTTAAATGTCTTGACGAGATCTTAGTGTGAATCATTACGGTCAGAATAGAAAGAATTCAGATTTAAAAGTGCTTTATCAAGTTTTTTTCAGGCCTCAAGAACAAGTCAAGTCCCAAGTCATTGACCTTCAAGTCCAAGTGGAGTCCTGAGTCTTAGTCTGTTTTATCAAGTCAAGTCTCAAGTCCTAAAAATACCAACTCAAGTCTGACTCGAATCCAAGTCACATCTTGCAAGTCCCCACCTCTGATGTGCTGTGTGTCCTACATTTACTCAAAATGATTAAAAACATCATTATTTTTTCTAAATTATGTAATTGAAATTTACAATAAACACAGCCCACAGTTCGTTTTTACCACAAACCTTCAAGAGAGTTATGTGGTCACTAGAAATGGGACAAAATCTTGCGCTGCATCATGTGTTGCAAATGATCTTGTGAGATTTATTTTCCATGTTTTTACTTTTGAATTGAATACAAAATGGAGTTAAATCCCGGCGAGTAACTTTTTTGAGAAGCTGTGGTCCCCAAAAAGCAGAGCTACAATGACAGCAGAAACATTCAATGAAGTAAATCAAACATTGTGAGGCTAAAATTGGGAACTGGATTGCACAATTTATTTATAAATAATATCACAATCTCATTTTCTCCCATTCTTGTAGATCCAATCCTGTGTCTCGTCTCGTCTTCGCCCCTATAGTCACATTATCTTCTTGCTTTATTTGTATGTATATGTATTTTTTATTTATTTAGGCAGGAAGTTGGCCAAAACAAACTATCTGTGCTTGATGTAAAAGTGAACGCTTGACCCCCACATGATGGAAAAACTAGATGCAAGAAGCGAAGGGGAGGAAATCAAAATATGTTGTTTATTTTGGCTCTGATTTGATGATTCTGATTGACTCTTTAACCCAGATTAACCCATTTCACACGACACATCCACCAAAACAACAGACTTACACTGAGTCCTGAAAGGTCCCTGCATTAGATCAACGATTCATGACAGCATTATTATAGGTCTAGATGCATTAGCTGTGGTTACGTTCACTTTGCACGCTCAAAATCAGATTATTGCCAGATTTATTGAGCTATAAAATGGTTAAAATGATATGTAAATAGCTAAGTCATCTAATTTCTTTGTGATCATTGTCTTTCTGATTACTCACATCAGACTGTATAGGTTAGATGTGTTTTAAATAATTTAAAGCTCTAGAAATCAAATAATAACAGCAAGAAGGTTGCGGGTTCGATCCCCGGGTCGCCCGGGCCCCTATGAACATCAAGGACCATGACATCCACCCTCCTGTGGGCTCATCACCTGCAGAGGGGTTCATAGGGGGGGTCAGGTGCTATGAGTATTGGGCAGTAATCTGCCCCCGCGACCCAGCCGGATTAAGCGAGAGAAGATGGATGGATGGTTTAAATTCTCAATTACAATGGCAACAATCCTAATTTTGTATCATTCTGAAACACATGGATAGCCACAGTAGCCAAGTGTAGCAGGATATTTATTAAAACAGTCACGTGTTTTGGAAATTAACTGGTAATGGCCTGTAACGGTTTCATACTTTGAGTTTGTTTTGTAATATTTAATCTAAAACAGAATAACTACTTTCTTTGTAAGGGTAAATCTAGGGTGACTAGACGTTCCTATTTACTTGGGACAGTCACAGTTTTGAGCCCTGTGTCCCCTGTCCCAGCAGATTTATCCAAAACCAGTGGTTTGTCCCAGTTTTATACAAGAAATGTCCCATATGCGACTATTTTTGACTAATTTGATCCCTGCCAACAGTAAAACGAGGCATACATTGACATTTGTTTTGGTAAAATACAGAAAAACTGCTTAAAAATGACAAAAACACAAAGAAAATGTGATTATACTGACTCACATCTTAGTCACGAATGGTCTCTTCATAACAGTTTTCCTTAATTGTAAACCAAGGATGTCCCAGTTTTTTATTTTGAAAATCCGGTCACCCTATAAGCAGGATATTTATTAAAACAGTCACGTGTTTTGGAAATGAATTGAAAATGGCCCGTTATGGATTCATCAGGCTACTTTGAGTCTATTTTGTAATATTTCACCTAAAACAGAATAACTACTTTGTAAAGGTAAAGTTAGGGTGACCAGATTTTCAGAACGAAAACCTGGGACATCCCTGGTTTGTAGTGGTTGGTAATAATAAAACTGTGAAAAGCGTGAAAAGAGAGCACTAATGTGAGTCAATATAGTCACATTTTCTTTGTGTTTTGGTCATTTTTAAGCAGCTTTTCTGTATTTTTCCTAAACAAATACAATGTATGCCTCTATTTACTGATGGCAGGTAACACATTGGTCAAAAAAAGGGACACTTCTTGCATAAAAGTGGGACAAATCAATGGTTTGGGATAAATCTGCTGGGACAGGGGAGACAGGGCTCAAAACTGGGACTGTCCCGAGTAAATAAAGGTCTGCTCACCCTTGGTAAAGCGGTCCCTGGTTCGAGTCCTCCAGATTACAGAGTGGATGGACCTCACCTGACGCGTTCCCGCTGCGTATCACGTGTCTCCGCGTGAAACTGCCGTGGCCATAATCAATAATGACCAACTCACTCCCGATACGCCACAAAGCATCCAAATCCGCGCGCTTATCTCACTTTATCGTGAGACTACAACCCCCGGCAGCCGATACTAACTTTATTTCCACGGCGCTTTGTGGAGATTATCTCGCTGGAGTGACACGGATGCCGAGCGCGTCTCTGAAGGACTGTAGAGGACACGGCCCGCGTTTCCTCACCTCTCTTTGGAGCTGCGGTGGCACGGCGGCAACACGCGGGGTCCCCACAGCCGGATCAGCATCAGCAGCAAGAAAAAAAACAACCTGGGAAGCCCTCGGACCCGGTGGCTGGAAGTTCGGGACGGTTCGTTTTGGGTTCTTTTATCCCGAGCATCTCCCTCTGAACCCCGCCAGCCTGTCCTCCGTCAGGTTCGCGCAGCAGCCAATGGGTTTCCAGGCCACGGCGCCGCGGACCAATCAGATCGCGGATGCTGCAGAGGAGGGGGCGGGGCTCCAGCGGGACATGACGTAATGCTCCAGTTTCAGAGCTTTGACTTCAGCTCGACACAACATCATCATCATCATCATCATCACCGCTGACAGGACGAGCCGGGGGAATTATGACACTTTTCTACTTTATTACACGTCTGGTTCTGTTATGTAAATGTAACTTGAGCGCGCTTAATTTTTTAAAATTTTATTTAATTTTTTTTATGGGTTGGGGAAATTACTTAAAGGGACAGTTCGGAATTTTTGACATGTGACCTCATTTCCTCGTGAGTGAGTGTTGGAGACACTTTTTTAAAAATCGCATCCAGTCCTTAGTCTTGGGCATAGTTTGTCAGCCACTAAAAACAGTCTTACCCGCTCCACAAAGCACCCGAAGCAAATTTTTTTTAAGATAGACTATTGATGTAAATGTTTGCGTTGATAGAATAATGTCTGAAATAAAACTAACCTTGCATCGCATGAATCGTCGCATGTTGGGGGACTATTTTCTCATATATCAGTCCGCCGCTGCCAAACTTTTTATTAGGAAGTACAACTCGCTGCTGCAAAAAGTGGACTTAGCAAGTGTGACGTCACCAATAGCGTTCAGCGTCGGTCAAATGAGGCTCGTGACGCTAACGTTTACAGGAGCGAATTTGGCGATGTTATGAATAGGGTTTTTTTGACGGACAAAATGGCAAAAAAAAAAATCTGGATCATGTAGAGCGGGTTCATACGAATATTTTATGACCAAAATGACGAGGCTCAGTGCAGCAGTTACAGAGAGAGGGACAATAAGATCCCAATGTAAGTCAATGGGAAAAAGGGAGAGAAGGAGCCGGAAGAGCCTCCTAGAGAACTTCCTATTTGGCAAACGGCGGCTAACGGGTTAGCTTAGTCCACTCATATATACGGTCTATGGTTGACATGCACTAGCCTAGCACCAGCAAACTCTCCAAATACAAGGACTGGATGGAATATTTAAAAAAGTGTCTCCACACGTCTCCAACACTCTGGCTCACGAGGAAATGAGGCTCTATGTAAAAATTCTGAACTGTCCCTTTAAATATTACGCAAAAATGGACTCCTGTGAGCTTTTAGACATGTTATAATGTTGTTACCTCATCAAAAACATACATGAAATTGTACCGAAAAAACAAAAATGTGGCTGTTTGCTGTAGGTGCTCCAGTCAGTGAGGATGAAAGGAAGGATGAAAAGTTAAGACACAAGGATGAAAAGTTAAGACACAACGAACATCAGGCACTCGAGAAAAAGTATAATTAAAAGGCCTTTATTTAAATGGCCAAAGCCAAGATGTTTCGACTGGTAATGGTTTAAATGAACGATACTTTTTAACTATACTTTTCCTTGCACGATTCATTCAAGTGCCTGGATTTCGTTGTGTCTAAAATACCTGGAGTTGTGTTTTGTTTCTTTCACACGTTTGAGTAAATCTTTATAATAATTTTATAATAGTCTGTCTACATCTCCAAAGCTCAAAATGCTCTATGAACAGCTCTGTTTTATCTTTAGTTCAGAAGAGATGGGCAATTCCAGGGCTGAAGTTATCCAAATGATTCTGTTGAAGGTGTATGGAGTTTAAAAACACAGTGGAGCACTTCCTGTAGGAGTTTTTTTCCATTTGAGAGAAGAACTCAGCCTAAATATGCAGGATTTCTGTGTTAAACATAAGTGAATTAAACAAAACACAACTCCAGGTGTGTTTTTGACAAAGAAACAACATTATAACAGAGTATAAAACAGCTTTAAACATTTAGACAGTTAGACATTAAACAGTTTGGGCTCATTTGTAAATTTGGAGTAGGTCATTGGTTCGCTAACGGTAAAAGTGTAAGCAATACCAAGTTATATTTTTGTCCTAATTTTTATTTTTTTTTATTTTTAACTCATCAAAACATTCACTTCAGATATTTTTTGGTTACTTTTTACCTATTTTAAAATTAAGCAAACAAACAAACAAACAAAAAGACAAAAACAAAACAAAAACCCCTCCCTCCCGTCGCACCATCTCCCTCCACACTCATACACAAGAAACATAAACAAAAAAAACAAAAAGTCAAGTCGAGTCCTGTAAAAATGCTCAAAAAAGGTGATGTTTAAAGTATATTTTGGTCTAATTTCGCCTCTGTGTAGCCGTGGTGTAGCTCGGTCTGATCCTGACGGGGAAACATGATACTGGGGAGTTGGGATGACGTGAGTTTTACGGGCACAGACACAAAGCTGAGTTGCAATATAGATTTTTTAAAAGTGATAAAACAAAATGACATAACCCTGACTCAGAATGACGTACGATGTAATCACTTAATCATGCTTTGCTCCATGGAGATGTTATTGCTTTGTCTGGAATGTTTCACAGTGTGGCATTAAACCTTTCTATCTATATGGAGACCAAACCAGACCAAGATACAGGTCAGATCTGTGGAGAGGTGACCCCACTCACAGTCAGAATTCCTGTGCTTTTTGTGCTATAAAACCACCTGTAATTGAATAAATGTGAGGTAGAGCTGTTTAATATCATACTGTGGAACATTCCAGGCCGAGCAATGGCGTCTCCATAGAAACAAGCAAGTGCTAGACCCGTAACCAAAAAGTTACGCAGTTTACCTTTAAAAACATAGACTAAACCAGGTCTAATCCAGGACTAAACCGATTTTGAACCAGGAACTAAACAAGAACTCGTAGTGATTCTTGTTAGTTGGATTCTTGGGAAAACAGACTATCGCTTCCTGCTTTTGTCTTTTTTCCCATAATCCTTTGTGTCTGAGTGAAAACAATCCCATGCAGTTTTAAATCCAGATTAAACCAGGATTAAACTGCAGTGTCACACCAGGATCCTAGAGAGACTCAGAGCTTTAGAAACATTTGCACAGCGTTTTATAGTTCAGATGTGCTGATTTGAAATGGCTCGGACGGAGGCAGCTGGAGGCAAAAGTGAAGTGGAATATAATGTTTTATTATAGTCATTTTAACTGGGATTAACTTCAGAATGTCTCAAAATATAAAAATAATCAAGTGAAATTTGGCAAATGAAAACCACTCAGAGACATGCGAGTGGTATCAGAGCCCGGTTTAAAAACAAAACATTATAATTGTGTGATTATGTTATTTGTTCATTTAAAGGTGCACTGCGTACATTTTCTAGTGGCGTCTCTGGTCGTTTCCATGGAGACGTTGTTGCTTGGCCTGGAATATTCCACGCTAACTTTGTTTGTCTTGCATTTATCCATAAATGTGTTTTTATTGCTCAGATATCTTGGAAAACAGGCTTTCCTCTCCACAGATCTGACCAGGAACGTGGCCTGGTGGCACTATCTGCTTGTTCCCAAGGAGACAGAGAAGTCATACTATATTGTAGCAGCAATAACATCACCATGGATACAAGCAGGTGGTGGACACTCCTCCAAAAAGTTGTGTAATGCACCTTTAAGAAGAGATGATGAGACACAAAGCATTGTAAAAATCCAGATTTTTAGGTTTTACTGGACAAATCCTTATGGAAAAATTGAGCTATTTACAGTTTGCCACTTTATCTACAGATACCGTAAACATTTATTCATAAATTAGATTTTTTGTGAAGCTCAAATACGACTTTGAGGTTAGAAATTTGCAACAGAGATGCAAATTAACTAAAATGTGTACCTTGGAAATTCAAAATAGTTGTTTATTTTTTGTTATATATTATAAAACCATTAACATTCAGATCTGTAAATCGGTTAATCATTGAAAATATATTATATCTGTTTCATTTTGGCTCCAGTTGCCTCCGTTACAGGATTTTGAACATTCAGATGACGTGGGATTTTAAAGAAGGATGCTTGGATCAGAAGTGCAGACTTGTACAGAACAAAATAGTTTAATTTTTTTTTGTAGAAAACAACATTTTTCAAACCATCAAATACAGTCAGTTCATAAAAATAACTTCTCTTTCCAGTAAAGCCCCTTCTGCCGCCACGAAATAAAGGCAGGCCCCGCCCTTTTACAATAAACCAGCCAATGAAAGCTGAGCAAGGGCGAGGCCGGGCAGCAGAACTCCTCTCTGATTGGCTGAGAGGACAGGACAGATATAGTGAGACTATACAGTAACGTTTGGATATTTACACAAAAGAAGAAGAGTTTACAATTCAAGATACAAGTTAGTCCAGAGTTGAGGATCATGGGAAATTGAGTTTACAAAAGATAAGACGCAGAACAAGATCGCATTGGTAAAAGGAGCAAAATGCACTACAAAGGTACGATCACGTTAAGTTAAAGGTGCAATGTGCGACTTTTCTGCATGATGTTATTGCTTTGTCCGTAATGTCTCACAGTAACTTCATGGAGACCAAACCGAACCAAGTTACAGGTCAGATCTGTGGAAAGCCAACGCCGCTCAGTCCGAATACCTGTTTTTTAAGGTATTTTTGAGCTGTAAACCCACCTGTAATTTAGTATAAGGTAGATCTGTTTAATGTCAGATTGTGGTACATTCTTAGCAGAGCAATGACATCTCCTGCGATAAATAAGTTACCCAGTACACCTTTAATGAGAAAACGTAATTTGAGCAAACTTCAATGGCTAATTTACTATAAAATAAATATATATGTGCCTAACAGTGCCAATTACAGTTTAACAATACTTTTCTGAATCTCAAAACTATGGAATGATGAGGGCAAACACTAAGCAGTTCTTAAAAATTCAGAGTGCATTATGCGAAATTAACTTTTTGGAGCTTTCTACCATGTTATAATGTTGCTCCCTCAATAAAAAAGAGGTTTTAGATGTTATCCGTGCATGTTTGAACAATCTAGTGATCTCTCTCGCATGTACGATACAAACCAATACAGTACGGCTTCACAAACCTGATGCGATGACCTGATTGTGTGGTGACGTGGCTCTGAAGGGGGCGCGATTTAGTGCAGAGAGCAAAAACAAAAGTGAAAACAATAAAATGTAACACGGTGATGTAATTATGTCACCTGTTAAAAGTTAATACCCCATAGAAGTAAAATACCTCCTTTGCAAGTTGCAACTTTTTACTTTCACTGCAAGATCATAAAAATGTTTTTTTTTGAGTAGAAATGTGTTAAATCTTATACAAACTAAAGATTGTCAGCAGAAAATGGTGGATGTTGACCCAAGATTCTGGACTATTCCTAAAATATTCACAATATAAGATCTAAAAACAGTTAGCATGTATACTGCAACAATCAACAAGAGACAGGGGCTGCTTCAGACAAACCCAGAACCCGCCCAGAAGTGTGAACCAGGACAAAACTAAGACAAAAAAACAAACAAAACTAAACTAAACCCGGACTAAAAACAGGTCTACTCCAGAAAAATCAAGCCTAAACCAGGTCTAACGAAGTCTTTCTATACAGCGAAATGACGCGCATGTCCTTACTGAAGCAGCCCGTCACAATATGTTTTTTTAAATAGTAAAATCTCACATATTTTAAACCAGAAAGCACAACAACTTCATTTGTTAGAAAAGAAACATTCTCTTTGTTTTGCTGGTGAGAAAAAGCTCCAATCAAAATGGCTTAAACCGCTCATGCTTGGAATATTTTACCAAGATCAGTCCCAGCAAGATAAGGCGTCTCCATAACTGGTAATATATATATACTGTATACGCATTCATCTGTAAAGACACAAGTATAAAAATAGAAGTCGTAGTTATTACAGACTAGACTAAATCTTTTGCTTTTCCACGTTTACCCTTCTTAAAGTTGCATTGTGTTACTTTTTTGTTGAGGGTCCTTCGAAGTTGTTTCTATGGATACGTCATTGCTCTGCCTGGAATGTTCCACAGTACGACATTAAACATCTCTACCTTAAATTTCTTCAATTACAGGTGGTTTTATACCTCAAAAATGTCTAAAAGACAGGCATTCTGACCGCCTCTCAACAGATCTGACCGGTAACTTGGACGAGTTTGGTCGTCATGAAAACAGAAAGGTTTAATGCCGTACTGTGAAACATTCCACGAAGCAACAAGAGCATTTGATGGACCCTCTACCAGAAAAGTGACACAACGCAGCATTAACATGTTAAATTGGACATATTTCTCTATAAAGAATTGTCTATAAAAATATAACCCATGCTGAAAAGGGAACAGTCCACCACAATGGCTTTAGCGAGTTTACAACAGTACAACACTAGGGGGCAGCGCAAATCTCAGTGCGAGTCAAAGCGTCTCAAATCAGGATCATAATAATTTGAAGAGTTCAGGCGCAAAAACAGCTATATCCATTTTGAACAAAGTTTTATTTCCCTTTTTTTTTAACCATCTTTGAGAGGTGTTATCAATGACAATAATGTCTAGTGGTTTTCTCAAGAAGGAATGTAATAATATTTTCATTCATAGCAGTAAAATACATTTCGCTTTTGAAAATATTACTACACTAAGAGTAATTACTTTTTCAAATGGCACTTATCTGTTTTTGCAAAGGAACTCTTAATTTCTTACAGTCCAGAGAAAATAACTTGTATTTTTTTGCATATTTGTTCCATTCATTATTATCTCCTATGTAAGGAGATGTCCATAACACTACATATATTTCCAATTTCTCACTTTATGAGTTTACCGAAGCGAGAAATAGTAAGATACATGTACAAGCAAACTAGTTTTGTTCATTTAACAAGCTGCAGTTAAATTAATCCAATTATTTCTAACGGGTGTGTTTAGGTTTGATGTTTTGAACAGTGATGTTTTCTTGAATAAAATGTTCAACACAATTATGAGACTGAGATCCTAAATACTTGCAGGAATATGCAGACGGGAATGAATGATACACAAGGTCTGTGCCCCCAAAATGTGAGGGATGCTCCAAAGAAAAATGCAACAAATATGCAAAAAAAAATGATCAGTGACCTCTGGCCTGGAAGAGATTTCTTTGGACATTTGCCAAGTTCCTTTAAAGTGGGACTAAACACTAAATCAACTTTTTTTTTTTTTTTTTTTTAATTCTCCCGTTTAGGCCTCAAGATTCTGCCGCCCTCTAGACCCCCGCCCTTTAGTCCTCTAGGCTAGATGCTGCCTCCTCTCCTTTAGTCCTCCAGACCCTGCCCCTCCTTCCTCCCCATTCTCCCCTTTAGTCCTTTAGTCTAGACTCCACCTCTCCTCCCCTTTAGTCCTTTAGTCTAGACTCCACCTCTCCTCCCCTTTAGTCCTCGAGTCTAGACCCTGTCCATCCTCCCCTTTAGTCCTCCAGACCCTGCCCCTCCTTTCTCCCCATTCTCCCCTTTAGTCCTTTAGTCTAGACTCCACCTCTCCTTCCCTTTAGTCCACCGGACCTGACCTCTTCTTTCCTTTTCACCTTTAGTCCTCAAGTCTAGACCCTGTCCCTGTCCACCTTTAGTCCCCCAGACCCTGATGCTCCTTCCCCTTTATTCTCCCCTTTATTCCTCTAGTCCTGACCCCGTCCCTCCTCCCCTTTAGTCCCCCAGACCCTGCCCCTCCTCCCCTTTAGTCCTCTAGACCCTGCCCCTCCTCCCCTTTAGTCCCCCAGACCCCACCCCCCCTTCCTCCCCATTCTTCCCTTTAGTCCTTTAGTCCAGACTCCACCTCTCATCCCCTTTAGACTTCTAGTTTAGACCCAGCCCCTCCTCCCCTTTAGTCCACCGGACCTGACCCCTTCTTTCCTTTTCACCTTTAGTCCTCAAGTCTAAACCCTGTCCCCGTCCATCTTTAGCCCCCCAGACCCTGATGCTCCATCCCCTTTATTCTCCCCTTAAGTCTTCTAGTCCTGACCCCATCCCTCCTCCCCTTTAGCCCCCCCAGACCCCGCCCCTCCTCCCCTTTAGCCGACGAGACTCCACCTCTTCTCCCCTTTAGTCCCCCAGACCCCGCCTGTCCTTTTCCCTTATTCTCCCCTTTAGTCCTCTAGATCCCGCCCTTTCTTTCCCTCTCAATCTCCCGTTTAGTCCTCTAGGCCCTCCCCAGTTTCACCTCTTTTGGCCTGTGTTTGTGAGGGAGTTTAAGTGTTTAGTTCCACTTTAACTTGAGGCCCTCTCCACACATCTGCGTTTCCCTAAACCAGAAAAACAAGGACAAGAGAAGAACTAAACCAGGGTCAAATCTAGATCCAACCAGGACTAACCAAAGCCAAACTATGATTGAAATGGGTCTAAACTGGGCTACAGATTCTGTGTGAAGAGGGCAAAAAAGAAAAGAAATAAAAAGCAGAACAGCGCAGCATCAGCGACAGGTTCAACAGTCAGAGCTCAAGAATCAAGAAGAGACAGGTGCAGCAAGAGACAGGTGCAGGACCGAACGCAGAACATGAACAGAGACAAAGCAAGAAAACACCACCAAACCAAACTAAAACTACTGATATCAGCCTCGTGTTAGCCTGGTCACCCCAACTTCTCCTTCTACTGCTCTCTCTTTCATCTCGTTTTGTTTTCTGAGGGAAAATAAAACATTTTCTCATCATTTTAAGTTTAAAAGAATTTTAAAAAGTGCTTAATAATAAAATCTAAAATCAAGGTTCATAAGAGAATCTGTATTTACTTATTGTGGATAAATAATCTTATTAACAAGTTACCATATAATTATATTAATATATCTTTATTTATTTTGTATATGTTCTTTTATTTTAATGTTTTACAATTGATTGAATCTGAAATACAATAAAAAATAACAGAATATTCAGAAATGCACTGTATCAATGAATGATTTTAATTGAAACCAAAGTGAGCTGAGAGGCGCCGATATATCCACGCTCAGCCTCTAAATGCTTTAAGTGGGAGGGGCAGGGTGACCAGGCTTTGTTATTTAGAAATTAAATAAAAACTTGCAGAAACTTGTTTGCAGACAGTGTTCAATGTTTGTATAAAATTACATTGAAAAGTTGTGCATGTCTCTGCAGAACAGCACTTATTTGCAGAATGATGAAAAAAGATTTAAATTGACATTTGACATAACGACCCAAAAAAAACAATGTACAAACAGTTACAAAAGAGGAATGTTAAACTAAAACAACAAAAAGAAATAGTTTATACGTGGCTCTGAGATTTACTGCGTCATAAAAGTCCCGATGACCATGCAGGACAGAGGCATAGTCCAAATGAGGCCGATCAAGGCCAAGCCAAGCTTAAAATGGCTCTGAAGTTGTTTTTTTTCTAAATCTCTCTAAGCATACTTGAGAAATACTTTGTAAACAGTCGGACGTCATCTCCACAAATGTAACCAAAATGCTTCTGAAAAACATCCAGTGAGAAAAAAGTCTCAATACTCTGTAATTACCTTTCAAATCAAAATTTCCATTTCCTCGGCACAAAATCTGTAAGAAAAGAATCAAATTTTGACTCAGATTTCCAGTAAAAATGCAGCTTCTTCCAGTTTGTAATAACGTCCCAAAGAATTCTTTATAATCCTTTAAATTTCCAGCCAAATGGTGCAAAATAAACTAAACGATAACTGTGTCCAAATGCCAAAATCGGACACCACAAACAGCATTGAAGTTGTCTGGTTATATCAGTCCTTGGAGCTCTGAGGAAACATGGGCTGGTCCCGTAAAGTTGTGCCCATAGGGGAGCTCTGTGTTGGGGCACAGGAAAACAGAGCAAGAGGAATCAACAGCAGCCTCTGGGATTATGGGTAATCACAACCAGAATAATGGAGGCCACAAAGACGATTCATGCCCAGACAAAGCCTGGATTGTGGGCACAGATTCAGGGTTTCTGGGGCCCAGGGGAGAGAACCACTGGAGTGGACAGACCATCGACGCTGAGAGCAGGAATGTGTATCTGGTTACTGCCATTGGTTGGGAACTAAAAAAGAGAAAATATTATACAAATTGAATCAACATATGTAACTTATAATCAATTAATATCACTTAATAATATTAAATAATATATAAAAATAACAATTTCAGAATGTGACTGTTTTTTTTTCATTATTTACAGTTCAATTTAGCAGAAATGAAATCAGTAAAAATGTGTGTTATAAAAACTTCTGTTCAGAATAGCAATAGCATTGTGCATTGAGTAATGCTTCTAAACTGTATTTTTTATTTGAACCAAAAGGGAAAGTCAATATCCCACACATTTTCAGTGCCGTGGCGTGAACCTTATGACCCCCAAGAGTTATGTTAATAATAACATCTCAATGGAGACAAGAAAGTATTGGACCCTCCACTTTAGAAGATACATAGTGCTTCTTTAAATAGCAAATTCCACCATACATTTTTGACCAATCCTCTGGCAGTTTTAACTATAGAGATTTAAAAATGTTGGGATCTCACATGTTTTGGACATGTACAGAGGAAAGACACTGAATAATATGAAGGGTTCATAAAAGTGACAGAAGAGGACATGAAGAGGACGAAAGATGCATAAGGACAGAATTAGATAGACCTGCGATACACTGGACTGAGCGCACCGTAACAGAGCTAAATAAAATGATTTGCGAGCAGGTGGTGGAGTGGAGGCTGTGGGTGGAGGAACAGATGGGGCCCGAGGAGCAGAGCCAGAACCACTGAGACCTGAGTCTGTTCCAGGTTTATGGGTCTCCCTCAGATCACTGCATAAACACAACCTTAACCTGTCCATTTCTTATCATTAAAAACAGGAGTTTAAAGGTCCTATATTACGCAAAATTGACTCTTGTGAGCTTTAAATGCACATTGTGTAACTTTATATCTTCACAGAGACCAAACCAGATGAAGTTACAAATCAGATCTGTGGAGAAACAACCGCGCTCACAGCCAAAATGCCTGTTTTTCTAAGTTTTTATTGTTGGACCCTCAACCAAAAGGTTACATAGTGCATTTTTAAGCCATGTTATAATGTTGTTACCTCCTCAAAATTATACCTGGAGTTGTGTTTTGTTGCATTCACACTAGGGATGTCCTGATCCAATATTCAGTATCGGTATTGGCTCCCGATCTGGCTCTTTTATGAGTATCAGACAGTATCGGATTCAGTCACGTGATCGGACTGATCCAGTTTCACATGTTTTCGCGACATCGACGCCCTTTATGGCAGCCGTAAATCAAAACGCCGCCATGTCCGCTGTGTGGGACTTTTCACTACAGTGGTCCCTCGTTTATTGCGGAGGTTATGTTCTAAAAATAACCTGCGATAGGCGAATCCGTGAAGTAGAAAAACCCTGTAACAACTGAAACATCCTCCGCAATTTGAGCAGGGAGGGGGATCGCTCCACGCAAATCAGCCGGTGATCTAAACTAAGAAGCGCGAAAACATCGTTATGGGGGAGTTGTTGGTGCTGTTTTTTATCCTTATAAACAGATATGCCACCTTTGATTACGCAGGACACAATGTACATATTCTCCCTCAGCCAATCGGGGCACTGAACACAACGCACGTTCATACACTGTAAAAAAAATAAAAAAATCAGTGAAAGGTGAACCGCATTATGGTGAGGGACGACTGTACAACAAAACGAGCGACATGCAATTGCTGCAAACAAGCAGTTTCTCGTGGAGGAACCAGCAGAGCCACTTTAACACTACCAGTTTGATTCATCACTTACAAAAGAATCATCCGGACGAGTTTGAGATTTACAAGCGGAAGACGGCAAAGCCACAACAGCAAACAGGTATTGGATCAGTATCAGAAAGCTCCTTAAAAAAATGGGATCGGAAGCCAAAAAATCTTGATCGGGACATTTCTAATTCACACATGTTTGAGTAACCCTTTATTGTTAATCTGTCTACATCTCCAAAGTGCAGAGGGGAGCATTACCTGGAAGGAGAGTTTAGCAGGAGAGCGAGGGGCGATGGGGCTGAGTGTGCTCCAGAAGTGGATGGTGGAGGGCAGAGGACTTGGGGTCAGGAGTACGGGCGTCTGAAGGAAAAAAACAAAACATGTTGTCATGTTAGCCAAAATGACTCAATTAAGATAGAATTGTGTGTTTTGTTGACACAGGAGTTAGTTTGGGCTCCTTGAGTGTTGAGTTACCAGTGCATGTGAGGTGATGACAGTCGGCGTCAGTGTGTTGGTGCTTGATCCAGGAGCCAGTAAACTGTTCACCGCTGCATTCACCTGAAAAAGAAGAAACTCACAATCACAATCAGGCCTAAAACAGGGTTAATCCAGGACTAGATCAGGTTAAAGCTGGGCCTGTCCCTATAACTGATAATAATTTCTGAAGTACGATATATTGCTTAAGTAAATATAGACAATAAACAATAATATTGACCAAACCAGAATTATCCCCAAAAAAGTTTTCTTAATGTACTATATTCAAAAAAATGCTGCAGTAACTAAATAGCAGAATCCATCACTTTTAGTAATTAGTTTCTATCTATAATCAGTCATAGAAGTTATTTATTCAATCTTCTACAGCTCAAATCTCATCATATTGCAAAAAAAAAAAGACCAAAACTGCCCAGCTACTGCAAAGAAAAGTACACACATAAAAACTGACCCCCCCAAATATATTGTTCCAGCTTTCATATATTGAAGTTGAAATAGTAATTATTGTGTCAGGGCAAGTCAAAACAAGAGACATTTTGTCATCCTGGTGATGCAGACCTTGTCCAAAGACAGTCCAGGTGGCAGAGTGGGGGCTGACGGCAGCTCAAGACCTCTGGGTTTCTTTGGTCTGGAGGGGGCGCTCTCAGAGGCGGTAGATACAGAGACAGTAGAAGTAGAGGAAGAGGAGGAGGAGGAGGAAGGTGCAGACACGGCTGGCTCTGTAGAAAAAGATGGATTTGTTTTACATTCTCGCCCAGGAGGATTCACTCATTTCATTAACTGTTAAGACGCATAATAGGCGAAACAAACAGTAAAATTGATTTGAATAAAAGGAAACTTTGCTTGCTTCTTTAAGGGCCCATATTACACCATTTTCTAATCTGTTATAATGTAGTTTCCTTCAAAAACACACCTGGAGTTGTGTTTTCTTTCATTCACATGTTTAACACACAAACTCTGCATATTTGTCTCTCCGCAGATCTGAATTGTAATGTAATGTGGTGACGTAACCTGCTTGTCTCCCTCAAGAAAAGGTAGGTTTAATCTTTATTGTGGACTATTATACTGTAGACAAAGCAATAACATTTCCATGGAGACAAGCAGCTGGCAGACCCTCCACTACAAATGTTACAGAGTGCACCTTTAAAAGATTTGTTCTAGATTTAAGAAAGCAATGCATGTGACGTCTTGAAATACAAGAACAGAAACAATACATCATGTAAATTATAGATTTGGCACCTACTTGAGTTACCATTTATATTTGCTCTTTGTAATTCTATTGCAAGGATCTCCAACCTGTAGCTCAGGAGCTACCTGTAGCTCTCCACCCCTTTCCAAGAAGCTTGCCAAGGGATTTCTGAATTATATGTATCGCGCTTAATTGGTAAAATCTGATTAATTAGTATTGCAAGTCATTTTGACGCCTAACTTGTGCACTAATAAATAGAAATGGTTTATGTTTAATAGGCATCTAACTATTAGGGTTGGGCGGTAATACGGTATCCCGTGGTATTAAAGAGTAGCAAAGGCATCAGTTTCATTATCGTCATTAAAAATAATCTGCATAAGGACCTAAAACCACAGCATGGACTTTCTCCCCTTCGCTCTGTCTCCTCTTCAAACGTCGTTATGCTCGGAGATTTCCATCCACACACAGCGAGGAAGAAAAAAAAACGTGACTGACGCTTTGTGTGTGACGCTGAGCTGAAAAGTTTGCGATGGAGACGTTTTATTGAACGCCGAGAGTCAAGAGGGAATGCGCGGTGCTGAAGAGGAGAAAGTTCCCGCTTGAGGGCGAAGTCAAGACTTTCACGGAGGAGATGGTAAAACCCAATTTATGGTTCTGCATCAAAATGTGTTTGAGTCGACTTGTATCCCGCTCATTATAGACTTTGAGTAATAATGTGTTTAATGCAGGTTTGCGCACATTTGTTTATATTTTACAGAAACAAAACTGAAAACGGCATGGCTAATTTGCATACAGTATAAGTGCTGAAAAAAGAAGCTCGTGCGCTGATGCTGATGCAATTGAAGGAGCTGGCAAAGTTTGGTTTGATCATAATCATAATCATCTTCAAATATAACGCTGCTCTTCTGTTTCTGAAGGGTTTAGGTGCAACTACAAAAGAATTCCTAATTAGTCACGGTAATACCGCCCAACCCTACTAACTATACCCCATCAGAAGCTTGCCATAGCTCTTCTTTCTTAATTTCTTGCGACCGCTAAAACAAGTAGCTCTTTGGCATTTACATTTTATAAAGGCGGCTCACCAGAGGAAAATGTGTTTGAGACGCGTGTTCTATTGTAATGCGTGAGGCTGACCTATGTAAACACAAGTCTGAGGAGTCTCTTACCTGTAGAGCCCACATTCTTGGGTGTGTTCTCCCCTGGTCCTGTCCCTTCTGTCTGCTGAACTCTGACCTCAGGGTCGAAACAGGAAGTAGACCGAGTCTCCACGATGCTTAATGTGGGTTCCGGTTCAGAGTTGCAGATAAGTTGAGGGACCTGTAAATACTTTGTAATCAGTAAACACAAGTATTTAGTCTCATGAAACAGCTCACTCTCACCTGTTCCACACGTTTCTCCTCCAGAGCCACCATCTCCAGAAGTCCCTCTGTTGGGCCCCGTATGTCCTCATCTTTAACCACGATGGAGGGCTGGGGCTGGGGGACGGGCTGTGCTGGGGTCTGACCGAGAGAGTGAGCCTGTCCCTGGGTAGGGCTGTGGTGGGTCTGGGGGACTGGACCCTGGTTCTGAGGGAGTGCAGCTTGGTTCTGTGGAGGGGGGTTGATGATGAGGAAGAGCGGGTGTGGAGGTGGGGTAGAGCTGTAGTCCTCAGGAGGGTGGGGCACAGAGCTGGGGCCCACAGATGATTGCCCCAATGACAGTAAAGGGGTCAAGGAGTCCCCAACACTGGTCAGAAAGATCTGAGGGGGCTCGAGTGCTGGAGGCTGAGAGGAGAAAGGGTTAGACTGAGTTTAGTTTCAGTTTTGTACTTTAAAGGGCCAATATTACACTTTTTTTTCTAATATATGTTAAAATGTTGTTTCCTCATCAAAAACTGGAGTTGTGTTTTGTTTCATTCACACGTTTAGCACATTAATCCTGCATAGGATTGGCAGAGTAGGTAAGAATTCAGAAAAAACCTTTTAATGCCACATGGTAAGACAGAAAGAGCTCCACTGTGTTTTTAAACTCCATTCACCTTCAGTAGAATCATTTGGATGATTTCAGTCCTGGAAATGCCCATTTCTACTGAACCTAAGGTAAAAGTAGGGGTGGGCGATATCTCGATATTTAAAATATATCGAGATATTTTTGAAACTCGATATGAATTCTGACATATCGATATATCGCTATAATGCTTATGTTTACTTCTGGTTTCGCCGCTTCGCTTGTTTTGCCTTCTCTGCGCTCGCCTCCACCTCCTCGCTTATGTCCCCCAAGCTCCTCCGCGGAGCCCGGAGCTGGCTGCGGACTAAACCAGGACTAGGACTAAACCAGGACTAAACGCGGCCGCAGAGCCCGGGGCTCGGTCGCGGACTATACCAAGACTAGGACCAGGGCTCTACAGTGCGCCCATTTCACTCGCATTTGCGAGCAAATATTCCGGTGTGCGAACGTGGAAAACAAAACGGGTGCATCTGTGCGAGTGCTTCTGCAGCCACAATAAGGAGCTGCGCACAAAGGCAACGTGACGAGTTAAACTTTCTAAATGCACGTTTCCCAGCGCGAGCGCAACCACATGACACCTCCGACCGCGCACGACTCCAGCGTACGAGCTCCACGTGTGGCCGATATCATACGAACAAACTCCGCTTCAAAACACACCCACGCCCACCTTAAACAAGGAGCGCCCCGCAGCAGGACCCACCTCTCTCCCACCTCAGTAGACACCCCCCGCTGCTGGACTTCATTCTCCGCTAAAGCTACAGCTTTGTCTTGGTCTTGACTCGAGCGCATTTGGACTCGGTCTTGTCATGGACTCAAGGTCTGAATACTGAGTGCGGTCATTTTTCATTAAGGCCGCTGCTGTCGCCAATAAACTCATACAGGCGTGCGGGGGCGTGCGGGGCTTCTCTCTGCAGCCTGTGCCAAATGCCAAATAAATCCGTTTGTCACAATGTGCGTTTGATTTGGTAAATGTGCAGAGTCTAAATACCACTTTAAAACAAGAGAATGTAACTCCATTTTGGAATTAGAAAATACAGGTTTAAAAATCCTGCACACTTTATTCACTTTGAAGCAGTTTTGTGTAAAGTGCCAGTGGAAGTTGTCTTACAGAAGAGGTTCTTAAACTGTGGGTGAGGGTCCAAAAAGGGGTGCAGAGTGTTTCAGTGCAGTACTAAATTAATATTAATCAGATAATAATTTGTTTTTTTGTTTTTGCAGTAGTTTGGGGGGCTGTATTTTTCCTGCAAAGATATCGAGATATATATCGTATATCGAGATACAGCAAAATATATCGAGATATATTTTTTGGTCCATATCGCCCAGCCCTAGGTAAAAGTACTAAACACAATCAACTGTATGTTTTAAATCGTATTTAATTTGTTTATGTTGTTGTAAGGCGACCTTGGGTGTCCAGAAAGGCGCTTTTTATTAAAAGGAGACGTTAACTTGAAAACTACCACTACATGACATCACAAGGAGGAACAGAGCATTTTGAGCTTTGGAGATGTTGACAGACTAATAATTAAGTGTTACTCAAACATGTGAGAATGAAACAAAACATAACTCCAGGTATGTTTTTGATGAGGTAACAGCGTTATTGTAATAAAGAACCTCTAACTTTTTTTGTTTTGTTCAAGTCCTTGTTAAATGACTGACCTGTGAGAGTCCATTGCTGTGGGGGCTCAGGGCAGGTGTGGGACATGGAGAAGGCTGAGTGACGATCACCTGTAAACCAGTGTCCACAGCGCCACCTACAGACGCTGGACGGGGCTCTGGCACCACACAGACCTGAAGTAATTTTTAAAAATACAATAATTTTGATGAGGAAACAATGTTATAACATGGTAGAAAGCATGAAAAAACATTCTGCATAATCCCCCCTCTTTAAGTAGTACATATGTGTTGTGCTGTGGATTCTTTACCTCTCGTGTCATTCTGTCCACTGGAGCGACTGGGTCTGGGGGCTGCTGTTGCAGTAGGAGCTGCTCTGCTTTAATTGACTGCTGGTTAGTTCGATCTGTTTTGACTGGCTGCTGATTGGGCCGGTCTGTTTTGATTGGCTGGTTGAAGAGCTGCGTGGGCGTGGTCTGTAGCGACTGGATGGTGAAGGTGGAGTACAGGCCGGACTTCATGTAGTCGTTCCGTGAAGAGCTCTTTTGGGAAATGGGAGGAACACAGGAGCGCTGTGGTAAGCCCTTTGATTGACAGGTTGTTGTCCCGCCCACTAGACCTTTTGATTGGCCGTTGCAGTCAACAGTGTCACGCTTCTCCTCAGTATTGGACCGAGACAGGTCTGTGGTTGAGGGGTCGATCTGACTCACAAACTTGTAAACAAACTTCTGCCCACTCACCTTCTTAATAATGTTCTAAGGGGAAAAACATGACATATAAATGCATATAAATGTGTTAAGTGCTTTTTTAATCCAGGGGTTAATATAATATTAAGTTATTTCAGTCTTAGTTTACTGTTTGTTGGAGCAGAACAATGCCTATAGTAATAGTAGTACCTCATCATAGCAGTAAGAATCTTATTTTAACTGTAGCTATACGAGTACCAGAACTATAAGACTGAAGCAGTATCAGCAGTATCTTATTGCAGTAGTAGTAGTAGTAGTAATAGTAGCAGTACCTTATCATAGTAATAGCGCAGTGCCCGACTCAGCTTGTCGTAGTTCATATTATGCTTGTTCTTGCGGAGGCCCCACAGTCGTGCCACCTCCTCAGCGTCCAACAGTTTGAACTCTCCATCAGACCCACAGCCGGTCCATGAGATGAGGTGACGCTGACTCTGGTCCTCCAGCAGGTGGAGCAAGAACTGCCACAGCGTGATTGAGGGGTCCATCGCTGCAGCAGCAGAAGAAGAGAAGACTGGTAAATAAAGGCAAATAAAGGGCAACTTAGGTGGAGGGTCCACCACCTGCTTGCAGATGCCACTGCACTGCAGGGAATGTTCCACAGTATGGCATTAAACACATCTATCTCCTCAGAAACCAGGTGATGCCTCCAGGCCAAATTACAGATCTGTGAAGAGGCGGTTTACAGTAAGAAAGCATGTTTTTTTAGGAATAAAAACACCTGTAATTGAATAAATGCAGCGGAAATGTATTTGTTTCAGAAATAAAAATAAAAAAGTAATGAGAACTAAGATCAAAGATCTTTTCACTTTTTAGTGGAATTATGGAGTTATGAAGAGTGGCTCAGCGTCAGTCATGTGAGTGTCACATCCAAATCCTTCCTCCAAAAATTCCTTGTCTAATTTTTTAAATCACCTACTGTCTATAGAAAGTTTTGTGTGAATGACCCAATAAAAGATAAGTTTAATTACATACTGAGTACCATTCAAGGTAGTTCTCTCCATGGAGACAAGCAGTTGGTGGATCCCCACCAGAAAAGTTACATGGCACATCTTTAAGAATGTTTAATCCTCAAAATCCCTCACTTCAGTGAGAATCTCTTGTTGACTGGCCGGCATATTTCCATACCGAGTTGGAAATGTCAAGTCACAGACCGCTCACATTTGAAGATGAAAAACAGTAAAAATAATAAAAATAAGTCAAGACTAAAGCCTTAAAGCCTCTTACTGCCAGGGCTCCAAAGTTTGAGAACTACTGGCAAAAAGAAGACATTAGGTGTGCCTCATTATCATTACAAGTGTTGTGTAACATTACTCAGTCTGAGCCTCAGAAGCATCCTATGACCTCCAGCTCCATGGCAACCATCACCATGACGACCTCTCATCACCGCCACCAAAGACCACCAACACAGAAGCACACTATACTCTCTCAGACCTTTAGGGTGGAGCACTATCAGAACAAACTTCATTTATTCAAAGACAAAGGCAAGTGGTTTCCTAGCGTAAAATATAATCACTCCTTCACGGCTGCCGCCATAAAAGAAAACTGTTTACCGACGTTTATTTGACACTCTACCTTGAATAAACAGCAGTGTATTTTTCCATGTAGATGTGAATCACCCAGTCTGTTATATTCTTTTTTAATTGTATAGTTTCACATAACGTTTTTCTGTGTTTCAGACAGTACCACAACATCCAGGCCTGTGGTGTTACAAAGAGAGGCAAGCAAAGGGTCGTATAATGCTCATCTTTAGTTTTGCAGATTTAATAAATACGGCTTACTGGAGTACTGGATGAAAAAAATTATTAAACCACATCTTTTCTACCTCATGTGGGAGAGGACATAAGTACATTCTAGTTCCTAAAACAACCAATAAACTTGGACTAAGGAGAACTCCATGTGAAACACACACACTGGGAGAGTAAGCAAAAACCAAACAGAACTAGGCCTATCATAATAACTGACTTATCGTTCAATATATGAAAACTGGAACAATATATTTTGGGGCTCAGTATTAGTCGTGTGCAATTTCTTTGTAATATTGAGGAGATTTTTTGCTATTTTTATGTAATAAGGTCAGATATGAGCTGTAGAGAGGAGAATAACTAACTTCTATGGCTTCTTATTGGTTTATTCTGCTTTATTTTGTTGCAGCTCGGGCTTTTTAATGATACTGTCTATTTAAAAATTTACTGGCATTATCCTGCTTTGTATCAGTGGCTTAAAGTAATCTCAATATTATCGTTCATCACAATATTTCTCTGTAGCAATATATTATGCTTCAAAAGTTATCGTGACAAGCCCAAATAGAACCCAGGATCCTTTAGGTGTGCTGTAAGAGTGCTAACAAAACAAAATAAACAAAAGCTAGGTCTGCCACTGTCACGATAACACATTTTTAAGCACAATATGTATCTCTACAGAGATATACTGTGATAAACGATAATACTGAAACTACTTTAGGCCATCGATACAAAAACAATAATGCAAGATAATCCTAGTAAATCATATTTACATAGACAGCATCAATAAAAAGTACAGATGTAACAATATCCAAATCTTCCGGGTACTTTTTTCCTTTTATAAAATTCCTTGACCAGATTTAATCCAAAGAATTTTTTAATTATATATAATATTTAAAATTTAAAAGTGCTTAGAACAGTTATTTCTTCTTGTAATCTGCACTGAAACAGAGCAAAGGATCATGGTCTATGTAGTTCCCTCTGTTTTTCTAGCTATTGCTGCTCCATAACTATTAATTTAAGCAAAGAGACTTGTAATTCAATATAATGTGACAGTCGACGATATTACTGAGAGACCTTTGACGATACAATATCATGATTTTTCGGTTGTTACATCCCTATTCAAAGCATGAGATGCAGTAAAAAAAAGCAGAATGAAGCAATAATATGCCATACATGTTAGTTACTCAACCCTCTGCAGCTCAAATGTATTCGTATTACAACAAAAATACTCCAAATCTCCCCACTTTTACAAAGAAAATGTACACACGATAAATATTGAGCCCCAAAATATATTGTGCCGTAGTAATTATAGCGGGAGGCCTACCAAAAGCCCAATAAATCATAGAGCAGGTTCACAAAGGAACTAAGTGACTCTGTTCTCCCAGTCACCTGCTCAGAGTCCCTGGATCACCCAAATGAGAATGACACATCTCACTCTGGTCTCAATCCAGCCTGAAAGCATCAGCATCTCCACGGCAACCGCCTCACCGCGCTCAGATCTGCAGCGGGACTATGACAGAGGCTGGTGACGCGTTATGTGTTTTCTTTGCAAAAAAATGAGAGAATAATATGACATGTTTCGGTGTTCAACTACTTAACAGTCTCATAATCCAGATTTCCATCCTATGCACAATGAAGTGAAGTGAGGGACTTTGAGTGAAGAAAATTCTGTATGCTGTAAACATATGTGTACAGTTGAACATACAGTTTTAACTGTGGTGTGTTCAAAAGCCCATTCATTACCACCACCACCACCACAGTTTGAGAGCCTCTCAGTCAATTAAACATATTCCTTAGAGCTGCAGTGTGGTCAATTCACATGTTTATCAAACACTGCTACTATAGTACTGTTGATGTTGTATTATATTATTATTAAACTTCACTTACACTGCACAACTTTTGGTATGACTTTAAACATATACAGTGCTTAAAAAAATGAATTAGACCACCACCCAGTATAAGGTGTTTGCCACAAAAACAAAGCAGCAAGAATGCAGCTGTTATCTGCACCAAAGGTCGGACAAAATACTGACATTTTTGGTTATTATTTGTCAACAAGGACTATTTTGTTATTTAAATTTGTCATTTTCTTAATGAATAACAATGAAATTGTTAATTTGCAACAACTTTTTGATATATTACAAAGTTATTTATGTTTTCCTGTTTTCATGACAGGTGGTCTAATGAATTTGTTAAGCACTATACATTTAACAGTTATTCATAACAGGTGATTCTATTGCTCAAAAATATGCTTGTCTCCCTCATGATAGATAAATTTAATCTATACTGTGGAATATTCTAGACAAAGCAATAACATTTCCTTGGCAGCAAGCAGGTTGTAATTTTGTATTTATCCCTGCAACATTAACCACTGGCTCGCATCTTCTGCATCAGTATCCCTGCTCCATCTCCATCTGTATCCCTTCTCCATCTGTATCTGTATCCTTTCTCCATCAGTATCCTTTCTCCAACTGTATCCCCTCTCCATCTACATCTATATTCCTTCTTCATCTGTATCCTTTCTCCATCAGGGTCCTTTCTCCAACTGTATCCCTTCTCCATCTGTATCTATATCCCTTCTTCATCTATATCCCTTCTCATCAATATCCCTTCTCATCAATATCCCTTGTCCATCTGTATCTGTATCCTTTCTCCATCTGTATCCCCTCTCCATCTATATCTATATTCCTTCTTCATCTGTATCCTTTCTCCATCTGTATCCCCTCTCCATCTGTATCCTTTCTCCATCTGTATCCCCTCTCCATCTGTATCCTTTCTCCATCTGTATGCCTTCTCCATCTGTATCCTTTCTCCATCTGTATCTGTATCCTTTCTCCAACTGTATCCCTTCTCCATCTGTATCCCTTCTTCATCTGTATCCTTCTCATCAGTATCCCTTCTCCATCTGTATCTGTATCCTTTCTCCATCTGTATCCCCTCTCCATCTGTATCCTTTCTCCATCTGTATCCCTTCTCCATCTGTATCCTTTCTCCATCAGTATTCCTTCTCCATCTGTATCCCTTCTCCATCAGTATGCCTGCTCCTCCCTGTCCATCCATCTCTGCCTCACACCTGTTGCACTGTACCGCACACGGCGCATCCTTACAGTTTATCAGTGGATTTGACTCCATTTCAGCCCGTTGTCACTCCCGCTTCCGTCTGTGGTTGCAAGTCTTACATGTCCCTCTGTTGCATGCCCTGGCTGGCGGATGTTATCCTGTCGTTTCACTGGTTCGAGGCGTTTTGTTTCGGGGTTTGGAGCTGTCAAAGCCGCGCTGAGGCCGCGCTGAGCCGATCCTCTGCCAAGGTGAGGGCGTTATGTAAGGCGTCCTCCGCTGACTCCATGTTGATACTCGCCTAAAAGTCGCATCAAACTACATCAAGTGCGTTTTAGACCCAATTTATCCCCCGTTAAACACGTACATCAAACAAGCAAGGTGTATGAGTCCGTCCACAGTCCAGTCTTATGAGTTAAATTATTGTCTGTTGTCCCCAAATATCTTTTTGTGTTACATCTTTGCTGGTGACAGGCGCTACTTCAGTGGACTCGCTGGTGCAGGAACTTTACCATCCAGTTTGCCGATGAAGATGTGCATTTAATGTAGACTTTTGGCGGCCATATGTGGAGACCGAATCCACAGCTAGACGTCCGGTTGATTCTGAGAAAGCCTCTTAAATCATGTGTTTAGGGCTGGTTTGGTCTTGTCGTGTTATGCTAATCTGCTAGCCTAGCCCTCCGCCTTCCTCTTCTGCGTCAAACTGCGCTGACTGCGGACTGCAAAAACAAGCACGTAAAGTCCTCTGAGAAAGCTCAAAATGTCCCGTGTATGTCCCATAAATGTTTGATACAAAGATGTTCGCGAGGGTCTTATTTTCTCAGTTTCTTCCGGTTTATTTGTTTGGACGAACGCCCCCTCACTACTTTTTCCCACTGTCAGTCCAACTTCAGCGACGAGAACTACTTCCGCCCGACGTCTCCAAAACAAACTCTTACGTTCCTTTGAAATGGAAGAATGAAACGAATATGAATATATGAAAAACGAATGAATATGGCGTTTTTATGATAAAAAAAAAAAAATCAAATCAAATATACAGCCTAACCCAAAAACTAGAAGGTCGCACCACATCTGCGAACAGCCATATTGGTGAGGGAGACGCAGGACTACTACGCCTTCCTTTAGTGCCTGTTCACTTCACACACTGAATTTATTAGATATTATATTATAATATATTGTTGTTTCTTTGAATAAATGTGCTAGACAGTTCACCATAAACCCTACCAAAATGAAGATGTATTTGAAGCCTACATATGCCTACATATACTTATACTTATAGTTAAGTACATATACTTATTCACTTTATATTATTATTTTTATTATTATTTCTATTTTTATTATTGTTTATCTTGATTGCATCACACTTTTTCCCCTTTTTTGCACTAAACTGTCGTGGAGCTACTGTGACTGTTGAATTTCTCCACTGTGAGATCAATAAAGTCCTATCTTATCTTATCTTATCTGCCTAACATTCTCCTGTTTTATCCATCTGATTACACATCTGATTACACACAAAAAAAGTATGAAAAATTCTGTATACAGTGCTTAACACATTTATTAGACAGTCATGAAAACAAGAAAACATAAATAACTTCATAGTATATCAAAAATGTGGTTTAAGTTAACCATTTCATTGTTATTCATTAGAAATATGACCAACTGGAATAACAAAACAGTCCTTGGTGACAAATAATAATAATAAAAATGTCAATATTTTGTGTCACCTTCTTTGGAACAGAGAACAGCTGCATTCTTGCTGCTTGTTTTTATGTAGTTTTACAAAGTCTCTTTTGTTATTGAGTTCCAAATAGTTTCTAGTTGTTCCCAGAGACTTGCTTTGGATGAGACTTTGGTGTCTTTTTGGAAAACATTAAACTTGAAAATGCATGGATAGCAATAATAGTTATATTTTAGCATTAAAGATATTCCATCCATCCATCCATCTTCTCCTGCTTAATCCAGCTGGGTCGCGGGGGCAGCTTGCTGCCCGATCCTCACAGCACCTGACCCCCCCTATGAACCCCTCTGCAGGTGGTGAGCCCACAGGAGGGAATTAAAGATATTGTTTTGATAAAAAAAAGATCTTGCATATAAAAATATATTTTGGTAAACAGAAATGCTGCTAAATTACATATGGCAGCAGTGGCAAACACCTTATACTGGGTGGTGGTCTAATTAATTTGTTAAGCAGTGTATCTTTGTGACCAACTCTTATCTGAACTTGCTACTGGTTAAATCACCGTTAATATTTTGGTTACTTAATCTTTGTAGCTTGTTTATTTCAGTGTCATATGTCATTTGAAATGAATATCTATTGTTTGGTTCACTTTGAGTGTTGCACAGGTTTTTCCAATGTGGTTTTAACTACAAATGGCAAATAAACTAGCCTAACTTAATCTAAAACCCATTTCTTGACATAGCTTTCTGTTTGCACTTTGATGTGGGGTTTGTTTCTGCAGCAGGAGCAACCACAGGGGATTCTACTGTAGATACTTTTACTTGAGCACATTATTTGAGAACAGTACACATTAGGGCAAAGAAATCTTGAAATAATGGGTATTTTTATTCAACTTTTTACTCAACTCAAAATATATTTACAGCATAAGGTATACAAAATAGAGGCACAAGAACCACATCATTAGTTCTGTTTTTTCCAATGGGAGATTTTTCAGACTTATTTCACTGGGGTGGCTCAAGGATGGCACCAGCGCTGTTCAAAGTCTTTAAGGTTGAGAACTGACACTTAAATTTCTTATTATTTGGAGACAAGCACATGGCTGACCCTCCGCCAGAAAAGTTACAATGTGCACTCTGCCAGAAAAGTTACATAGTGCGCCTTTAAACAGAGGCGTGCCATTATGGATAGTTCATCTCAGAAGAAGTCTCTGGTTTGGGACTCAGGCAAATCAGTGAAGCCCTGCAGCTCTCTCAGGCCCTGCATAGATTTAAGCAGAATATTTAACATAAAAGCCAAGACATAGCAAGTTCCCATATTAGGCAACTATTATAGGCAACTGTGTGCAATAGCAGTAAAGGACATGAACCTTTAGGTAAATTATCACATGGCATGAAAAACAACTACCAGCATTTTGAAAAGAATCAACAAAATGGCTCTACTGTTGGAACTGTACCTTAAACGTGCACTGCGTAACATTTTTAGGGTCCGTCACCTGCTTGTTTCTATGGATGCCATTGCCTCCCCACAGATCTGACCTGTAATTTTGTCTGGTTTGGTCTCGGCGATGATAGAAAGGTTTAATACCACACTTTGAAACATTCCAAACCAATAATATCTCCATAGAAAAAAGCATTTGACAGACCCTCCACCAAAAAAGTTACACAATGCACCTTTAAATAAGAATGCTAAGTTATAGTAATGTTTCATACCTCTAAAACCAGCCGAATGTGAGCTTTGATTTTGGCAGAGTCCTTGGTGAGCTGTTCGGTGAATCTGAAGAAAAGCGCAGTTAAAATTGTTAATTGTAAACACCTACTTTGATAAATACTGTGTGTACGGACTGTGTGAGCTGAGCCGTCTTCTTTTCAATAAACTTCAGAGCTTCATCGTGGGTCATCTCCACAAAAAAGCCATATCCCACCGCCACAAAGACCCTGGACGCATCCTCGCTGTGCACAGAAACAGAAGATTAGTGCCGTTTTCAAATTGACGTACAAGCAGAATCTAGGAGTCTAGTTTTTGGAGAGAAAAGTATATTCATATAATTCAGAGAGAGGATTATTTTATATTGTTAAACTGATATGATGCTATTCAAATCCAAATCCACTTTATTTATATAGCACATTTTACAAACAGAGCAGTTTCCAAAATGCTGTACAGAGATAAAACATAAAGAATGCTAAAATTTGGTCATACCAGTCCTAAAACAATAAAACCAGTCAAATCAAATTAAAGCAACACCATAAAAATCACAAAGTAGAATTAAAATAAATAAAATAGATAAGAGACACAGAGGACCACACAAACTCACGCAGTGTGGGAGGGTTTAGGGCCGGCTACAGAGAAAGCCCGACCCCCCCTGGTTTTAAGTTTCGACTTTGGCACCACGAGCTGGAGTTGGCCCTCGGACCTCAGCTTGCGCGCGGGGGTGTAAATTTGGATGAGGTCCGAGATGTACTGTGGGGCCAGTCCACTTAAAGCTTTAAAAACAAACAATAAAATCTTAAAATCAACTCTAAAACAGTGCAACGACGCCAAGTTTCGGAGTAATGTGCTCGCATTTTTTGCTTCCAGTTAAAAGTCGCGCAGCAGAATTTTGTACCAACTGTAAGCGAGAAAGTGCATGATGGCTTATGCCAGGAAAAAGTGCATTACAGTAGTCTAAACGAGAGGAGATAAAAGCATGTATGACCTGTTCAAATGAAAAAGATATTTTAGATAAAAGCCGCAAATGATAAAAACCAGATTTTACAGCCGCATTTACATGTTTGTCAAATTTAAAATCACTGTCAATAATGACGCCAAGGTTGGTGGCCGACTGTTTCACGTGTTGTTTTAATGGGCCCAAGTCAGTGAAAGGGTCGGTATTGCCAAAGACAGTGACCTCAGTTTTTTTCTCGTTTAAACTTAAAAAGTTGTGGGTCAGCCAATCCTGCCAATTGCTATTGTGATTAAAGGCTTGTGTGCCACGTCTATAGAACAGAGTTCATCTTACATGTGGGCTTCAACGTAGAAGTTACAGCCTAGATCGACATCAGTCTTGAGATGCTTTGATCCCTCCTCCTAAAAAACAATATCACCAAAAAAATCCTGTCACTGTATTTTTTAATGTAGTGATAGTAATTGATAATAACTCTTGGTATTTATGATCAAACATCACTATAGTGGCTATAATTGGTTAATTACTTTGTGATAAAGACCAGAATTGCCAGTTAAGTGCATGTAAAAAGAACATGGTAACCTAAATAAGTTATGTGAATCATGTTAATGTAGACTAATATTCCATGCATTAAAGTTTGGTTCAGACTTCCATAATATGCTATGGTATTTGATAAAAGCTTGGGGTAAAATAACAATTACTGAGGCTCTTCTGACTAGAATAGTTACTGACTTATGCTTCACGTTTCAATCAAAGTTGGTACAGACCTGGAGACTCTGAAGCGTGTTCTTGAGCTGCAGGTATTGTGAGATCTTCTCGTAAACAGAATCCCTCCGCTCCAACACCTTTCTGTTAAAAACAACAACACGTGAATATACATATCTGTGCCCTCTGAACCCGTGTCCAGTGTACAAATATTGTCCCTTACTGCAAATCCCTCCGGAGTACTTCGTTTATGAAGTTTTCGTACTGCAGCACTTTCTGGTCTATGTTAGCTTTAGCATTAGCCATAACAGCAGCTCTACTTTAAAACCAAAACTGATCAATTTAAAAACGTTAATGTCTAATTCGATAGTGTTGATCAAAGGTCCCGTTTAGTCTCCGTAGTTGTTGTGTCATTATCAAATAAAATAACAGTGATTTCAGATGTTAAGGGGGCGTTTAACCCGTGGTCAATCCAATGTAAATAACGTGACAGACCGAAACCGGAAACCACGCTTCTTTTAATCAAAACTAGCGCTGTGGTGTAAACAGCGACACCTGCAGGCCCCAAAGTCCACAGCACAAGTTTAAATGTCTAATATTTCCTCTACATGTACAAGTGAACTATTCTGTGTGCTCTTTTAAGTGTTTTCTCATGTACTTTTAGCATTTATTTTTCTTGAATGGTATCAGAATGTTATTTTTTGGGGGGTGACCACTGCCATGACTCTGACAATTAGGACAAAGGCCCAAAAGTGAGGACACTAAGATAAGAGATAAGATAGGACTTTATTGATCTCACAGTGGAGAAATTGAACAGTCACAGTAGCTCCAGGACAGTTTAGTGCAAAAAAAATTATAAACAATAATAAAAATAGAAATAATAATAAAAATAATAATATAAAGTGAATAAGTATATGTACAAAATTTACAAAGAGAACCGAAATATAAATACTATATATATAAAATAAAGAAAGTACAAAAACAGTGCAAGTTGTCACAGTCCAGTAGTGGCACAGACATGATTATTGCACAGAGGAGTTGTACAGTCTGACTGTGGTGGGGATGAATGATCTGCGGTAGCGCTCCTTCCTGCACTGAGGGAGTCTCAGACGGCCGCTGAAGGAGCTGCCCAGCTCCTCCACAGTCTGGTGCAGGGGGTGAGAGGTGTTGTCCATGACGGATGTAAGTTTGGACAACACTCTCCTCTCCCCCACCTCTTGTACAGAGTCCAGGGGACAGCCCAGGACAGAGCCAGCCCTCCTGACCAGCTTGTTCAGTCTTTTCCTGTCCCATTCATTGCTGCCTGGGGCCCAGCAGACCACAGCATAGAGGAGAGCAGAGGCTAGAAAGTCCTGAGCAGGGGCCTGCACATGCCAAAGGACCTCAGTCTCCTCAGAAGGTGGAGGCGACTCTGGCCCTTCTTGTACAAGGCATTGGAATTATGGGACCAGTCCAGTTTATTGTTGAGGTGAACACCCAGGTACTTGAAGCTGTCCACAGTCTCAATGTCCTGCCCCTGGATGTTCACTGGTGCATGAGGGGGTGTCCTTCTCCTGAAGTCGATCACCATCTCTTTGGTCTTGCTGGTGTTAAGGCACAGGTGGTTGCGCCCACACCAGTCCACAAAGTCTCTGATGACCGAGCGGTACTCCAGCTCGTTCCCGTCAGACACACAGCCAACAATGGCTGAGTCGTCCGAGAACTTCTGGAGATGACAGGTGTCTGTGTTGTAGGTGAAGTCCGAGGTGTATATGGTGAAGAGGAAGGGGGAGAGGACAGTTCCCTGGGGGACCCCCGTGCTGCAGACCACCACCTCAGACTCACATCCGTGCAGCCGCACGTACTGCGGTCGGTCAGTCAGGTAGTCCATGGTCCAGGCAGCCAGGTGTTCGTCCACTCTGGTGTCCTCCAGCTTCCCCCTCAGCAGCGCTGGCCTGATGGTGCTGAAGGCACTGGAGAAGTCAAAGAACATGACTCTCACAGCACTCCCGGCGGTCTCCAGGTGGGTGAGCGCCCGCTGCAGCAGGTAGATGACAGCGTCCTCTACCCCGATGTTGGGCTGATAGGCAAACTGCAGCAGGTCCAGGGTGGGGCTCACCACGGAGTGGGGGTGGCTGAGGATCAGTCTTTCCAGGGTCTTCAGGTGGGAGGTCAAGGCGACTGGTCTGTAATGGGCTGGTTCCCTGGTATGTGGTGTCTTGGGAACTGGAACCACACAGGAGGTCTTCCACAGGACAGGAAACTTCTCCAGGCTGAGGCTCAGGTTGAAGATGTGGCAGAGGACCTCACAGAGCTGGTCTGCACAGGTCCTCAGCAGCCTGGGGCAGATTCCATCTGGTCCAGCAGTTTCCTCTGTTTCAGTCGCCTCAGCTCTCTCCTCACCTGGTCCGGTGTGATGAAGAGGGGGGAGTGAGGGAGGGCCTGGGGTGGAGTGGGGGGTGGGGGGCAGAGGGGAGCTGGTGCTGAGATCAGTCCGTTTGAAGTGTGTGGGGGAGCGGGGGCCAGAAGATGAAGTCAGTCCGGGGAGGGGGCAAGTGTCCACTGGCCTGGAGAGGTGTGAAGAGGGGGGAGCTGGAAGAGGGGCAGGGGGGGTGGGGTGTGAATCAAACCTGTTGAAGTACAGATTTAATTCATCAGCCCAGCGCTGGTCTCCATCACCTGCCCCCCTGGCACTCTGTCCAAGTCCGGAGATGGTTTTCAGTTCTCTCCACACATCCCTCACATTGTTCTGGGCACTCACTACCAGAACCAGGGTAATAATAATGATTATCTTTATTTTGTTATTTATTATATATTATCATTGTATTATTTATTTATCATTATCATTATTTATCATTTATATAATTATGCCTTATTTGACACCTGTCGCTATCTTTTTGTTACTTATTTAGAATTTATTATTACCATCTATATTTTTTACTCTTTGTTATATATTATATTGTGGTGTGTGAGCAACTGTGTCCAAATAATTTTCCTTGGGGATCAATAAAATTTGTCTAAGTCTAAGGCGAAACAAATAGAAAGCAGTTATGTTGTGTTTTTACACTATAATTTAAATGTGACTCGATGTAAAAGTATTCTAAGTATTCAAAGTACAGTACTCTGATTGGAACAGGTATCAGAACACATTACAAAATACATTTTAATGCAGGTATTCAGTATTGTCTAACTAAATACATTGACAAACTACTCTTCTCGTCACTGCATGCAGGTGTCCACACAAACAAGGTCATGGGAGCACATAGTCTTACCGTAAAATCCACAGTTTACTCAGGCTAACGGGAAATGATCGTGATAATAGGCAGCAGCTGTGTAAATATTTACTATTTTCTGGTTTAGAACAAGTTTAAGCCTTGTTAGTTCTTTTTTAGTCCGGTCTCTTTGCACTCACTTCTTCATCTTCCCACACAGTTCTTGAAATTATAAATGTAAATAATCACAACCTTATGCCATCCTTATCCCTCCATACATGGTCCTCGAAGTTTTAAACCATCTATGCAAAAAGAACCCTCATTGACAATGACAAGCAGAAAATTTATTCAAATAAAGGAGGCTATGCACAATGTTCAATCCTTTACATGATATCTTTGTGGCACATTACACTTTGTAAGGGCCTTCCCTTGCATTGCATTAGGCCCACAAAGTCTTACCATAAAATCCACAGTTTACTCAAGATAACGGGCAATGATTGTGAAACAAATATCAAAGGTCCAGACTATAGGGAGTAGATGTGTATTTACTACAGGGCTACAGTGATTGGTTAGTGAGGTCGTCTTTTAGACCTGATCAGAGGGAGAGGAGTGAGCAGGATTCTGGATCAGATGGACTTGACAAAATGTTGGTGATGTGGATGAAGATGAGGTTCAGCTCGGTGCTCCTGTTCTTGGCTCTTGCCTCCGTCTCCAGATCAGTCCCCATAGCGCAGCAGCAGCAGGAAGTGAGTGAGAACACTAAGACTGTCACAGCTCTTCTACCATAAAGCCCTCCTTGCGTATTCTTTACTTTCCTTAAAGGGCCCATATTACTCTATTTTCTGATCTAAGTTTTAATGTTGTTTCCTCATTATAAACAAACCTGGAGTTGTGTTTTCTTTCATTTGCACATGTTTAGCACACAAACCCTGCGTACTTGGCTGATCTCTACTGAGCTAAAGTTAAAGGAGCTGTTAACTGGAAAACTAATACCTCATGACATCACAACGTGGAACAGAGCAGTTTGAGCTTTGAAAATGTAGAGGGACTAATAATAAAGGATTACTGAAATATGTGTGAATGAAACAAAACACAACTCCAGGTATGTTTTTGAGGAGGCTTAAAGCTCACAAGAGTCAATTTTACATAGTATTGGATATTTAAGCAGTTTCTCATGAGTCTGTTTATATAGACACTTCTAATGCAATGACAACAAACTAGGAATTACAGATGGTTGTTTTGTTTACAGTGCAGTCCCAACTTCTATTTAAAACATTCCTTTAATTTTAGGACTCAGCCTATATGGTTGGTTTTAGCCTAGTCCCGATTTGATTTTGGTCATGTCTTTGATTTGTTTTGTTTTTGTGTGTGTGTTGAAGTACTCTGAACGTTGGTTCTTACAAGCAGTCTCAACTGAATCGTGTATCGCTGCAGCAGCAATGTCGTTATTCCAGTGGCTGACTCTAGTCATCGATGTGAGACCGAAGAACCAAATGGGCTTTTACGAAGTCAATGGCACAGGGAAAATGTAAATATTCTTAAAATTTGAATCCTGAATTTTATGCAGATGATGCATTTGTAAACATACAAATGCTCTTAAATATCTTTCAGGTGGGAATTTTGCCATGATTTTCAAAGTATGGACGTGAATGTATCTCGAGGTATGTTTGTCATTTTTGTTTTATGCCTGGCCAGACTGATATTAATGATTTGCTACTAAATATTAAATTAAAAATGAGTCATTTAAATAATAATAATAATAATAATAATAATAATAATAATAATAATAATAATAATAATAATAATAATAATAATAATAATAATAATAATAATAATAATGTAGCATATCCCTCTTTTTATCTCCTAATTTTAGATTTAATGGCAATAAATCCTCCAATCAGCCGTAAGAGCTAAAAGGAATACAAGATACAATGTGTAAATACAAATACACAAAAAACTCCAATGCAACTATAACTTGTTTACATTCAATTTGACACCACAAACCAACCAAGATGATATTTTAAGACGCACAATTATCTTAAAACACATATTTACATATTTTAAATCAACTACATACCTTATGCCTCTTCAGAGGGGTAGCTGAACAAAGACATAAAAATATGAAAACAAAAATATTTGCCTATAGTGTCTTTGCCGTTTTCATTGTCAAGCCAATTAACAATCCGTCCCATTAACCGAAAGTAGACCTTTCAAAATAAAACATTCTACACATAAAGGCGTAAGTTAACGTCAACAGTAAATAGAATGCAGTAAAATAATTGATTAATTAATTAATTATTTCATTAATTATATTCAAATCAGATGTTTTAACAAAGATAAATGATACTCTGGGTTATTTACAAATAATAATAATAATAATAATAATAATAATCATCATCATCATCATCATCATCATCATATGATAATAATGCATTAGTCTTAGTGCTTTTCCAGATGCTCAAAGTAACTTTACAATTTGGTTCATTATTCATTCATTCCGCACTTGGTGGTGCTAAGCTGCTATTGTAGCCACAGCTGCTCTGGGATAGACAGACGGAAGCGAGGCTGCTGAGGCTGACCATGCCCGGCCTTGCTTAGCTTCTGAGCTCTGACAAGATTCAGCCTTGAGAAGGAAGGTTTAGACCGTTATTGCTTTAGGCTTTTATTTACTGCATCATACATTATGCACAGATGTTTGACCTAATTATTCAGATTCTTCTGAAACATTTTTTATTCTTTTGAGATGAAGATGAAATTGTGTTTGACTTAAAGTGCACTGTATGCTTGCAGGTCAGGATGTGATTATTCAGCCTCAGACGTATTGCTCTGACTGTTTCACTTTGGTCGCAAAAAAAAGAGGCAAACTCCAGCCAGTCGCACTCTCTCTGTTCAGTAAGTCCTGGTTTAGACCTCTTCCACTCTTCCATTCATCATCTCTGAGTACTTTCTACCTATTTATGGTACCTGTTTTTCTTCCTTTACTGATTTTATTTTGTATACTAAAAGACATCGCTTTAAAGGTGCACTATGTAACTTTTTGGTTGGGGGTCTGTCACCTGCTTGTTTCTATGGATATGTCACTGCTCTGCCTGGAATGTTAAACATCCATCCACTTCTGGTTATCCACTCGGGCTGCAGGACGCTTGGCCCAAACCAACAAGGCCCAAATGGACTTCTTCTTCAGCGCATTGCATTTAAGCAGCGACATTAACACAAAAACTTATTACAAATTACATTTTACTTACAGAAAGCCCCAAGCTGACTATCGGCAACTAGAAATGAATACTAATCTACATTCAAAGACCTAAAATTATGCTTTCAATATTTTGTAGTCCATGGTTTAATCATACTCACATGTGGAATGCTTAAACTCTCCCCACAGGTCGCAGAGAGGTAGTGACAATGACTGATCTCAGGAACTTCCAAATCCAAGCCTCGACTCTAAACCTGACCGCCCCTTTTCTATTTAACAGAGATTATGGTAAAAATGTTTCCTTCACAGAAATTCACAATGAAACCTACACTAATCCCCATCCTCTGCAGCCACTTATGCTTACTGTTGTTTTGAACATTGACAACAGAAACATCTTCGCCAGTTATTAATCCTGTTTCGTTTTTTGTTTTTGCCCAGATAAGAGTAACTGCAAGTATATAAACCTAAAAGACCCAGAATTGGAGAAGCATGCAAAAAGAATCAAGTCAGCCTTCGCAGTTTTTGAAAACTGTTCAAGATAAACCACAGCTGCAGTCTCTAAAGCAGGGGTGCCCAAAGCGGGGCCCGAGGGCCTAATTTGGACCTCCACGGGGTCTCAGTTGGCCCACGAGGGGGTGTGAGATGATTGAATGATATTTTAATTACATTTTGTGCTGAATAGACTGCCAGGAAAAGAAATGGAGCACATACCAGACTATCCCTGTAAAATTGATTGATTAATAAATGTATTGATAAATATCACTTTTAGACACATTTCTCCTCATGGACCATAGATTGAAATAAAGTTACATTAAATTAAATGGTCTATTGCTGTTCACAGTTATGATTAATTTCTGGTTTAGAACAAGTTTAAGCCTTGTTAGTTCTTTTTTAGTCCGGTCTCTTTGCACTCACTTCTTCATCTTCCCACACAGTTCTTGAAATTATAAATGTAAATAATCACAACCTTATGCCATCCTTATCCCTCCATACATGGTCCTCGAAGTTTTAAACCATCTATGCAAAAAGAACCCTCATTGACAATGACAAGCAGAAAATGTATTCAAATAAAGGAGGCTATGCCCAATGTTCAATCCTTTACATGATATCTTTGTGGCACATTACACTTTGTAAGGGCCTTCCCTTGCATTGCATTAGGCCCACAAAGTCTTACCATAAAATCCACAGTTTACTCAAGATAACGGGCAATGATTGTGAAACAAATATCAAAGGTCCAGACTATAGGCAGTAGATGTGTATTTACTACAGGGCTACAGCGAATGGTTAGTGAGGTCGTCTTTTAGACCTGATCAGAGGGAGAGGAGTGAGCAGGATTCTGGATCAGGTGGACTTGACAAAACTTTGGTGATGTGGATGAAGATGAGGTTCAGCTCGGTGCTCCTGTTCTTGGCTCTTGCCTCCGTCTCCAGATCAGTCCCCATAGCGCAGCAGCAGCAGGAAGTGAGTGAGAACACCAAGACTGTCACAGCTCTTCTACCATAAAGCCCTCCTTGTATTTTCTTTACTTTCTTTACTGGCCCATATTACTCTATTTTCTGATCTAAGTTTTAATGTTGTTTCCTCATTATAAACAAACCTGGAGTTATGTTTTCTTTCATTTGCACATGTTTAACACACAAACCCTGCATATGTAGGAGTTTTTCTCTCAAACAGAAAACACTCTGTTCTACCTTGTGATGTCATGTGATATACAGGAAGTGCTCCACTGTGTTTTTAAACTCCATACGCCTTCACTAGTATCATCTGAATCACTTCCAGTCTGGAATGGCCGGACTCTACTGAACTAAAGTTAAAGGAGCTGTTAACTTGAAAACTACTGCCTCATCAATCAATCAAATTTTATTTATAGAGTGCTTTTCATACAAAAATGCAACACAAAGCACTTTACAGTTTACAGAACAGTCCCACGTTTCCCACGTTTCCCACATTTCCCCACCACCCTCTACCCCCCAAAAAGCTAAACAGATGAGTCTAGAGATTACTATCTGTGACAGTCCCACATAAAGCTGAACTAAACAAGTGAGTCTAACTGTGACATAACTATCTTTATTTACTACTAACTGAAACAGGAAACTATGAGATTACTACCTGTGACTACTCTTTCATAACTCTTTCTATCTATACTATCTTTAATAATTCTATCTCTATACTAACTATAATAACTATGACCTACTACTACAGAGAAAAAAAGAAAATAGAGGAAAAACAACAAAAAGAACACACATATACATTATAACATTACATTAAATTATGACACAACATTGCAACCAGGAGGAGGAGTCAGAGAGGTGGAGATAGTCCAGTAAGTCCAGTAGAAGAAACAGACCCACCCACCAGGCCGGGGTATGAAGCTGCGAGGGTTTTGGGAAGGGGGGCAGGCTCTAGCCGCTGCACTCTCAGGGCGAATGATACGGCCTTGTCCGGCGCTGGGGAGTCGAAAGATAAGATTGGGTTATTTTGTTTTAGAGCGAGCAGCTGCATCTAATTTCCATACCACTGCTCTGTTTGTCTATTGGTCTTCAAGGTCATTTCTATGCAGGACTCCAACTTTCCTCCAGATTTTATCCAAAAATTGCGATTTAGAACCACCATGTCCAAGCATGTCCATCAGCAGTCAGTGACCGCGGCGCCGGCCCATAGTCACAAAGTTCGAGTACTTGAAACTCTGCCCCTCACTCCAATTTCAGAGCAACTAAGTGGGGCTTTGAAAAGCTGCCTCAGTATTTGAATTTTTGGAAAAATCAGGTCCGTGTGTAATTCCATTCTGCAAAATCCAATAATCCTGGTTCCAAATAGAAAGATCCTCTGCGTCCAAAGAACACACAGGTTCGCCCGACCCTGCTTCTCTTGTTAAAGTGTCAATTTTGTTAAAAGACCAATTTATCGATTTCATAGTTAATTTAGTTTTGGAGAGTAGGGCGGAGAGAGTCCCTCGAGGAATAAGACACATTAGACAAGACCTGAGCTTTGAAAATGTAGAGGGACTAATAATAAAGGATTACTGAAATATGTGTGAATGAAACAAAACACAACTCCAGGTATGTTTTTGAGGAGGCTTAAAGCTCACAAGAGTCAATTTTACATAGTATAGGATATTTAAGCAGTTTCTCATGAGTCTGTTTATATAGACACTTCTGATGCAATGACAACAAACTAGGAATTACAGATGGTTGTTTTGTTTACAGTGCAGTCCCAACTTCTATTTAAAACATTCCTTTAATTTTAGGACTCAGACTATATGGTTGACTTTTAGCCTAGTCCCGATTTGATTTTGGTCATGTCTTTGATTTGTTTTGTTTTTGTGTGTGTGTTGAAGTACTCTGAACGTTGGTTCTTACAAGCAGTCTCAACTGAATCATGTATCGCTGCAGCAGCAAAGTCGTTATTCCAGTGGCTAACTCTAGTCATCGATGTGAGACCGAAGAACCAAATGGGCTTTTACGAAGTCAATGCCACAATGAAAATGTAAATATTCTTAAAATTTGAATCCTGATTTTTATGCACATGATGCATTTGTAAACATACAAATGCTCTTAAATATCTTTCAGGTGGGAATTTTGCCATGATTTTCAAAATATGGACATAAATACATTTCAAGGTATGTGTGTCATTTTTGTTTTATGCCTGGCCAGACTGATAGTAATGATTTGTTACTAAATATTAAAATAAAAATGAGTCATGTAAATAATACATTTATTATTATTTAATTATTTAATAATTTGATTCTTTTGAGATGAAGATGAAATTGTGTTTGACTTAAAAGTGCACTGTATGCTTGCAGGTCGGGATGTGATTATTCAGCCTCAGACGTATTGCTCTGACTGTTTCACTTTGGTCGCAAAAAAAACAGGCAAACTCCAGCCAGTCGCACTCTCTCTGTTCAGTAAGTCTTGGTTTAGACCTCTTCCACTCTTCCATTCATCATCTCTGAGTACTTTCTACCTATTTACAGTACCTGTTTTTCTTCCTTGACTGATTTTATTTTGTATACTAAAAGACATCGCTTTAAAGGTGCACTATGTAACTTTTTGGTTGGGGGTCTGTCACCTGCTTGTTTCTATGGTCATGTCACTGCTCTGCCTGGAATGTTCCACAGTATGACAACACTTAACAATTAATAATTAAACATTCATCCATCCATTTTCTTTCTCTTATCTGGGGCTGTGTTAGGGGGCAGCAGTCTAAGCAGCTCCTCTTCCTATCTCTAAAGGAGCCCCCAACCACCTGGTGGAGGAAACTAATTTTGTCCGCTTGTATCCGCAATCTCGTCCTTCGGTCACTACCCAGAGCTCATGACCATAGGTGAGGGTAGGAACGTAGATTGAGGTAAACCCTCTTCACCACAACGGTCCGATACAGTGACCGCATCAATGCCGAAGTTGCACTGATCCGCCGGTCAATCTCACGCTTCATCCTCCCCTCACTCGTGAACAAGACCCTGAGATACTTGAACTCCAATTGAGGCAAGGACTCCCCACCCACCCAGAGAGGGCAAATCATCTTTTTCCGGTCGAGAACCATGGCCTCAAATTTGGCAGAGATGATCTTCATCCCAGCTTCACATTCAGCTGCAAACCACATCAGTGCATGTTGCAGATTCTGGTTTGATGGAGCCAACAGGACAACATCATCTGAGACCAGCAGAGATGAGATCCTGTGGTCCTCGAACTGGACCCCCTCTGGCCCCTGGCTGCGCCTAGAAATTCTGTCCATAAATACAATGAACAGAACCGGTGGCAAAGGGCAGCCCTGGCGAAGTCCAATATGCACCGGGAAAAGGTCTGACTTATTGCTGGCAATGCGAACACAGCTGCTGCTCCGGTCATAAAAGGACCGGACAGCCTTTAGCAAGGGGAGCCAACAAGGCCTGATAGGACTCCTTCTTCAGCCTGATGCCATCCCTTACTTCCGGTGTCCACCACCGGGTTCATCAACCAGGTTCGGGAATTGCTGCCGCGACAGGCACCTCAGACCTTACGACCACAGGTACGAGCGGCCGCATCGACAGTAGAGGCCGAGAACATAGCCCACTTGGACTCCATGTCCCCAGCCTCCCCCTGGATCCAGGAGAAGCTCTCCGGGAGGTGTGAGTTGAAAGATGCATTTAAGCAGCGATATTAACACAAAAACTTCAAATTACATTTTACTGACAGACAGCCCCAAGCTGATTATTGGCAACTAGAATTTAATATTAATATATATTCAAAGACCTAAAATTATGCTTTAAATCTTTTGTAGTCCATGGTTTACTCACATGTGGAATGCTTAAACTCTCCCCACAGGTCGCAGAGAGGTAGTGACAATGACTGATCTCAGGAACTTCCAAATCCAAGCTTCGACTCTAAACCTGACCGCCTCTTTTCTATCTAACAGAGATTATGGTAAAAATGTTTCCTTCATAGAAATTCACAGTGAATCCTACACTAATCCCCATCCTCTGCATCCACTTACACTTACTGTTGTTTTGAACATTGACAACAGAAACATCTTCGCCAGTTATTAATCCTGTTTCATCTTTTGTTTTTGCCCAGATAAGAGTAACTGCAAGGATATAAACCGAGAGGACCCAAAATTGGTGAAACTTGTGGAACTAGCTAAAGCTTTGGTTAACTGTTAAAGATAAACCACAGGGGTCTCTAAAGCAGGGGTCTCTAAAGCAGGGGTTCCCAAAGCGGGGACCGAGGGCCGAATTTGGACCTCCACGAGGGGGTGTGAGATGATCTATTTTAATTACATGGCCCATAGACCGAAATAAAAAGAATGAATGAATGAAATAAAGTTATATTAAATTAAATGGTCTAATGCTGTGCTGTTAACAATTATGATTACGTTCTGGTTTAGAACAAGTTTAAACATTGTTTGTTCTTGGTTTTGTAGTCCGGTCTCTGTACACTAACTTCTTAATTTTGCCACACAGTTCTTGAAATTATAAATGTAAGAAACACAACCTTATATCATCCTTATCCCTCCATACATGGTCCTCGAAGTTTTAAACCACCTATGCAAAAAGAACCCTCATTGACAATGACAAGCAGAAAATTTACTCAAATAAAGGAAACTATGTGCAGTGTTTAATCCTTTACATCACAGGTGCCAAACATGCGGCCTGATCCAACCTTTAATCTGGCCCTTGGCTGATTTTCTATTAAAATATTAAATTTTTTTAGCTTGTGCCGCTTAGCATAGCAGCGTCTCCAGCGCTTCTGTGCGTGGCCGCCCCCACCAGAGCAGCACAAATGAAAACCATACTGTGCTTGTCAAAGCCTGATCCCGTCAGATCTCAGAAGCTAAGCAGGGCCGGGCCTGGTTAGTACTTGGATGGGAGACCACTGGGAATTCCAGGTGTCACAGTGGGGCGCCAGTCACAAAAACTGTCGATGTGTCCTTAGGCAAGGCACGTCACCCACATTGCCAAGTATGAAAGTGGTGTGTGCGCGAGTGTTGGTGGTTGTCGGAGGGGCAGATGGTGCAGATTGGCAGCCTCGCTTCTGTCAGTCTGCCCCAGGGCAGTTGTGGCTACAACAGTAGTTTACCACCACCGGGTCTGGAGTGAATGAATAATGCTCTGTAAAACGTCTTTGAGTGTCCAGAAAAGCGCTATATAAAACTGATGCATTATTATTATTATTATTATTATTATTATTATTATTAGACTTATTATTATTAAGACTTGCCTCTTTCCAAATGCTCTTAAAATACTATCGTTTTGACTGTTGACCGTGACACTCAAAAACCAAGATGGCAGCATGTGCTTTGTCTGTTAAGCAGTTATCTGTGTTTTGCTGTTTTTAACATAATTTTTAAGTCATTTTATATAATTTTTTATCTCTTGGCATATGACAGTTGGTACTTTTTATGGAGTATGTCTCAAGTATAGGGAGATATGGACTGTGAATGTTCTTTGAAGGCTACATCTTCCTCGCACCACAACAGGCAGCATTGATTGCCTATTGGAGCAGAGCTAACTAGCTTGAGCCTGCTGCATCCAGCTGGAGACTGGGCTGTGAGGCCTGCCCCTGCTACATCTGCCTGGAGCCGAGCTAACTAGCTTGGGCCTGCTGCATCCACCTGGAGACTGGGCTGGGAGGCCTGCCCCTGCTGCATCTTCCTGGAGCCGAGCTAATTGGCTTGAGCCTGTTGCGTCCACCTGGAGACTGGGCTGGGAGGCCTGCCCCTGCTGCATCTGCCTGGAGCCGAGCTAGCTAGCTTGGGCCTGCTACATCCACCTGGAGACTGGGCTGGGAGGCCTGCCCCTACTACATCTGCCTGGAGCCGAGCTAACTGGCTTGGGCCTGCTGCATCCACCTGGGGACTGGGCTGGGAGGCCTGCCCCTGCTGCATCTGCCTGGAGCCGAGCTAACTAGCTTAGGCCTGTTGCATCCTCCAGAAGTGTGCAGAAAGTGGAGGACAATGACATTTTTCATTATTTTTATATGGTGGTTGGCAGCCTGGGACATGAAACCAAACAATGCTCCTCGGGTGAGTACCCATGAGAGTGTGTTGTGTTTCTGGGACACGTATTATAGTGGCACTGATTTTAATGCTGTTTTTAAGAAGCCACAGATTCATTTGGTCTGGGTCTTATGCTCCCGGACAGATGTTTCCAGGGAATTACTTAAACTTCAAAATGTGTTTATTCTATATGACCTTACACTTTCGCACAGTAAAAAGATTTGCCTGGCTTCAACTTTCAGAAATACTGCTTCAAAATGTAAAGTGAAGCAAAGACTGATGATTGTTCTCCTCTTACTTTTATCTGGAAATGTGCATCCAAACCCTGGACCTGAACTGCAATGTACCCAGACCCCTGCTGATTTTAAATCAATGTCTGGCCTCAAAATTATTCATCTTAATGTACGCAGTTTACTATCTAAAATGGATGCAGTCAAAATTTGGGTTAGTTCAACAGATGCGGACATTGTGTTTATCTCTGAAACATGGCTGACAAAATATATTACAAGTGATGATATTAATATAAATGGATACAATGTCTATCGTACTGACAGGCCTAAAAAAGGTGGTGGTGTAGCCATCTATGTTAAATCAAGATTCGATGCTTCAATCGTCTTGTCTGAGTCTATTTGTAAGCAGATGGAGTTTTTAGCCTTAAATGTGGAAATAGCCAAATCCCTCTCCATAACTGCTGTTGGTTGTTATAGACCTCCGTCTGCCACCAAGGAGGTATTGTCATCCTTAAGGCATCTTCTGTCCAAATTAAACTACAATGAACTTATAATGGCAGGAGACCTTAATTGGGATTGGCTAAACACAGCTTCTGAAGAGTTTAAATCCTTCTGTGACTCTGTAAATTTTAGCCAGTTGATCAATCAACCAACTAGGCCAAACATTAAATGCCCTAAAAGTCCACTTTGATTGATTTAATTCTAACAAATGCCCCGCACAAGTTCTCTTCCTTGGGTGTTTTCTGCAATGACTTGAGTGACCATTGTGTAGTTGCAGCCTGCAGAGACACAAAAATCCCTAAATGTAAACCTCGTATTATTTTTAAGAGGAATTTGAAGAAATTTAATGAACAAGCCTATCATCATGACTTGTCCTTGGTTAAATGGGAACATATAGGCCTGTTGCCAGATGTTGAACTTGCTTGGACCTTTTTTAAGGAAAACTTTGAGAAAATTGTAAACAAACATGCTCCTTTAAGGAAAGTCAGAGTGAAGGAGAAAACCCCTGGTTCTCCCCAGAATTGTCTGATGTCATCCATCAGCGTAATGTGGCATGGGCCAAAGCTAGAAAAAGTGATTCTGCCAGTGATTGGTCTATTTTCAGACAACTGAGAAATAAATGCACATCTCTTATTAAAAAGGCCAAATCAGAATATTACTTATCGGTCACAACTGAGAACCTAAATAACCCATTGAAATTTTGGAAAGTTATTAAGTCTTCATCTGTGAACAAAAGCCCCCAGGTTCTTCCCACTTTTGTTTTAAAAGACTCAGTCCCAGTTTATGACAGAACTGAGGTCTTAAATAGCTTTAATAAGCATTTTGTGTCATCTGGGTCTTTGTTTGACTCTACAGGACTTGCCTCTCTGCCTTATTGTACAAACTCTCAAATGTTTTCAGGAGAACCTTTTACATTTGTACCTTTTAGTGTGCAGCAAGTTCATAAGGCTCTCAAAACACTGAATCACAGAAAACCTCCTGGGCCAGATTTGATAGAGCCTTACTTTTTGAAAATGGCTGCTGATTTTATTGCACAGCCTCTTACAATACTTTTTAATCTATCAATTGAAAACAAAGAAATTCCTCCAGTCTGGAAGTCAGCATTTGTTGTTCCTCTGCTAAAAGGAGGTGATCCTGCAGTTTTAACTAACTACAGGCCAATATCAAATCTGTGCGTTTTGTCAAAAATTCTTGAATCCCTTGTTTGTGATCAACTTAAAGAGTTTCTATATTCTAATGATCTTCTTTCAAAACTGCAGTCAGGCTTCAGGAAAAAGCACAGTACCATCACCGCTGCTACAAAAGTGATCAATGATATACTTGTTGCTCTTGATAAAAAGCAATACTGCGCTGCACTTTTTATTGATCTGTCAAAGGCGTTTGACACTGTGGACCACACAGTCATAAAGCAAAGGCTTATCAGTTTTGGTCTGTCAGATCATGTAGTCTCCTGGTTCACTAATTATTTGAGTGACAGGACCCAATGTATCAAATATGATGGTCTGTGCTCTGAATTTGTGAGTCTCCACAAGGGGGTGCCACAGGGTTCTATATTAGGACCTCTCCTATTCATTATGTATATTAATGATTTGGGACAAAATGTGTCCAGTGCTAACATGCACTTTTATGCCGATGACACAATCATTTACTGCTTCGGCTCATCTCCTCTTAATGCTGTTGAATCTCTGCAGAAAGCTTTTGATGTGGTGCAGCACACACTTCTGCAGCTAAAACTAGTGCTTAATGCTGACAAAACTAAACTAATGTTGTTCTCAAACTCTAGGAAGAATCTGCAAGATGTCCCCACAGTGTCCACTCTTGAGGGAAATGAAATTGAGGTGGTTCATTTGTACAAATATCTTGATATCTTGCTTGATGATGCCCTGACTTTTAAACCCCACATTGAGAATCTTGTGAAGAAACTCAAATTGAAATTGGGTTTTTTATTCCGAAATAAATTTTGTTTTTCTTTTAAGATTAAAAAGTGCCTTGTTACGGCAACTTTTTTTATCCATTTTAGACTATGGTGACTTGCTGTATATGAATGCTTCAGCTCAATGTCTGAGTAAGACTGACTCTGTGTATCATGCTGCTTTGAGGTTTGTTACTAATTGCAGGGCCTTGACCCACCACTGTGAACTGTATTCCCGAGTAGGATGGCCGTCTTTATCCACTAGGAGATTGACTCACTTTTATACTTTTATCTACAAGGCCATGCTTGGACTACTGCCCTCCTACATCTGTAACTTAATCACACAGAGAAGTGTTGATTCTTATAGTTTGCGTGCGAATGATCAGTTGTTGCTCTCTGTTCCGTTTGTTCGCACAGAGTTGGGAAAAAGGGCTTTTGTCTTCTCTGCCCCCTCGACATGGAACAAGCTGCAAAAGGACTGGAAATTAACAGAACTTATTTCATTGAATGGCTTTAAATCCAGACTGAGAGCACTTGAGACAGCCTCCATAAACTGTACCTGTTTTAACTAATCTGTATGCCATTTTAATTGTGTTGTAATTGTCTTTTGCTACCTGTTTTTAACTCATTTGTATGTAATTTTAATTGTGTTGTAATTGTCTTTTTGCTGCCTCTTGGCCAGGGCTCCCTTGAAAAAGAGGTTTTTAATCTCAATGGGATTTCCCTGGTTAAATAAAGTTATATATATATACTCTCATTAGCAAAATGTCAAAAATGAGAAAAGTGGATGCTGAGTGGAGGATTTTCCAAGAAAAATTTACTAATTCCTATTTGTTCACGGAGGTGAATGGGAAACCTGTATGCTTGGTGTGTTTGCAACAAGTGGCGGTGCTCAAGGAATATACTGTAATCCTAAATGCCACTATGAGACACGGCATGGTGAAAAATACAATAACTTGAATGGAGAATTGAGAAGACAGAAGATAAACAAATTATTGCTGGGACTGAAGAAACAGCAGTCTGTTTTCACCCGGAGCCAAGAGGCTCGTGATGCTACTGTGAAAGCAAGCTACCTGATCGCGAGCATAATATTAGAATATTTTGTATAATAAAATCAAATAAAAAAGATTTCTGTAATAGATTTGAGTTTCTCTGCACAAATATTTGGACTTATTGCTGTTTTTGGGGTATATATATTCCATGAGTTTTCTGATCCAGCCCCTTTGGGATCAAAGTAGGTTTTATATGGCCCCCGGACCAAAATGAGTTTGACACCCACATAATATCTTTGTGGCACATTACACATTAGGCCCGAGTAAACAAGTATCCTTTGATTTCAAGGGGTGGAATTTGTCAGTTTGTCACCAATCCAAAGGAGGAAACACATGGGGTGTGACAAAGCCAGGGGCATAGCACAGCAAACCTTGGATGCTCTTTGTCCATATTGTTCTGAGACAACCTAGTGTCATTTCCCACTGTTTATGGACCACATCTGGTTTACTATTTTTGAAAAACATTCCAGTTGTCAGTAGCTATATTTGTTTTCAAGGTAATAAGTAAGAAAATCATTATTCAGTACCTGTTCAAAAAATGTGTCAGAACACCAGTGTTATTAATTTTCATATAGGCCTATTTTATTTGTAAAAGATTATTTGAAGAAAAACAGGGTAGCTACATTGTCCATTTCTCACTGGATCACCGTCCCTCCTCCAGTCTGTCCCTGAGCTCTGCCGCCTCTTGGTCCATCTCCTCCGGGCTTCTCCACCGGCCAGGGTCCTGGTCCTCCGCGTCGTGTTTCTGAAGCTCGTCGTAAACGCTGTCGTTCCGCTCAAAATCCCCCTTCCTCCGGGGCAGGACGTGTACGTGTACGTGCCTGACGGTCTGTCCCGCCTCGGCTCCGTCCTGGACACAGATGGTCAGTGAAGTGGCGGCGAAGTGAGTCTCGACGAGCCGCGCTACTGTTTGCGTGGTGCAGAACAGATCCGACACTTCCTCCGGTCCGAGGTCTCCGAACCGCTCCACCACCCGCACAGGGCACACCAGAACATGCCCGGGGACCACAGGTTTGCGATTAACCAGAGCAAAGGACAGCTCGGTCTTTAGGAACACTACGGAGGTCCGAATCAGGTGCTGACCGAAGCGGAGAGTGGACATTGTAGGTGCACTGGTGAATCAAAGGAAGACAAAACAGAATTAAAACATAAATAACCCGGCTACCTGTTATATTTTTACATACCTCCTTTTACCTTAAAATCGCACATAAAATAACCATAGACCGTATTGTATGAAAATATAAAAAAAAAAAAAAAACAGTACGGAAGCTCAATTTGGACAAAATGAATGTTGCGCTGAAGAAATTCGATTCAAAGCAATCATTGAAAAGTCATCTATTTTTCTTTTGTGCTACATTGATACGGTCTGTGACTACAATTAAAGTTTTTTGTCTGTATTGCAACACAGGTAAATATAATAAATGTAGTTTTGGGTATACTACTTCAAAATAAAAAAGGATCTCTGTGTAAATTTTATATTATGTTTTGCCAAATTTTACATCCACAAATGTGAAAGTTTTAAAAATGAGGTCAAATTATAAATCAAATCTCTGAAATATATGAAAAAGTATATTCCTACATATGTGAATTTCCTTTGGACTCTATGGACTCAGACTGTGACAGACTTTTTCTTTTCTTAACTATGCAAAAGCACTTTTTATGTTGTTTTATTATTGTTATTATATAATATGTTATGTTTTTGTTCCCTCATCCAGACATGTAACTGCTGACGACACACAGCCATGTTTGTTGTATCACTGTGTGTAATTAATAAAAAATAAAATAAATAAAAATAAAAACCTCTAATTCCATGGGGTGAAGTTACATTTTGTATTTACTTTTCTCAAGCCAATGAAATTGGTCAAAACGTTTGAATTTAAATTAATGTTTACTTTTGAAACGATAAAACGGTAACGCGTAACCATGGTCGTGATCGTTTTGCCCGGTAGATGGCGCTATTTCGCGCATGGAACGGAAGCTCTGCAGAAACCTAAACAATAATGGCGACCTCGATTTTTGCACTTGCCAACCCACGGTCCCTGCACACATTTTGGACGCAATATCAACGGATATAAATAGTGTACAGTTGTCGGATTGCTATTAACAAACTGTGTAACGAGGCGCACATCCCATAAGCTTATCGTCAGATTTTTACCACAATTTTAGCCATTAGCTCCCGTGTTAGCATTTTGGTTGCCATGGAAACGTAGATTTGTTCGCATAAATCCATAAATCATCCATCGTGGGTTTATCCACATGGAGCAGTACAGCATCCTTGGCCGCATTGGTGAAGGCGCCCACGGCATCGTCTTCAAGGCAAAGCACATAGAGGTAATTATTGACAAATATTTTATTTATGGGACAGTCTTTCTTTTAGGTATCATTTGAAATTCATGACTAAGAAATGCAGGTTGAAAAAGTCTAGTAGCTACGTTTATAGATCGTGTCATAAATAAACCCTATTTCTCAGACTGGAGAGACTGTTGCACTGAAGAAAGTGGCTCTGCGAAGGTTGGAAGATGGGATCCCAAACCAGGCTTTGAGAGAAATCAAGGCCCTGCAGGAGATCGAAGACAACCAGCACGTGAGATTTCTTAATACTGACTGTAGAGATGCCCTGATCAAGCTTTTTCTGTTCCAATACCAATGCACTTACCCGATATCAACAGATACTAGGGCAGAGACTGGATATATAATTGAATTCTTTTAAACACAAACAGCATACGGTAAGAAAATATCAAAATGTGTTATAATAGCTTTGGAAAAATACACATTCAATATTTTATTATGTGAGAAGTTTTGAACTGACACTGGCCGGTAAATTGTCTTATTGCACCAATTTATAGACCAAAATGGGATATTGACTGAACTGATCTTGGAACCAATATCAGTTTCTTCTAAATACAGTTTTTGTTACCAGCATCATATCGTTGCATCCCTGCTGATTTATTTATTAAACTGAGAGAGAAACTTTATTGATCCCAAGGCAAATTCAAGTTTTGCTGCAGCAAAATGTTGCAGTTACTGTTGTTGCAATATTTACACTGTGCATCTCAGGGGCCTTTGTGACTTAAAGGCCTCAGTGCAGTTTAACAGGAGGACTGGTCAGGTAGGGTCAGAGGCCAAAATGTCCCTCCTCTGTGTCCTGCAGCATCACAGCAGCCTGCAGGGGGAGCCAGGTGAACACAACAGGAAAGACCTCACTCTTACTCCTCTCTAGTGTTTCTTTTGGTGATGATGTAGTCCATTCCCTCAAAATGTTTCCATTGAAAGACTTTTGCTGCATTTGCTGTCACATATGGTGTACAAAACCTCTAGCAACTCAAATATCCACAGCTTCTCAACTAGTCCCTTTGCTAGCCTCTTGCACGGTCTCCATGGATACAGGAAAAATAAACAGCTCATTTCACAAAATCCAACAGTCCCTTACTTGTGTCTTTTGAGCTGCACATGCAGCACCAACAAGTTTCAAAAACTGCTCAGTGTGTGAGCCAGCCACAAAAACAGCCAACCACTGACAGCAGCAGTTACAGGTAGAAGGGCAACTTTTTTTTTTTTTTTTTTTAATAAAGTGAATTGGAGTCATTGGAGCTGGAACAACATATGGTAGCAGGGCGATGACTAGGTGAGAGCCATCTGGAAACAGGAGGAGGACCGAACATTTGTGGATGGTGTGAGTGAGAGCGCCTAACCTTTGTATCTATGTTCTATTGTATTCTTGTTTCAGGTGGTGAAGCTGAAGGCGGTGTTTCCACATGGGACGGGCTTCGTGCTGGTGTTTGATTATATGCTCTCTGACCTTTCGGAGGTCATCAGAAACTCAGAGCGACCCCTGACCCCAGCGCAAGTCAAAGGTTACATGATGATGCTGCTGAAGGGTGTGACTTTTCTGCACCACAACAACATCATGCACAGGGTATGTCAACACACTTTGCACTGTGTATAATAGTAATGCTACTGGTGCTAATGCTACGGCTGTTGCTGCTACAGTATAATTGTGAGGAACAGAAACAGGAAAAAATATGAGCCAGGATCCCCCATACGTATCTAACCAGCGGAATAGTCAATATAGTATAAACATATTCTATTTTGAGATACTATATAGACACTTCAGCCATGTAGTACAATAGCTCAGTGTTGTTCGATTCCAGTTCCCACAGGTGTATACTATTGCTGTGTCCTTTGGCAAGGCACAACCCGTCAGTGCAGCGATTTACCAATTAATTTTATTCTTGTTTTGTTTTTGTGTCTGCAGGACCTGAAGCCAGCAAACCTCCTCATCAGCTCCTCTGGACATCTGAAGATCGCAGACTTTGGTTTGGCTCGACTCCTGAGTGAGCAGGGGGAGAGACTTTACAGCCACCAGGTCGCCACCAGGTACAGAACACAATACTTTACTTTATGCGTTCTTGTTTCACATTTGCCAAGTTATGTCTATATCAATGAAAGCCACTGTCCTCTCTGTATTTCAGATGGTATCGAGCTCCTGAGTTGCTTTATGGAGCCAGAAAATATGACGAAGGAGTGGACCTCTGGTGAGCAATTTTGACCTGGATATACTCAAAACTCAACTTAGCCTCAGGACCATAGACTGTATGTATAAATGGACATAGCAAACCCACTAGCTGCTGTGTTCCAAATAGGAAATGAGCGTGGGGGACACTTTTGGCCTCAGTGCACTTTATATTGAGAAACTGTCACCCCTCTATCTCTAGCCGCTGCAGTGAGCCTCGTCTTTGGGTCTTAAAATGTTCGCATTAACCCGCTCTGCATGATCCTGGTGATTTTATTACACTATTTTGTCCATAAATAAATTCCTGTTCCTAATACGGCACGCTGCTCCAAAGTCACTCCTATAATTGCTAGCCTTGTGAGCTTCATTTGACTGGAACTGACCTGTAACTTGGTCTGGTTTGGCCTCCATGAAGCTAGAAAGCCTTAATGCCATACTGTGAAACATTCCAAGCAGTGTTTAAATCCAGTTTTTATCACAGGTATCAGCCGTGCGAGCCTGTCACTCTCACAGTTAGTCCACAATTCTGCAGCACGTCTTTTAACTGGCACACGACGTAGAGAACACATCACACCTATACTGTATATCCTCATTGCACTGGCTCCCCGTTCATTTTTAGAGTTGATTTTACGACTCCTGCTCCTCATATTCAAGTCCATCCATAGCCTGGCTCCTCCCTATCTCACTGAACTGAACATGTCTCCACACAAACACTCACTCAGGTCCTCCTCCTCCATACACCTCACAGTCCCTCCTGCCCGTCTCAGCACCATGGAGAGTATCATCTCTGGAACTAAACCCCGCGACCTCCAAAACATTCAATCATTACCAGTTTGCAAATCCTGAGACTAAGACCCATCTTTTCAGAAAAGCCTTCCCCATCATTAATTAATAGTCTTTGTGCGGTGTCTTTGAGTGTCTAGAAAGGCGCCTTGAAATAAAATGTATTATTTATTATTATTAAAATGTAATTCTTTGTTTTTAAAAGACTTCATGGACTGGCCCCAGTGAACATTTCAGACCTCACTGTTCCCTCCGCTCCTTTGTGCGCTCTGAGGTCTGAGGGCCAACTCCAACGTGTCGTCCCCAAAACGAGACTCTAAAGCCGGGGTGGCCCTGAGGTGACCCTGGCCCCAAACTTTGGAACGCTCTCCCTCCTTATATTAAGAGCCTTTCAGTCGATTCTTTTAAGACTTTAAAAACACACTTTTACTCACTGGCTTTTAACACGGTGTGAGAATTTTGTGGTCCTCTGACTGTCTTTTATTAATAGTTTTTTGCTATTTTTCTATTTGCTAATTTTAGTATTTTTATCCTTTTTTATTGACTTGCTTATTTATTTATTTTATGCTTTATTTTATTTAATGGGTTAATGTATATTGTGGCTGCAGCAATTCGAAGACTTGGTATTGGTAAAATGAGCTATACAAATAAAGTTGGATTGGATTCCAGCAGACATAGCAATAACGTCTCCATGGAGAACAGCATTTGACGGCCTCTCTACCAGAAAAGTTACACAGTGCAACATTTGACTGGAGCTGAAGGCCATGGGCGACGTCGCACTCCCTTAGTCCACGTCTTTGTACAGTCTCTGCTCTGGTAACTCACAAGCTCCTTACCGAGAGGCACGAAGCAGAATAACCCCTGTGTTTGTCATGTACAGGGCAGTGGGCTGTATTTTTGGGGAGCTGCTGAACTCCTCTCCTTTGTTTCCTGGAGAGAATGACATTGAACAATTGTGCTGTGTGCTGAGAGTGTTAGGGACTCCCACTCAAGAGACATGGCCGGTAAGTCTGTGTTTACACCACTAAATCAGCTATAGTAAGGAAGTCTCTCACCAGAATGTCAATAAGTCATATAATTTAGTTGCTTTTCAGACATAACAGTACTGACCCGCAGCAGAAGCAGGAAATAAACAAGTTATATCCAAATATGTAATCTTTTCAAATTAAGGGAATGTGTAATGTGAGAGGAATAGAAAGTAATAATAATTTACCTTAAAAGGCCCATGTTGCAGTATTTTCTGATCTGTGTTATGTTGTTTCCTCATCATGGTTAATTCACACATGTTTATCACATAAACTCTGCATATTTAGTTCTTTTCTCAGACAGAAAACACTCTGTTACACCTTGTCATGTCATGTGGCAATACAGGAAATGCACCGCTGTGTTTTTCAACTCACCATAACTAGAATCGTTTCAGCCCTGGAATAGCCAATCCCGACTGAACTAAAGGCAAAAATGTTGCTGTTAACTTGAAGACCACTGCTTCATGACATCACAAGGTGGAACAGAGCATTCTTAGTAGATGTAAACAGACTATAATAATAAAGGAATAACTCAGACATGTGTGAATGAAACAAAACACAACCCCAGGTCTGTTTGTGATGAGGAAATAACATTATAACATAACTTAAAGCTCACAAGAGCCAATTTTGCGTAATATAGGACCTTTAAAACATGAATATTGTTAATTGGCATTGTAACGTTCTTTGTGTTTTGCAGGAGATGGTGGAGTTACCGGATTATAATAAAATCACATTTAAGGACAACCCCCCAATCCCACTGGAGGAGATCGTCCCAGACACTTCTCCTCAGGCTCTGGACCTTCTCTGCAAGTTCCTGGTTTACCCGTCCAAGCAACGCTGCTCTGCCAAACAGGTATGAGCTATTACAGAGTTATTTTAAAGATGCGCTGTGTAACTTTTTGGTTGGCGGTCCGTCACTTGCTTGTTTCTACGGATATGTAACTGCTCTGTCTGGAATGTTCCACAGCATTAAGGAGCTCTACTTTACATTTATTGAATTACAGGTGGTTTTATTGCTCAAATACATCTAGAAAAACAGGCATTCTGACTGTGAGTGGGGTCGCCTCTCCACAGATCTGACCTGTAACTTGGTCTGGTTTGGTCTCCATGAAGATAGAAAGGTTTAATGCCACACTGTGAAACATTCCAGACAACGCGATAACATCTCCATGAAAATATTTGACGAAACCTGCACCAGAAAAGTTACACAAAGCACCTTTAAGTCAGAAACACACAGCCCTGGAATTGTCTCTACTGAACTAAAGGTAAAATGCAGCTGTTAACTTGAAAACTAACACTTCATGACATCACAAGGTGGAACTTCTGAACTTTAGGGAAGTACTAATAATGCAGGATTGCTCTAACATGTATGAATGAAACAAAACAAAACTCCAGGCGTGTTTTTGAGGAGGGAGCAGCTTATAACATGACTACAAGAGTCAATTTTGTATAAATAGGACCTTCAGTAAATCACCCTCTTTTAAATTAGACACTCAAGCGCCCTCTACGTTAAAATGAAGGTAACTACATTGTGTCTAAAATGGCTTTTTTGTCCCTCAGGCGCTGCTGCACCCGTACCTGTTCACCCCCCCTCTGCCCTCACACCACTCTGAACTGCCCATCCCTCACAGACGACCCCCCCGCCACAGGGTCCAGGCCCCTCCCCTTGACCTGTCTGTGGACCTGCCCCTGAAAAACAGCCTGGTGGACCCCGACCTGCTGCACCTGTGGACCTGCCCCTGAAAAACGGCCCATTGCACTTTGGACTCAGCTGACCCATGCACTGCTGTTTAATGGCAGCATTTAGCGAGGCATTGCTCCCTGTATTTCTGTTTCTTTGTGGAGCTGTGGTACACGAGCAGACTGAAGGCCGTGTGAGTCTGTGACTGAAGCAAAGGAGAAGCAGATACACAGATATTTCTGTAAAGAACTGGATCTATTTTCAGGGCATTATGTTGCTGAAGATAATATGACATAATTTAAATACATCAGGTTACGTCTGTTTTGTTGAAATACTATTTGAAAAGTGCTACAAAAATATCAGACTTTATTTTTATTTTTACGTCAAACGGCAAATTATGCAATATTTATTCTCAAGCATATTTTTTGACAGCCCTTTTTTGCTCTGTGAGCATGAACTGCATCTGGTGTAAATTTAAGCTTTTAAAAGTATGTGCAGGTCTGAACCAGGTCTAAACCAGGTCTAACCCAGGTCTAACCCAGGTCTAACCCAGGTCTAACCCAGGTCTAAACCAGGTCTAAACCAGGTCTAAACCAGGTCTAACCGAGGTCTAACCCAGGTCTAACCCAGGTCTAAACCAGGTCTAAACCAGGTCTAAACCAGGTCTAACCCAGGTCTAACCCACGTCTAAACCAGGTCTAAACCAGGCCTAAACCAGGTCTAAACCAGGTCTAAACCAGGCCTAAACCAGGTCTAACCCAGGTCTAAACCAGGTCTAAACCAGGTCTAACCCAGGTCTAACCGAGGTCTAACCCAGGTCTAACCCAGGTCTAACCCAGGTCTAAACCAGGTCTAAACCAGGTCTAACCCAGGTCTAAACCAGGTCTAAACCAGGTCTAAACCAGGTCTAAACCAGGCCTAAACCAGGTCTAAACCAGGTCTAAACCAGGCCTAAACCAGGTCTAAACCAGGTCTAAACCAGGCCTAAACCAGGTCTAAACCAGGTCTAAACCAGGTCTAACCCAGGTCTAAACCAGGTCTAACCCAGGTCGAACCCAGGTCGAACCCAGGTCTAAACCAGGTCTAACCCAGGTCTAACCCAGGTCTAAACCAGGTCTAACCCAGGTCTAACCCAGGTCTAACCCAGGTCTAACCCAGGTCTAACCCAGGTCTAACCCAGGTCTAAACCAGCTCTAACCCAGGTCTAACCCAGGTCTAAACCAGGTCTAAACCAGGTCTAAACCAGGTCTAAACCAGGTCTAAACCAGGTCTAACCCAGGTCTAAACCAGGTCTAAACCAGGTCTAAATTAGGTCTAACCCAGGTCTAACCCAGGTCGAACCCAGGTCTAAACCAGGTCTAACCCAGGTCTAAACCAGGTCTAAACCAGGTCTAACCCAGGTCTAAACCAGGTCTAAACCAGGTCTAACCCAGGTCTAACCCAGGTCTAACCCAGGTCTAACCCAGGTCTAAACCAGGTCTAAACCAGGTCTAACCCAGGTCTAAACCAGGTCTAACCCAGGTCTAACCCAGGTCTAAACCAGGTCTAAACCAGGTCTAACCCAGGTCTAAACCAGGTCTAAACCAGGTCTAAACCAGGTTTAACCCAGGTCTAACCCAGGTCTAACCCAGGTCTAAACCAGGCCTAAACCAGGCCTAAACCAGGCCTAACCCAGGTCTAACCCAGGTCTAACCCAGGCCTAAACCAGGCCTAAACCAGGCCTAAACCAGGTCTAACCCAGGTCTAACCCAGGTCTAAACCAGGTCTAACCCAGGTCTAACCCAGGTCTAACCCAGGTCTAAACCAGGTCTAAACCAGGTCTAACCCAGGTCTAACCCACGTCTAAACCAGGTCTAAACCAGGCCTAAACCAGGTCTAAACCAGGTCTAAACCAGGCCTAAACCAGGTCTAAACCAGGTCTAAACCAGGTCTAAACCAGGTCTAACCCAGGTCTAACCCAGGTCTAAACCAGGTCTAAACCAGGTCTAAACCAGGTCTAAACCAGGTCTAAACCAGGTCTAACCGAGGTCTAACCGAGGTCTAACCCAGGTCTAAACCAGGTCTAAACCAGGTCTAAACCAGGTCTAACCCAGGTCTAAACCAGGTCTAAACCAGGCCTAAACCAGGTCTAAACCAGGTCTAAACCAGGCCTAAACCAGGTCTAAACCAGGTCTAAACCAGGTCTAACCCAGGTCTAACCCAGGTCTAACCCAGGTCTAACCCAGGTCTAAACCAGGTCTAAACCAGGTCTAACCCAGGTCTAAACCAGGTCTAACCCAGGTCTAACCCAGGTCTAACCCAGGTCTAAACCAGGTCTAACCCAGGTCTAACCCAGCTCTAACCCAGCTCTAACCCAGGTCTAACCCAGGTCTAACCCAGGTCTAAACCAGGTCTAAACCAGGTCTAAACCAGGTCTAACCGAGGTCTAACCCAGGTCTAACCCAGGTCTAAACCAGGTCTAACCCAGGTCTAACCCAGGTCTAACCCAGGTCTAACCCAGGTCTAACCCAGGTCTAAACCAGGTCTAAACCAGGTCTAAACCAGGTTTAACCCAGGTCTAACCCAGGTCTAACCCAGGTCTAACCCAGGTCTAAACCAGGCCTAAACCAGGCCTAAACCAGCCCTAACCCAGGTCTAACCCAGGTCTAACCCAGGCCTAAACCAGGCCTAAACCAGGCCTAAACCAGGTCTAACCCAGGTCTAACCCAGGTCTAAACCAGGTCTAACCCAGGTCTAAACCAGGTCTAAACCAGGTCTAACCCAGGTCTAAACCAGGTCTAACCCAGGTCTAACCCAGGTCTAAACCAGGTCTAAACCAGGTCTAAACCAAGTCTAACCCAGGTCTAAACCAGGTCTAAACCAGGTCTAAACCAGGTCTAACCCAGGTCTAAACCAGGTCTAAACCAGGTCTAACCCAGGTCGAACCCAGGTCTAAACAAGGTCTAACCCAGGTCTAAACCAGGTCTAAACCAGGTCTAACCCAGGTCTAAACCAGGTCTAACCCAGGTCTAACCCAGGTCGAACCCAGGTCTAAACAAGGTCTAACCCAGGTCTAAACCAGGTCTAACCCAGGTCTAAACCAGGTCTAAACCAGGTCTAACCCAGGTCTACACCATGTCTAAACCAGATCTAACCCAGGTCTAACCCACGTCTAAACCAGGCCTAAACCAGGTCTAACCCAGGTCTAACCCAGGTCTAAACCAGGTCTAAACCAGGCCTAAACCAGGTCTAACCCAGGTCTAAACCAGGTCTAACCCAGGTCTAAACCAGGACTAAACCAGGTCTAAACCAGGACTAAACCAGGTCTAAACCAGGTCTAAACCAGGTCTAAACCAGGTCTAAACCAGGTCTAAACCAGGTCTAAACCAGGTCTAACCCAGGTCTAAACCAGGTCTAACCCACATCTAAACCAGGACTAAACCAGGACTAAACCAGGACTAAACCAGGACTAAACCAGGTCTAAACCAGGTCTAAACCACATCTAAACCAGGACTAAACCAGGACTAAACCAGGTCTAAACCACATCTAAACCAGGACTAAACCAGGTCTAACCCAGGTCTAACCCAGGTCTAAACCAGGTCTAACCCAGGTCTAACCCAGGTCTAAACCAGGTCTAACCCAGGTCGAACCCAGGTCTAAACCAGGTCTAACCCAGGTCTAACCCAGGTCTAAACCAGGTCTAAACCAGGTCTAAACCAGGTCTAACCCAGGTCTAAGCCAGGTCTAAACCAGGTCTAACCCAGGTCTAACCCAGGTCTAACCCAGGTCTAAACCAGGTCTAAACCAGGTCTAACCCAGGTCTAAACCAGGTCTAACCCAGGTCTAAACCAGGTCTAAACCAGGTCTAAACCAGGTCTAACCCAGGTCTAACCCAGGTCTAACCCACGTCTAAACCAGGCCTAAACCAGGCCTAACCCAGGTCTAAACCAGGCCTAAACCAGGCCTAAACCAGGTCTAAACCAGGTCTAACCCAGGTATAAACCAGGTCTAAACCAGGTCTAACCCAGGTCTAACCCAGGTCTAAACCAGGTCTAAACCAGGTCTAAACCAGGTCTAACCCAGGTCTAAACCAGGTCTAAACCAGGTCTAACCCAGGTCTAAACCAGGTCTAAACCAGGTCTAAACCAGGTCTAACCCAGGTCTAAACCAGGTCTAACCCAGGTCTAAACCAGGTCTAAACCAGGTCTAAACCAGGTCTAACCCAGGTCTAACCCACGTCTAAACCAGGCCTAACCCAGGTCTAACCCAGGTCTAAACCAGGCCTAAACCAGGTCTAAACCAGGTCTAAACCAGGTCTAAACCAGGTCTAAACCAGGTCTAACCCAGGTCTAAACCAGGTCTGAACCAGGTCTAAACCAAGTCTAACCCAGGTCTAAACCAGGTCTAAACCAGGTCTAACCCAGGTCTAAACCAGGCCTAAACCAGGTCTAACCCAGGTCTAAACCAGGTCTAAACCAGGTCTAAACCAGGTCTAACCCAGGCCTAACCCAGGTCGAACCCAGGTTTAAACCAGGCCTAAACCAGGCCTAAACTAGGTCTAACCCAGATCTAACCCAGGTCTAAACCAGGTCTAAACCAGGTCTAACCCAGGTCTAAACCAGGTCTAAACCAGGTCTAACCCAGGTCTAAACCAGGTCTAACCCAGGTCTAAACCAGGTCTAAACCAGGTCTAAACCAAGTCTAACCCAGGTCTAAACCAGGTCTAAACCAGGTCTAAACCAGGTCTAACCCAGGTCTAAACCAGGCCTAAACCAGGTCTAACCCAGGTCTAAACCAGGTCTAACCCAGGTCTAACCCAGGTCGAACCCAGGTCTAAACAAGGTCTAACCCAGGTCTAAACCAGGTCTAACCCAGGTCTAAACCAGGTCTAAACCAGGTCTAAACCAGGTCTAAACCAGGTCTAACCCAGGTCTAACCCACGTCTAAACCAAGCCTAAACCAGGCCTAAACCAGATCTAACCCAGGTCTAACCCAGGTCTAACCCAGGTCTAACCCAGGTCTAAACCAGGTCTAAACCAGGCCTAAACCAGGTCTAACCCAGGTCGAACCCAGGTCGAACCCAGGTCTAAACCAGGTCTAAACCAGGTCTAAACCAGGTCTAACCCAGGTCGAACCCAGGTATAAACAAGGTCTCACCCAGGTCTAAACCAGGTCTCACCCAGGTCTAAACCAGGTCTAAACCAGGACTAAACCAGGTCTAAACCAGGACTAAACCAGGTCTAAACCAGGTCTAACCCAGGTCTAACCCAGGTCTAAACCAGGACTAAACCAGGTCTAACCCAGGTCTAAACCAGGTCTAACCCAGGTCTAAACCAGGACTAAACCAGGTCTAAACCAGGACTAAACCAGGTCTAAACCAGGTCTAACCCAGGTCTAAACCAGGTCTAACCCAGGTCTAAACCAGGTCTAACCCACATCTAAACCAGGACTAAACCAGGACTAAACCAGGACTAAACCAGGTCTAAACCAGGTCTAAACCACATCTAAACCAGGACTAAACCAGGACTAAACCAGGTCTAAACCACATCTAAACCAGGACTAAACCAGGTCTAACCCAGGTCTAACCCAGGTCTAACCCAGGTCTAACCCAGGTCGAACGCAGGTCTAAACCAGGTCTAACCCAGGTCTAACCCAGGTCTAAACCAGGTCTAAACCAGGTCTAAACCAGGTCTAAACCAGGTCTAACCCAGGTCTAACCCAGGTCTAAACCAGGTCTAAACCAGGTCTAACCCAGGTCTAAACCAGGTCTAACTTAGGTCTAAACCAGGTCTAACCCAGGTCTAAACCAGGTCTAAACCAAGTCTAAACCAGGTCTAAACAAGGTCTAACCCAGGTCTAACCCAGGTCTAAACCAGGCCTAAACCAGGTCTAACCCAGGTCTAACCCAGGTCTAAACCAGGTCTAAACCAGGTCTAACCCAGGCCTAACCCAGGTCGAACCCAGGTCTAAACAAGGTCTAACCCAGGTCTAAACCAGGTCTAAACCAGGTCTAACCCAGGTCTACACCATGTCTAAACCAGGTCTAACCCAGGTCTAACCCACGTCTAAACCAGGCCTAAACCAGGCCTAAACCAGGTCTAACCCAGGTCTAAACCAGGTCTAAACCAGGTCTAACCCAGGTCGAACCCAGGTCTAAACAAGGTCTCACCCAGGTCTAAACCAGGTCTCACCCAGGTCTAAACCAGATCTAAACCAGGACTAAACCAGGTCTAAACCAGGTCTAACCCAGGTCTAAACTAGGTCTAAACCAGGTCTAAACCAGGTTTAACCCAGGTCTAAACCAGGACTAAACCAGGTCTAAACCAGGACTAAACCAGGTCTAAACCAGGTCTAAACCAGGATTAAACCAGGTCTCACCCAGGTCTAAACCAGGTCTCACCCAGGTCTAAACCAGGTCTAAACCAGGACTAAACCAGGTCTAAACCAGGTCTAACCCAGGTCTAACCCAGGTCTAAACCAGGTCTAAACTAGGTCTAAACCAGGTCTAACCCAGGTCTAAACCAGGACTAAACCAGGTCTAAACCAGGACTAAACCAGGTCTAAACCAGGTCTAAACCAGGATTAAACCAGGTCTAACCCAGGTCTAAACCAGGTCTAACCCAGGTCTAAACCAGGTCTAAACCAGGTCTAACCCAGGTCTAAACCAGGTCTAAACCAGGTCTAACCCAGGTCTAAACCAGGTCTAACCCAGGTCTAAACCAGGACTAAACCAGGACTAAACCAGGTCTAACCCAGGTCTAAACCAGGTCTAAACCAGGTCTAACCCAGGTCTAAACCAGGTCTAACCCAGGTCTAACCCAGGACTGAACCAGGACCAAAACAGGACTGAACCAGGACTAAAACAGGACTAAGTCAGGACTAAACCAGGACTAAAACAGGACTGAACCAGGACTAAAACAGGACTAAGTCAGGACGAAACCAGGACTAAAACCGGATTTAGTACCAAAAAGGTTATTATATTATTATACCTAAAGGATCTGGACCAAGATCAGCAAAAGTGAAGTGAACGACTGTGAACCAGAAACACAAACTGAACAAAAATAAAACATTAAACATAAAATCTTCATCCGTTTTTGAACATCCTGTGAAAATTTGAGCTTATTTCAACAAGAATTTACTAAATTATCAACCTGCGAAATCAAGTTGAACATTGAAATGAACGTTTTTGGACCCCGTATGTTTATTAGGCCCGAGCCCCTACAGGGCGTAGGGCCTATTGCTTTCGCAACGATTCGCCCAGGCATCATCGTTGTCAACTGTCTTACGAAGTTCAGCGCGAAGCGCTGAACTTCGTCCCTCGATCGCTCTCTCCGTGAACAGCAGTATCCTAGCAACCCATGCCGAAGGCATGGGACATGCATATTTGTTCTTGCTAACAAGTCATCATCGCCCATTCACTCAATGTTGACAAAAGTAGCGCGAAGCGTCTCCTGTCCCCCAAAGACACTCCTGACATGAAGCTGTGTCCAAGCCCCCATGCCGAAGGCATGGGCCATATTTATAGCTGCTAAAATGAATGGAAATCAATGGGGGGTCAATGGCGGACCCCGACGAGATGGTGAATGACGGGCTCAATGACTCTTCATGTCATCCCGATCAAAAAAGTCAATGACAACCATATGGTATATTTCACTGGGTTGCCATGGCGATGTGCCAAAGCCTCCATGTTATCCTTATGGGAAAATTTCAACAATTTCTTACTTTTCAAAGTGATATCACGGCTTAATAGTTTTATTGAAGAACGTGAAATTTGGCACAGTAATTCTTCAGGTCAGTCCGAACAAAAAAGTCTGGGGACCAAAGTTGTATTTTGCACCGTGTTGCCATGGCGATGTCCCAAAGTGCCCATATTCGTCAATGTTAACACATCAGCATCTCCAGTGTGTGTGGACTTTATGTGTTTGGTGACAAGTTCAGCCCAAAGCCACAAACACACAGAGAGAAGAGGCTCATCAGCGCCACCCGGGGGAGTGTCAGCACCACCCGGGGGAGCGTCGGGTCGGCTGAGTGCGATGCGCGGCCCGCGAGGGCCGTTCGATGCCGCTTGCGGCTTTAATTTATCTTTCCTTTCTCTCAGTGTCCACTCGTTTTCCCCCTCCTTTCTCCCTTGCTCCCTTGTTTCCTCGCTCCCTCGTTCCCTCGTTCCCTGGGTCGTTTCCATGACAATAGGCTCACATCTGCCGGGGAGGATCAGCTGTTCCTCGTCGGCTCGTTTCATCGTCTGAGCGGAAACGCAGATTTAAACGTGTTTCTGTTAATGAACGAGAAAAGAGAAAACGGAGGAGCTGTTTCAGCCATAGACTGCGGCTGCCGCTGCTCCACTGAGAGACACAGGAAATCTTTCCTGCCTGTCGCCATCAAACTGTTGAACTCTGCACTTTAAATCACAAACTACTCAATCCTTTTTATCCTATCCCCTGCTCACACATGTAGGCCTATATAGTCGTAAATATGTCACTGATGTAAATAATTTCCCAGAGAGAACTATTTTATCTTTTATCTTATTGTATTTATCTTATCTTATTTTTGTAACTTGTTTCGATCTACATGCTCTTGGTCGGTTGCATCTGTAACAAAGGAAATTTCCCCTCGGGGATGAATAAAAGTAATTCTGATTCTGATTCTGAAACCAGGACTAAACTAGGACTAAACCAGGACTAAACCAGGTCTAAACCAGGTCTAAACCAGGACTAAACCAGGACTAAACCAGGTCTAAACCAGGTCTAAACCAGGTCTAAACCAAGTCTAAACCAGGTCTAAACCAGGTCTAAACCAAGTCTAAACCAGGACTAAACCAGGTCTAAACCAGGACTAAACCAGGTCTAAACCAGGACTGAACCAGGACTGAACCAGGACTAAAACAGGTCTAAACCAGGTCTAAACCACATCTAAACCAGGTCTAAACCAGGACTAAACCGGGACTTGGAGCAGAGGATAAATAAAAATCTCGTCTCAGGTGCAGTTCCTGGTGTGTCCAGCAGACGGCAGCATTACACCAGCTCTAAAAATTCGTGCAGATTCAAGAATTAGAGGGGTAAAAATGGGTGGCAGAGAACATAAGTTGTTTCTCTATGCAGATGACCTTTTGGCTGTATTAACTGATCCAGTGCATTCCTTACCAGCTCTGCTTAGATGTGTTGACTCGTATTCCAATATGTCGGGCTACAAGATAAATTAGAATAAGTCTGAGGGCATGCCACTTTCTTCATCATGTTACTCTAGACATGTCACTGCATTTAACTTTAGATGGTTGCCATCAGGCATGAAATACTTAGGTATACTTTTGAACCCTAACCTAGAGGAAATAATGCAACTGAATATGGAACCTCTCCTCCTAAAAATAAGAAATAATTTAGAGAAGTGGGGAAATTGAAACTTACGCTATGGGGAAAATTAATGTGATTAAAATGGTAATTGCTCCACAGTTCAATTATGTTTCCATGATGTTACCTGTGAAAATACCAGTTCATATATTTGTTCAATTTGAGAAGGTGATAAAAGATTTTTTATGGGACAAAAAAGACCAAGAATCAACATAAAGAAAATGTGGGCTTCAAGAGAAAGTGGGGGGTTGGCTCTTCCAAATATGAGACTTTATAACTTGGCGTTTGAAATGTCGAGGTTGGTGAAACACTGGGGAAAGGAGGATACGGATCTGGACTGGATCAAGATTGAGCGGGAGTTAGTGAATCCTTTCACACCGATTGATGTTTTATCCCAAGGAACCAATACTAAGGGTTTGGATCTGTATGACAACCCGGTACTCACTTACTCAAAGCATGTTTGGAGTGAGGTGCACAAATGGTGTGGGGGGTCTCAATTGAGACAATCTTATGCCTCCTTGTGGCACAATTCACTAATACGGATAGGTAAAAGAACAGTTCATTGGAGGGAATGGATTGAGAAAGGAATTCATACAATTTGTGATCTTTTTGAAGACCAGAAAATTATGTCCTTTGAAGGAATCATTCAAAAATATGGTTTGGAAAGGAGAGGGAACTTTTGGAAATATTTGCAATTAAGAGACTGCATTAACAAAGGAAAATGTATTCAGGAAAAAAACCCAGTGGTGGACTATTGTGAAGTACCTTGTGGAACACATAGTGTCAGGATCAGCTCCTGGTCTTTGCCTTCTCCTCCTCTCTTCTCCTCCCCTCCCTCCTGTGTCTCCTGAGTCTCCTCCTCCTCTGGGCGTTTCCCTCCTGCTGGCAGAGCGCACACCTGCATCCCATCAACTCATCACCTGCAGTACAAGAACCCCAGCTCTCCAACCAGTCCTCGCCAGTTCGTTGTCTACTCTACGTTAGTGAAACCTTGGCTCTAGATTTGTGTGGATACCCTTGCCTTGTATTTCTTGGACTTGCCTCTTCCTGTGTCCAGGTGCCTGCCTGCCAGCCTCCCTGTCCGCCCACCTGCCTGTCCGTCTGCCTGCCTTCTGTATTATTTCCAGTATCTTTGTAATAAATCACTTTCACGTTTACCAGTCGTGGTTCGTGATTTTGGGTCTTAGCTAAACCGTGACAGTACGAACTGGCCAGATGGACCCAGATCACGCAGACCCAGTTACCCAGGCCCTCTCCAATCAGGGGGCGCTAATTAGACAACACAAGCAACTTCTGAGGAATCTCATGGATTGTCAAAGATCTACTTCAGACCAGATCACCCAGCTTGGAAACATGTTTCGTGAGTTCACTACACATGTTTTCCCTAATCCTCTGCCGACCCAGCCTCTGTCTGCCCCGGTCCAGGCCTCCTCTCCTGCTGCCCCACCGGACCCAGGCCACACAAGAGAGGTCCATGTGCCAGATCCTGACCACTATGGAGGTGACATGGGGAGATGTGGGGGTTTCCTACTTCAGTGTACACTAGTTTTCGCCCAAAAACCTAATACATATTTTAGCGATCAATTTAAGATTGCCTTCATCATGGGCTTATTACGTGGAAATGCTTTGGACTGGGCAACCAGTTTTTTCAGTTTTATCTCTATAATATTCTTTCCTCTTTCTTTTATTCATTTTGGTTACTTGGTTCCTTAACTTGTGATATTTTAATTGATCATCTATTAATTTAGATTGTGCAAACACGTCTTTTGCTTTATCACTTAGTTTCATCATATCCTTCAATGTTGAGTCTATCCACTTTGCACTGCTCCTTTCCCTTATCGTTTTAATTGGTGCATATTTATCAACCGTTCCCAAGTATAAGCTCATAAAGGCACCCAAAGAAACCTCTGGTTGTTGGCCATTATACACCTCATTCCAATCCAGCTCCCCTATTTCTTTCACAATATTATCAACAGCAGATGCAGTAAAAAATCTTACATTTAAAATTGACCTTCGACCTTGGGATTTTAACTTTCTTCGTTACTGTTATAAGATTGTGGTCGCTGAATCCGACTGGTACTGACTCCATATTTGTACACAGTTCTGGTACATTAGTATAAATGTGGTCAATGCAGGTGGCAGTTGTACAGCCCAACTTGCTTGTGGAAACTCTTGTTGGCAAATTCACAATTTGATGCAGATTGCAAACTTTAGTGTAGGTAAGAAAACTTTTTATACGCTTGTTGTAAGACGGGACGTATTATGGTATGGCGCTGTCTGTCCGTCTGTCTGTGGACAATTTCTTGTCCGCGCTCTAACTCGACAACCGTCTCACCTAGGAATGTCAAACTTCATGGCTGGACACCCCATGGGTCAAGGATGTTCCCTATTGATTTCAAGGTCACAGGGTCAAAGGTCAAGGTCACGGCCCGACCCTTTGTGAAAACCTTGTCAGTATTGGAATCTTCCAAACTGCACCAACAATTCATCTTTAACTAGGTTTGACAAATTCTAACTTAATTCTATATACAATAATTCAAAGTACGGGCGTATTTTGCCCCGCTGGCGGAGCTCTTGTTTTCTTTGTGCAACTGTCATCCAACCAATCAATATTCATATCACCAAGCAAGTATATTTCACAATTAATATCTGAAGCTTTGTCTAGAATATCACCTAAACATGTCAAATAGCTCATATGTGCATCGGGGGGTCTATAACACCACAAGCATAGGTTTTGTGTGAGATACATGGACCTCCACCCAAATAGCTTCAATGTCATTGGACATGAGATTTTGTTTTGATTTGCAGGGAATGTTACTCTGCACAAAGATCCAGGTCTAAACCAGGTCTAAACCAGGTCTAAACCAGGTCTAAACCAGGTCTAAACCAGGTCTAAACCAGGTGTAACACTAACTCATTAACTATGGTCACAGGTTTGATTCTCAAGTAACCACGACTTTAACCTGTCCTTAAAGGTGATCTCTGATCTGGCCAAGATTTTAAAAAGCACTTCAGGTTCTTCATCTTGTTTTCAGATTTATTTTTCAGACTTGCTTCATTCTCGTCTAGAGTCATTTATTTTAAGGGAATAAAAGCGATCTTGCTGCATGGACAGATCATTTCACTGCTTTTAAGTCGTTTTCTGATAGATGAAGTTGAGGTTCAGTTCAGTCCTGGTTTAGTGCTGATTTAGATCTGGTTTAGACCTGGTTTAGTCCTGGTTCAGTCCTGGTTTTAGTCCTGGTTCAGTTCTGTTTTAGTCCTGTTTTAGGTCTGGTTGAGTCATTCTTCGCTGTTCCTATTGCACTAATGTTCATAAGATGCATAAGAGACTGTCTTGGTTGATGGTGGAAGAAAAACTGCAAATAAGTTTGGTGATGTTCATGCATCAAGTAGTGAGTGAAAAAGAAGCAGCTTTTTTAACAATAGACTTTTATACAATGGGTTCTGCCACACACACGCGACTCGCCAAGTGACCTCATGTAAAGTAACTGGCCCCAAACCCAGAAGTGACTTCATGAAAAGAACTGTCCTCTTTAGAGGAGCTGCGAGCTGGAACTCACTCTCTACTAACATGAGATCAATTAAAAGGAGACGCTCTTTCCAAAGGAAACTTAAATATAATGTTTTTAAAGAATCAATAATATGAACGATCAATGCCTTTCATAATCATTGTTTTTTTATACCACTGTCTCTATTATTGTACAGGTCAATGGGCATCATGGCAATGTGACTTGAGTTTTCAATGTATTTTAAATTGCATTTTTTATTTATTTTTTTGTGGACCCCAGGAAGATTAGCAACCACATGATGGAAGCTAATGGGGATCCAAATAAAGAATTAGTCCTGGTTCAGTTTACAGCGTACAGTTTAAAGCATACAGTTAAAGTGGGACAATATTTAATTGATTGTATTTAGTGTTGTCTTTAGTGTCGTATTTTATTTACACCTTTTATAAACAGAGTTTACAAGACAATAAATGCAACAAGAAACGGATTCAAGGCAGTTTGCATGTGAAGAATTATAAATTTATTAAATTTTTATACGCCCGTTTCAAGACGGGACTGAAGAAATATCGTCCTCTTTCTCCAACCTTAAACTCAAACAAATACAATCAGAAGGTGTCGCTGTTCAGAACTGAAATAGGGGACTCCAATTACTCGACGTCATAACAAGATCTCCCTAGACACATTTTAGCACATACCAGATTGAAGACCAGGATTCGTGAAGTTCAATTCAAGCCAATTTATTCCCCTAACAATATCTCTAATACAGCATGCTGGGTTACGAGGTTCCCTGGGAAACAATCTAAGCGTGGATTCCTCGCAGAGCATAACAGAGTAACCACGAAAATCCTCTCACCCAGCTATTTTAAAACATTTCATCATCAATAGTGTAAACGCCTCGTGGTCCGCCTCCGTTCTTCCTTCAACCCAGTACATTTCCATTTCGTAACGTCTGCTTTTTATCTGCCCTTAGCTACATCCAGTCACTGGGAGTACTGTACTGTTGGTTCCCATGAGGCTTATCTGCAACCAAGCACATAACTCGCCGGGTGAAGGTCAACAGTGTCTCTGTGTGCTGTCTGCTTTTAACGAGACAGCGTGAGGACAGAAAAATGTGTGCGAGAAGAGACAGAATTAACTTCATAAGTCATTGTAAGACATTTGTTAAAAACAACTTCATCATTTCAATATTGCAACAGCGTATATGGCACAATGAAATAAAGTTATAACTCTTCAGGACGTATTATGGTATGGCGCTGTCCGTCCGTCTGTCTCTCCGTCCGTCTGTCTGTCCGTCCGTCTGTGGACACTTCAAAGCTTTGAAGTCTTTGAAGCTTTGTCTTCATGAAGAGGAAGTTTAAAGTTCAAAGGTGACACACAGTTCCAGCTGCAGCGGTTGCTAGGCAACGGGAGAGAGAGAATACAAGACAACTACACATTACCTTGTCCGCGCTCTAGCTCGACAACCGTCTCACCTAGGAATGTCAAACTTCATGGCTGGCCCCGCTGGCGGAGCTCTTGTTAGTCAATATTTAATTGATTGATTAAATCAATTAAATATTGATTTACCCGGCCGGATTAAGCGGGAGAAGATGGATTGATGGATGGATTGTAGGGTGCGTTTCCTCGGGAACTCCGTCAGGCGGTGGTGGACAGCGTCCAGGACCTTTGCGCTGAAGCCTCTCTGTGCGATGGCCGCGTGTTTAATTTGCCGCTTCTTCCGACCTTTGCACAGGTCTTTATACACGGCAGAGGCCACGTCTTTGTACTTACCTGGCTTCACCACAACGTCCCACTGCGAAACCTGGTCCTCCAGCTGTGCCAGCAGGTCCCGGGAGAGATCTACTGACAGATGGTCAGATGTTTTCTGGAAGATCTTAGACACCAGCTCATCCACAAGGTCGTTGCAGTTGTCACTGCTCCACGGCTTGAACAGGAAGGACGTCCTCTTTGAGGAAGAGTGTCTGGGCACATCTGGAGGCGGCACTGGAGCTTCAGACTCTATCCTGTCTGTCTCTGAGGGCACCAAAGGGACCACAGAAGACGGAGGATACCCTACACTCGTGTATTGGCCCAGTGTTGCTCGGATAATCCTCGGTCTTCTGCTGGGCTCAGGTCTATCCTCTGGCTGTGGGCTGTGAGGGACGGCAGGACTGCCGGTCTTCTGGGCCCTGGTGTCAGGGGGGAGATGGAGTGGCTCCTGGGTGTGTGTGAGCTGGTGGTGGTGCCTCGGTCTTTGTGTTGTTTGGAGACCGGACATCCTGAGGATTATTCTGTGGATACCCCCCAGAGCTCTATGGACCGGGTTCTGCAGGCAGGGCAGCTGTGTCTGACTGCGCACCCATCGAGACATTTGGTCCAGAAAGCCTTGAATTTGAACCCGGGCGCGCCTTTTGAATCTTGGCGGGGTTTTCACTAGAGCCATGTTGGTTGTGATGACATCGGTCAGGGTCTCTCTAAGCTCTATGAAACGTCCCTGGCTGATGGACAGGGGCAGACTTTCGTATACGTCTCCCACCGCAGGAACCAGCTCCACAAGAAGAGGAGATACCTTTTCCATCACCTCCTCTGGGGACACTGCAGAATGCACGCCACCGCTGGTACTGAGGTCCCTCAGTACATTAAGGAGTGCTAATTTTGCATAGCACTTGGTGAAGTAACCCTTGATCTTTTCAGCCACTCTTGTGAGACAGAGACAGGGGGTAATGCAGAAGCACCTGTCCTCTGTGATGGAGCTGACAATGGAGGAGGCTGTTTGGAGGCTCTCATCGATCAGGCTACCCTCCTCCTCTCCACTCAGCACCAAGGCCTCGGCCAGCAAGATCTCTCTCACCTCTGCTGTGGCCTCTTGGATGCTGGGGCTTGGGACTTTTTCTCCTGCCTCAGAGAGTAGAGAGGTGGTGCCGAGTCTGTCGGACCTGATGGGGGCTCTCTGATCTTCCTCTGTCATTTTGCTGACTAGGAGGGGGGCTGGCTCCTCGCTTGGGATCTCCGTCACCTCTGCTATGTCCTCTGTTATGGCCTCTTGGATGCAGGGGCTGGAGGATCTTGGCAGTATAATCGGGCTGCCAGGTCTCTTGGGGACCTCCTCTTGGGGCTCAGGCGATGTAGCCGGCTCTTTTGTAAGAAGACAGCCTCCACATCCTCGCCTCGCCTTGTCTTTCAAAGAGCGCAGCATTTTTCTGGCATGGCGGACCAGGTGTTTTATGTGCTTTTCCGGGGGGGTGTAAACAGGCTCTGTAGATTCGTCGGGGACCACCAGGCGTTTGTTCTGCACTTGGCTCTGGTCCAGGACGGCGTTTACGTTGCTCGTCACTTCTACAATCAGCCCCTTGCAGAGAGTATTAATGGACTTGTGAGTGGATCCCAGCACTGAATGAAAACTCTCACTGAGGCCTACTTGTACTGCCCCTCTGACTGCCTGCTCAGATACCTGCAGGGGGGGCTCTCGTGTGCCTCCCTCTAACACAATGTTCCTGAAGGCATCCAGGATCAGTCTGGAGAGGGTGGCGATCACCGTCGGGAACATCTCTGCCAGGACCTCGCTGGACTCGGTTTGTGCGCATTCTGTAGCTCGATCCCAGAAGATGACCACCAGGGGCTGGACCTGATCAGTGGTGATGTGTGGCACGGACTCATCAAGAGGAGAGTGCTCCTCTGGGCTGGATTTACCCTTATCCATGGTCATGTAATAGTCTAAGTGTTTAGATAATAACTCTAATGAGTGTTGTGAGCAAGAGCGAAGAGTTTGACTTTCTGTGAACTTGAGTCAGCCCCACTAACTCTGATGTCAAAGTGTCCTGTGACTTCAAAGAGACTTCAAAGCCTTTTTGGCCTTTGACCTGTTCCAGTGGAAGTTACCATGGCAACCACATGGCATCACAACATTCTATTGGCCAATAATAATAATGGGTACAGATGGGGGCAGCTAAAATAAATACAGTTCAAATGTAGGATTTTGTTGTACTATAGCGAGTGAATGGGCTTAGTTACCAATAAAAAAGATGACTTTAAAGATTTGTAAATAAACATTTTGTGTATTTCATGACAAAGTACAGTGTTTTTAATGGGGAAATCTGCCTCTCGTCTCCAGGTGAGTGTATGACATCATCAGATTCTAGAACGTGAAAACCAGGCGTTGGTTCTAGAATGTGCTGATGTCATCGTCACTCGCAGGTTTCTGAAATATTTAACATCTTTTTAACCTCTAACTACTACTAATAATAATAATTAGGGCTGTCAAAATGATACATTTTTATACGCCCGTTGTAATAAGATGGGACGTATTATGGTATGGCGCTGTCCGTCCGTCTGTCCGTCTGTCCGTCCGTCTGTCTGTGGACACTTCAAAGCTTTGAAGTCTTTGAAGTTCTGCTGCTGAAAGCGAGAACAACCCACATTCTCTGCTTCTTTGAGCTTTGACACATTAAAGCTTTGTAGTGTCTTTAAGTTCTGTTGCTGCAATCTGATTGGTGGAATTCCGATTCTAGAATGTGATGATGTCATACTCGTACTCCTACTGCAAGAGCCAGATTTCCCTATTGATTATCCGTCCGTCCGTCTGTCCGTCTGTCTGTGGACAATTTCTTGTCCGCGCTCTAACTCGACAACCGTCTCACCTAGGAATGTCAAACTTCCAAACTGCACCAACAATTCATCTTTAACTAGGTTTGACAAATTCTAACTTAATTCTATATACAATAATTCAAAGTACGGGCGTATTTTGCCCCGCTGGCGGAGCTCTTGTTAAAATCTCTATTAAGATCAGAAATTCCATAGTTAATCGCAATTAATCAGATATTGAATTGCATGTTTAAAATAGTCTTGTTTTGCATTTCAAGCAGTTTTAAAGCCATAATGTAAAGCAATTTGTACCCATTTAGCAATTGCTGTAATTATTTTCTTTGCCGTGTGATTATCCACAGGTCTGTGGTGACTTTGCCAAACAGTAGTTTGGCAGATCTGAGGTTGGGACGCTCCGGTTGCTGCCCCCAGTCTCTCTTACAATACCATCAAAACAATAATGTGCTTCTGCCGACATTACTCCAGATACAAAATATATCACTGCATTTCTGAATATTTTTGGGACTGAACCAGGACTGAACCAGGACTGAACCAGGACTGAACCAGGACTGAACCAGGACTGAACCAGGACTGAACGACGTCTAAACCAGGTCTAAACCAGGTCTAAACGACATCTAAACCAGGTCTAAACCAGGACTAAACCAGGACTAAACCGGGACTTGGAGCAGAGGATAAATAAAAATCTCGTCTCAGGTGCAGTTCCTGGTGTGTCCAGCAGACGGCAGCATTACACCAGCTCTAAAAATTCGTGCAGATTCAAGAATTAGAGGGGTAAAAATGGGTGGCAGAGAACATAAGTTGTTTCTCTATGCAGATGACCTTTTGGCTGTATTAACTGATCCAGTGCATTCCTTACCAGCTCTGCTTAGATGTGTTGACTCGTATTCCAATATGTCGGGCTACAAGATAAATTGGAATAAGTCTGAGGGCATGCCACTTTCTTCATCATGTTACTCTAGACATGTCACTGCATTTAACTTTAGATGGTTGCCATCAGGCATGAAATACTTAGGTATACTTTTGAACCCTAACCTAGAGGAAATAATGCAACTGAATATGGAACCTCTCCTCCTAAAAATAAGAAATAATTTAGAGAAGTGGGGGAAATTGAAACTTACGCTATGGGGGAAAATTAATGTGATTAAAATGGTAATTGCTCCACAGTTCAATTATGTTTCCATGATGTTACATGTGAAAATACCAGTTCATATATTTGTTCAATTTGAGAAGGTGATAAAAGATTTTTTATGGGACAAAAAAGACCAAGAATCAACATAAAGAAAATGTGGGCTTCAAGAGAAAGTGGGGGGTTGGCTCTTCCAAATATGAGACTTTATAACTTGGCGTTTGAAATGTCGAGGTTGGTGAAACACTGGGGAAAGGAGGATACGGATCTGGACTGGATCAAGATTGAGCGGGAGTTAGTGAATCCTTTCACACCGATTGATGTTTTATCCCAAGGAACCAATACTAAGGGTTTGGATCTGTATGACAACCCGGTACTCACTTACTCAAAGCATGTTTGGAGTGAGGTGCACAAATGGTGTGGGGGGTCTCACTTGAGACAATCTTATGCCTCCTTGTGGCACAATTCACTAATACGGATAGGTAAAAGAACAGTTCATTGGAGGGAATGGATTGAGAAAGGAATTCATACAATTTGTGATCTTTTTGAAGACCAGAAAATTATGTCCTTTGAAGGAATCATTCAAAAATATGGTTTGGAAAGGAGAGGGAACTTTTGGAAATATTTGCAATTAAGAGACTGCATTAACAAAGGAAAATGTATTCAGGAAAAAAACCCAGTGGTGGACTATTGTGAAGTACCTTGTGGAACACATAGAGCATCTTTGTTTTGTAAAATGTTTAATAATTTAAAGAAGGACAAAAATGTGCTCGCTGCAACAGCCTGTTGGCTTGGAACTCATTTGTTCCAAGCCAACAGGCTGTTGCAGCGAGCACTGTTACGACGAGAGGGAATGTGTGCTCCAAATTATTTATTAACCAATGATTTTTCTTTTACAATGTACAGTCTGTTTTGTTTCTGAGTAATTTATTTGTCTTAATAGGATAAGAATGTATATAAAAAGTTAAGTAAAAATAAAAACAGACCTACAGTGTTTTTGTCTAAATGTTTTAAAATAATCACTCTTTTTTTGTGTCATGTTTGTTTGAGCTCAGGGAGTGTTGTGGGTCAACAGGAACCTGAAGTACATAAACAATGAGTGATGTTTTTGGGGCCTTTTTGTTCATAGGTTGATGTAATGGTGAAATTGGTGAAATTGCAACATTTTTAAACAAAACAACATTGTTTTCTGTGTCTAGCCAGTAACTTCTTTTCTGTGTCTAGCTAGTAACTAAATGGGCTGTATAAATGCACACATTGTCCAGCTCTTCATTTTCAAGTAATTTTTGTGTCTTAAATTATAGTAGAGGCTAAAAAAAGAAGACAATGGATCAGTTTTGGTTGGGAATGTACAAATTATGACAAGTGTGCTGTGCAAATTTTAAACAATTCATTACATTCATTCCTGTGTATATTTTTACAATAATAATTTAAACTCGATAATCATTTCCCTGTTGAAATTCCCATACCAATGAAACTCGGACACATTCGGCAGATCTGACATCACAGGTTTTTATTGAATTTGGCAAAGTTTGAATCTCAGAATAAGGCTGGTTCACGTCTGCTGCTGGAATCTCTTAAACATGTATTCATCTCTAAATTGTCTCTGTAATAAATAGTATTTCTATATTCCCTGCTAACAATGTTATGGTAAAAAAACCCAAAACATCGACAGGGACTTTTACATACAACTCTCATAAAATCATTCATATCTAGTGTTATAATATTTGTCATTCTCGATAAAAATCCGGTGGGTTTATAGAAGGGGTTTTCTCGGCTGGTTTTAGGTTCAGAGCTGGATTACTGCGTAGCTGGAGGAGCAGACAGGAGGAGTTAGAGGCGACGAAAAGACCCACTCACAGTAAATACATAAAGTTAGACATGTCCAAACTGAAATAGTTTGTGGGCAAATGCTTATATGGGTGAAATAATAATGTTAAAGGTGCACTGTGTATTTTTTGTTTTTGTTTTTACGTCCGTCACCCGCTTGTTTCTATGGATAAGCCATTGCTCTGCCTGGAATGTGACATTAAACGGCTCTACTTTTACTTTTATTCAGTCACAGGTGCTTTTATAGCTCAAAAATGCCTAGTAAAACATGTGAGACAAGCATCTAACGGACCCTCCGCCAGGAAAGTTACATAGTGCACCTTTAAATAGAGCTGCCAGGAAACGAGAGGCGCAGAGGAAGACCAAAGAAGAAATATAAATTAGTAAATGTGAATGAAGATGCAGAGATAAGGGGTTAAAGCAAAGACTTATTATTATAGATTATTATATATATATATATTATTATATAAAGAATTATTATATTATTTGCAGTGTTTGGAAGTAACTGAATACATAATCTGAATACTAATTTTGAGTAACTGCATTCTGATAGTTACTTTTTCATTTGGTTGTATTCAAATTACAGTTACTTTTCTAAAATTAAAGGAATACATGGTAGTACTTGACAATTTAGGCTTCAATCTGCACATAATCTGAGAAAAAATATAGTTAACATCACTCTTATAGCGTGTACATGTGTAGATTTTCTTTCTGCAACAAGTGGTAGAAAATGCAAAACAAACAGTGAAGCAAATCTTTTAATACTACATCTATTTGGCGTATTTACCAGGGTATTTACCAGCAGTAACAGAAATATGGTGTTACGGTGTTTTTGAATTGTCAAAAGTCTCACAACAATATCAATATTGTGGTGCAGCAACAGCTAAAAAAAAACAGAGGGAACTACATAGACCATGATCCTTTGGTGTTGCCAGTGCAGAATGCATGAAGAAATAACTGCTGTAAAGCAATTAAATCTTCATTTTTCATATAACAGAACCAAAGGCATTTTCAGTGCAAATATTGAACCGTCAGATGCTTATCGTGAAAATATCACATCAAGACATTTGGAAATCGTCACATCCCTAATCTTTACACTATAATTTAAATGCAACTCTAGTTAAATCAAAGTATAAGGTTTCAGAACACAGTACCCTGATTAGGCGATCAGAATACGCCACAAAATACATTTCAATGCAGGTATTCTGTGTTTAATAACTAAATGCATTTTTAAGTGTTCTTCCCATCACTGATTATTATGAATTAGCCATTTTCCTCCAGCTAAACAGTAAACTCCACATTTTTTGTCTTTTTTTGAAAGAGTTTTGCTTTGAGCTGCAGTTATGGCCTCAGCAGCAGACTGGACAAGGCTGCACCGCAAAAAAGGAACATCTACGAACATGGATTCAGTGAGATTAATTCTGAATATGACTCCTGATTTATGTAGTTAGATCTTATTAGTAAAGTAAATAAACACAAATGACCATAACTATCCATTTTATCTTGAAGGCGCATTGTGTAACTTTTCTAGTGGAGGCTACGTCACCTGCTTGTGTCTATGGGGATGTCATTGCTCTGCCTAGAATGATCCACAGTATGAACAGCTTACATTATATTTACAGAGTTCCCACTCTTTTTCAATGACAAAGTGAATTTTCCATGATTTTACGGCACCTTTATGTGTAGAACTGAGCAAACGTTTAGGGCTAAATATGAAATGTTATTATTGCAAATGTATTTATTTTATTTAATTTTAGTTTTTTTGTTTGATATTTTTAATTTGGTATTTTGATTTATATTTTTCTGCTTGATGTTTGAAAAGTTTTCTTTGAACATTTTGACACAAAACTGATTCCATATCCACTCACCTTATGGTTTGGTATTATCGTTTTTAACATTCAAAATACTGACACTGTATTTACTGTAGTGTCTTTTAACACCTTAACGCCCGAATTTATATAGATGTATATAAAAAATGTTTTGTGTGTTTTTGCCTTTAAGTAGATGGTAAATTAAATTGAAATTATTAATCTGATTATAGCAAAAAAAATTAATAGAAATTTGTGCATGTTGCAAATTTGCGACAACTAGAAACAAGTGCTTGCCAAAAGTTCCTAGGAAGGTGCTGCATCTGCACTAACCGATATTGGGGGAATGCAGCCGCTATCTCAGCTCATATCTTGATCCATGAATGGTTTGATGCATATTTGTGAACAAAAGACCTTATTGTGTATTGTCATCGCTGGTGCGTATGTTCGGAAATGATCAGAATAGCCTTATGATAATTTAACAGAATGCTGTAGTTGCGTGAAAGAGATACTAAAATTCCATGACTTTTCCAAAATGTTCATTACATTTACAAAATTCCATGACTTTTCCAGGATTTCTATGATGCATTTATTCAATTTCAGGTGATTTTATAGCTCAAAACTATCTAGAAAAACAGGCATTCTGACTGAGCGGGGTCACCTCTCCACAGATCTGACCTGTAACTTGGTCTGGTTTGGTCTCCATGACGATAGAAAGACTTAAGTTAACGCCATACTGTGAAACATTCCAGACAAAGCAACAACATCTCCATGGAGAAAAGCATTTGACGGACCCTCCACCTGAAAACTTACACAACGTACCTTTAAGAGTAATAATCTAAATTCAGGTCATCCTAATGTAGACGTTCCTGTTTTGCAGTGTGAATATTGAGGCACTTTTCATCCGCGGCGGCCATCTTGGGTCCGCACGCGTCACAGAGGGCTGCAGCGGCGGCGGCCATCTTGGACACAAGAGGGTATTTATGGCTCAAATTCAGAAAAGGTCAAAGGGCGTATCTCAGGCAGAAGCAGGCAGAGTCTATCTCTAGATTAGTATGAACAGGCGAGTACACTTTTTATAAAAATAAATCATTCCATTTTCACATGCACAGGTTAAACAACGCCGCCCCTAGTCTTTGATCTGTGCTGTCAAAGCCTGTGATGGACAATGAGGACCCAAAAATAGAAATAATAGCAAACAAATTCAAAATAAAGCCAGGCTCCAGTGTGAAATGCAAGAAAAATGTACATACAGATAGACCACCATATGTGGCTGGTTTTGACATGAGGGGTAAAAAAAAAAAGGCTGTTCAAAAGATCCAAAATTATAAAGAAAAAAAGATTCATTCAAAATTATAAAGAAAGCAAAAAATAAAAAAACTAAACCAAACAAAAAAGTTGCAAAATTATACAGAAAGCCAAAAAAAAAACAAAGATCCAAAATTATAAAGAAAAAAAGAAAAAAGATTCAAAATTATAAAGAAAGAAAAGAAATCCAAAATTATAATGAAAAAAGATCTAAAATTATGAAGAAAGAAAAAAAAATCATAGAAAAAAAGATACAAAATTATAAAGAAATTTTAAAAAAAAATCCAAAATTATAAAGAAAGAAACAAAATAAAAACATATGAAGAAAGAAAACAAAAAAGATCCAAAATTATAAAGAAAGAAAAAAAAGAAAATAGATACAAAATTATAAAGAAAAAAAAAGCTATATTATAAAGAAAGCCAAAAAACAAAACAAAAACATAAATATTGTATCTACTGTATTGTCAACCGAGAATATACACAGTTTTTGTGAAACTTTGACATAAAAAAGTACAAAAAAAACCCCCAACAAAATTATAAAGGAAGCAGCTGGGGTAAAAAAGTCAATTCATGAAGAAACAATAATACAAAACAATCATGTATAAATCTTTATGAACATTTTTGTGTAAAATGCTGCTGTCTCATTGTCAGTTACAGGCTCGTTCAGACATAGACCGGAGATTTGCATAATTTCACTTAAACCAGCTGTTCTTTTGGTCTGGACTCAGAGCAGGTTTGTGCCACAGCAGAGGTTCTGGGTCTAATGCTGGACTCCACAAAGGTCCTTCAAAGATCAATAAGAAATAAAATATGGGATGATTTTTAAAATGTTTTATCTATCTGTGCACATCCCCACAGTATTTCATATATTTATTAGACCTATATTTTTTACACTAAAGCATCGGTAGATCTAGCAATAAAAATGAATTTCAGTTTATTTTCGCAGTACAAATACTTTTACTAAAGGTGCACTGTGTAACTTTTCTCGTAGAGCGTCCACCACCTGCTTGTCTCCATGGGGATGTGATTGTTTTGCTTGAAATGTTCCGCAGTAATGTATTAAACTTGTCTATTTTGCATTTATTCCATTACAGTGTTTTTATTGCTGACAAATGCTATGAAAACAGGCGTCCTTAAGATACACTGAGACGCCTCTTCACAGATCTGACTCGTATCTAGACCTAGTTTCATCATGATGCGCTTAGCGAGATAGTTTAATGCTTTACTGTGGGACATTCCAGGCAAAGCAATAAATGAAATGTATTGATTTGAAATGTTTTAAAGTAACGATCAGTGTTAATGTATTGTCTGGAAAACTTTGCATTTACAGACTGCTTATGTTTTTAATACTTTATGAATGAAATAAACTAAATTAAATAAAAAATTAAATAACAGCTCCATGGAGACAAGCATTTGGCTTACTCAGTGCACCTTTAAAACCGGGCGTACACTCCGCGATTTCTGGTCGTTTTTGAGCCAATTTTTTGTGCGACTGTTTTTGGGATCGAGCCGAGTTTTGGCGTAATCGTGTGTCGTGCTTTGTGTAGTAAATACAGGGTAACAAGAACCAATTAATACCTCACAACCAGCTCCCCATTGGCAATCGTAGGTCACAAGAATATCAAACCTGTTTGAAATCCAGTCAAACAATATGTAGGTAAGTTAAAATGACTTAAATTAAGAACATTTTACTTTTTTGAGTAGATTCAACTTGACAAGTAAAATGATCTGCCAGAGGAATAAATGTTTTTTTTTTTGTTAATTCAAGCAACATTTGATTGTTTCTTATTTTAAGTACAAAAAGTTTTTGTTTTTCTCATTTTAAGTGTAGCAAGATGTATTTTCATATTTTAAGTACAAAAAGTCTTATTCCACTGGCAGATCATTTTACTTGTCAAGTGAAATTTACTCAAATCAAAAAAAATGGTAAATTGTTCTTAATCCACATCATCTTAGCTTGACTTTGTGTTTTGCAATGCTCTCGTGAGGGTTTCGCTCTGCTCAAGTAGTTTGTATAGTGTGAGAACATGAATTGTGAACTCGTAAACCCTGTCGTACAGTTTGAGCTGGGGCTGAGTGAAAAGATCGAAAATATCGCCTGGTGTACGCCCGTCTTAAGCAGACCTTTTGCAGTGTCTCTATCCAAACTTTAATGCACCGACTCAAAGTGAAAACATGCGATTCTCTGCTTATGGATATGCATAGATGAGACTCCTCTATATTAACTTTCATATTTAAACACACATCCAAAAGTTCAATATAAAATGTCTGTATTGCTTCAAGTCTTTCTGGCCATTTTCTTGAGTTTGTTCTATAGATTATTGCTTTGAACAATTTTTGAAACCAATAACCGACCAATCAGCTGCCAACATCGATGAAAAGCTGTTTTTATTTATTTTAATACTACCAGCAAAACCACTGCTGTGCTGCTACTGATTATAAAAATACGATTTAAAGCAGACCTCAGTAACGTTTCCACTTTCATTTTCAGATTGGGACACTTTAAATTATGAGCTCCAAGAAGTTTAAAGGTGCACTTTTCTGGTGGAGGGTCTGCTACGTGCTTGTCTCCATGGAAATATTATTGCTTTGTCTGGAATATTCCACAGTATAGATCAAATCACGAGGGCTACAAGTAGGTTTCAGCACTACACTGCATTATGCTGCGAAAAAGCTTAAGATATAAACACTTAAATCTATCAGAAAATGACTTAAAAGTAGTGAAATTTCCATGGAGATGTTATTAATTTGGTTGTAATGTTCCATGTTATGACATTAAACATACCCAACTAGTATTTTTTTGCTTAAAAACACAACAATTCCTTCTGTGAATAGGGGCAACTCTCCACAGATCTGACTTGTACACTGCAGATTTCTCTGATCTGGCCAAGATTTCAAAACTTATATCACATTATTCATCTTGTTTTCAGATTTATTATCCACTTACTAGTTCTGAGACGGCTTAATTCTAGTCTAGAGGTAGTTTATTTTAAGATAAGTTATCAAATAAAATGATCTGTCCATGCAGCAAAATAATTTCACTACTTTTAAGTCATTTTCTGATAGATTTAAGTGTTTTTATCTTAAGCTTTTTCGCAGTATAATGCAGTGTAGTGCTGAAACCTGCTTGTATCCCTTGTGATTTGATCTATACTGTGGAATATCTAGACAAAGCAATAATATTTCCATGGCCCCTTCACTAGAAATGTTACGCAGTGCACCTTTTACCAGTTACGCAATCAGATGTTAAGAGAAAAGGAGGGAAAAGCAATAAAGTAAAATAACAATAAGTTACTGAGTTCCACTTTAAACCCTTGCGCCCGAGTCCAGACCCTCCGATGAATTAAAGTGAGCTGCTATAGAACAGTCCAGCGCAGCCAAAGCCGAAGAGTAAAAAACAAAAACATGAGCCCTTTACGTAGTCTTTATAAAAGCTCAGAGAGAGAGCCCGCCTACCAGGCTCTGCCCATGTAGCCGCGAGCCAATCAGGACCTGGGTCAGTTTTTGGGGGCTCGGCTTGAGCCATCGACCCGGCGGCGAGTTCGAATCCTCCCTCCTCCAATCAGAATCCTCCCTCCTCCAATCAGAATCCTCCCTCCTCCAATCAGAATCCTCCCTCCTCCAATCAGAATCCTTCCTCCTCCAATCAGAATCCTCCCTCCATGCGATACTGGCGGCGGATTGGCTGACCTCGGAGAAGCTGGCCGCTGATTCGCTGTCGGAAAGCAGCTGTTCATCGCGCGACATCAGGAAGGAGAAGGGTTCAGAGATTCGCTTCGGCTCGCGATCCTTCACCGTTTTAACGCTGTCTTTTATAACGGCCGCCTCTTTGCGTTTGCTTCGACGCTTCTTTTCCGAGACCACTGGAACCACGCCCTCTTCCCTTATAGATGTGCCCCAGGAGGTTGCCCTATTCCTGGGAACACTCCGGATGCTCCTCCCCTCCTCCTCTTCCTCCAGGTTCTTCCATCGACCCTCTTCTGTCAAATTTCTATCCAAGGACGGTGCTCTGTTCCTGGATACACTCCTGGTCCTCCTCCTCTCCTCTTCCTCCAGGGTCTTTTCCACACTGTTTTCATCCCAGGACGACACTGTGTTCCTCGGTAAACTCCGGCTACCTCTCCCCCCCTCCTCCTGGTTCTTCTCACTCCTCTTGCGGTGCTTTTGGCTCTTATGGTGGGGTTCTTGGTCCACCGTGTCCAGGTCTAAGTCTGGGACAATGGGCCTTAGTTTTGCTCTGGTTTCTTCTCGGTTCCTCTTTGCACTCCTCTCTCCCTCTCTTCCTCCTCCTGGTTCTATGGTGGTACCGGCGGCGGCCATGATGGAGTCTGGTTCTTGCGGTGGGGGGGTGGAGGGGGAGAGAGCTCCTTCCTCAGGGCCTGCGTCAAAAACACACCATCAGTCAACTGCAGTTCCACAAATGACCACTAGGCTTTGTTGGAATAAGTACTTCTTATATAAATCATCTTGGTTTTGAACGTGGGTCTCCAACCTGTAGCTCGGGAGCTACTAGAATCTCTTCACCTTCTTCCAAGTAGCTCACCGAGGGATTTCTGAGTCATATGTACTACGCTGAATAACTAAAATATAATTTATTTAATTTAATTTTAATTATTTAACCTTTATTTAACCAGGAAAGTCCCACTGAGATTTCTAATCTCTTTTTCAGGGGAGTCATGGACAAGACAGCGACGCAACAAAACAATCCAGAATATTACAGGACACATTTCAAGCAAGACTAAAAAGCTCAGAGGTTCTGGGGCATGGTCTGGAGCGGTCCTCTTTTTTTCCCCTCCCCCTGTCCTCATGTGATGCTGTTTTTTGTTTATTTCTATCTGCTACCTGCCTTCCTGTCCGGTCCGTGTTGTCTCCCCCCATGTAATATTGTTCTTTTTGTATGTTGTAATGTACGGATGGGTGACAGGTCCAATTTCGATTTCTTGTATGTCTTGTATATGCAATGGAATTGACAAATAAAGGCTTTTCATTCATTCATTCATTCACTATTTAAGAGACTATTTAAAACATTTACAAACCGTGAATTTCATTTCCAAACCTTTGAGCAGTAGTTTAAACTGTCCTACTGGAACCAGTTAATTTCCAGTCTTTTTGTAAATTGTTCCATGTTGTGGGGGCAGATTATTGAAATGCCGCCGTATCAGCTTCTGTGCGAACACTTGGTACAAACAGTAGTAGTGATTCTTGATAGCGTAAAGGATACAGTCCAGCCGCTCTTGGTTGAATAAATTCACAGAGATATGATGGGAGCAGAAGCTGAATACACTTATAAATGAACATAACACAGTGAGCGAGTCTACGAGTTTTCAGCCCACATGTGTGTAAACAGTTCAGTGCATGTGACGTTTACAGTTTGTGATAAACCGTAAAGACAGAAGATTAAATGCCTTTTAACATAATGTCTGTAAATGTCTCATTTTGATGCCTGACTTTGTGCCATAATAAATTAATATTGGTTAATGTTTTATAGACATCTAAGGCCGTAGCTCTTGTATTATTACTGTTGTATATGTTATTAATTGTGTTTAAATGTTTACACTCTTTGGGTCCAGTCTGTTTGAGGGAATTACTGGAGCCCTTCACTCCGCCCAGAGCCCTGAGATCAGCCGACCAGCTCCTGTTGGTCGTGCCCAAAACTAGGCTCAAGACGAGAGGAGACAGAAGCCAGACTGTGAAATAACCTTCCTCTTCCTTTCAGATCCTCTCAGTCTGTAACGCAGTTCAAGATTAGGTTGAAAACTCATCTCTTTTCCCTGGCATTTAACACTAGTTAGTTTTTTTTATTATAGTCCTCACATTGTGTTATATGTATATGTTCTTCTGTCGTTGTTATCCTTTATGTGAAGCACTTTGGTCAACTGAAGTTGTTTTTAAATGTGCTATAGAAATAAACTTGAACTGAACTGAAATGAATTGAATGTATTTCATAAATTTCTTGTGATTGATAAATCAGTAGCTCTCTGGCTTTGTCGTTTTGTAAAGGTAACTCACCGGAGGAAAAACGTTGGAGACCCCTGGTTTAGAAGTTTTGACCTGTTAAAGGTGCATTGTGTAACTTTTCTGGTGAAGCGTCTGTCAAATGCTTTTCTCTGTGGAGATGTGATTGCTTTGCGTGGAATGTTTCACAGTATGGCATTAAACCTTTCTATCTTCATGGAGACCAAACCAGACCGAGATACAGGTCAGATCAGTGGAGAGGCGACTCCGCTCACAGTCAGAACGTCTGTTTTTCTTGGTATTTTTGAGCTATAAAACCACCTGTAATTGAATAAATGTAAAGTAGAGCTCTTTAATCTCATACTGTGGAATATTCCAGGCGGAGCAATGACATCATAGAAACAAGCAGGTGACGGACCCCCAACCAAAAAGTTACACAGTGCACCTTTAAAATATATAATCTTGTTTGACCAATGTTTTTCGTTTTTGTTTCTTATTTCTGGTTGCATATATAAGTCTGGCTTGGGTCAAAACTGCTTAAATCAAGATGTTTTCATGTAATTTTAATCATGTATTCCTGTTTACATTTTACACTATCATCACTTCTCTATATTAAAATGCGGATAAACTAACATACATACCAAGGTGCTATTTTCAACTGCATCTTAACGATAAGAACGTCCCAAGATTTTAACAGTAGCTAGTGATGACAAAAGAGTAGATAAAGAGATAGGTGATGAAGTAAAGTTGAAATTTGAGAAGAAGGGGTTGGAGTCACAAACCGCGAGTTGTCCGTCCGGCCGATGACGTAGAAACATGGCTCGCCCTGTTTGGAGTTGGTCATGCACAGAGACAGGCTCGACAGCTCCACTGATAGGCAGGGAGGAGAAGTGCAGGGGGAAAAACAGGAAGTGCAAGACGAAAAGAAGAGGTACAAAAGGTGAGAAGAAGAAGGTATCCCAGTTCCTAGTTTAGTGTAGATTGGAAGTGTGTGCGGTGAATCTAGGTTTTGGCTCTAGCTGATCCTGTGTGGTGTGTACTTCAATTATCACTCGATTACAAAAAGTGTTGCAATTAAAATACGACAAATTAACTTAAAATTACAAGAGAGGTTGTTTTTCCCACCAAAATCAGCTGTTAATCATGTTTTAAAACAGCATAGTTTAGTAACTGGTTTAGATCTGGTTTAATAATGGTTAGTCCTTGTTTCATCCTGGTTCAGTCCTGGTTTAGTCCTGGTTTTGTCCTGGTTTCATCCTGGTTTAGTCCTGGTTTAGTCCTGGTTTCATCCTGGTTTAGTCCTGGTCTCGTCTTGGTTTTGTCCTGGTTTAGTCCTGGTTTAGTCCCGGTTTCGTCCCGGTTTCATCCTGGTTTAGTCCTGGTCTCGTCTTGGTTTTGTCCTGGTTTAGTCCTGGTCTCGTCTTGGTTTTGTCCTGGTTTCGTCCTGGTTTCGTCCTGGTTTAGTCCTGGTTTAGTCCTGGCTTAGTCCTGGTTTAGTCCTGGTTTCATCCTGGTTTCGCCCTGGTTTCGTCCTGGTTTAGTCCTAGTTCAGTCCTGATTTAGCCTCGGTTTAGCCCTACTTTAGCCCTGGTTTAGCCCTGGTTTAGTCCTGGATTCATCCTGGCTTAGTCCGGGTTTAGTCCTACCGTAGTCCGGCACATATCCGTTGCCCCTCTTCAGGACGAGGTGGATGTGGTTCCCTCCTCGTCTGATCTGGTCCACGGCCTGAGAGTGCGTCATGCCTGCAGTACTGTCTCCATTAATCTCCACCAACTGATCTGAGACCTGGGACAGACAGAAAATATTTGGAGTTCTAGTAGTAGTAGTAGTAGTAGCAGTAGTAGTAGCAGTAGTACAAGGAGGAGCCATAAATGTATTATATATCCATTGCATCAACTGAAGCAAATCTTGAGACATCCAGGGATAAAATATTGTCACCAAGTTAAGGCTGGTTCAAAGTCCTGCTCCAGGCTCGGCTCAGCTATGGCCTGAACCATACAAGGTTTGGAGCTAACCAGGGTTCTTATTTTCTGTGACAATAAACAATCACATTAGACTCTCTGATTGGCTTTCATGTGGGTCAGGTAGATTTGCCGCAGGGCTGCCAACCTTTAATCAAAACAACTGGCCTTACTAAGCCTTTACAGCCAAAGTTTTGCTAATAACTTGGTGACAATAATGTTCACTGTGGTGTATTTTACCTGTATCTTGTTGCTCCTCTGTGCTGGTCCTCCCTGCATCAGTCCCAGAACGTACAGCCCCATGTTGTACTCAGACCCCCCCCTCAGAGAGAAGCCGAATCCAGTGGGCCCCCGCTCCAGGTCCACACTGTAGAACCGGCCCTCCTCCTGGAAGAGACACAGACGGTTTTAATCAGAACAGGTTTGAGGGGCTGTCAGAGAGGAGAGATTTAACCCTTCTATTCCCTCTGGCGCTACCACATTATATGTCCCCACTCCTTCAGTCGATTTTAAGTGAATAAGTTGAGTACCTTTGCTCTGGATCTGGAGCTCCTGATGACACGTCCATCAATGTCCAGGTCTGCCCCCTCTGTCGCTGGACTGTCTGGAGGAGAGAAGAAGGTCCTGGTTTAGTCCTGTCCAGCCTTAGTCCTGCTTTAATCCAGCATGAACGTGTAATGACTTTCTATCTTCCAGTTCAGGAAAACAAAGTGCAAAAACTGCTATTTGTAAAAAAAAAAAAAAAAAAAAAAAGAAAGTAATTCAAGACTATGTAATATAGCCTAAGCTTTTATTAGGTATTTTGTTGGACATGAACCATGAGATAACAAAGCCATTTTGTCCATTTAACGTCAACTATGAAACTTGCTTTGCTCATAATGTTACACAGTATGGCATGATACTTCCCATGCTGACATTTATTCAATTACAGGTGTTTATATTGCTAAAAAATACATAAAAACATGTTGAATGAAAACCATGCATTTTTATTATAATGTGAGAAAGGACTAAGTGGGCGGAGCGGACAGGGAGCGTTAATCCTGGTCCTTACTGTGGCGAGGCGAGATGGTGAGCCGGAGGGTATTTCCCGCTCTCCTGAGGATCTGAGCCAGGTCCCGGTGCTGCAGCCCCCCCACCGGCCGCCCCTCCACCCCCTCCAGGTGGTCCCCAGGCTGGATGTGCCCACTACGTGCCGCTGGACTCCCCCTGCGCACTGTGACGAAGCGATGGGACATGAGAGAGCCCGCTGCAGATACATAACAGAGAAAAGAGACAGAATAAGTGTAAGAGTCAGAGAAACCAACTGTAGCAGAGTGGGGGGTGGATCTCTTCTCGTTCTGTGTCTTGGATGAGATTAAAAGTGCTTAAGACAGGTTAGACTACACATTTCACTAAACACACTTAACATTATTATATTTAAAGGGCCCATGTTGCGCTATTTTCTGATCTATGCTGTTACAGCTCTAACAGTGAGAGATACAGGACTGCATTTATACCATAGTCCCTACAATGGTACAACTCACCCATATGTAACAGATAACCCTATGTTCTGCCAATCATCATTTCATTTTTGCACAATAATTCTTACGTCCTTTTGCATATAGCAATAGAGATTTATTTGTATTACTTGCACATATATATTTACAGTATATAACTATGCCTTATGTGAAACCAGTTTCTTGCTATTTTAAATGTATTATTACCTTTTATATTGTTCTTTGGTTATTATGTTTATTATGAGGTGTGAGCTACTGTGTCCAGACAATTTCCCTTGTGGATCAATAAAGTTTGTCTGAATCTAAGTCTATAATGTTGTTTCCTCATCATGTGGTAATACAGGAAGTGCTCCACTGTGTTTTTAAACTCCATACACCTTCACTACAATCATTTGGATAATTTTAGCCCAGGAATTGCCCATCTCTACTGAACTAAAGGTAAAAAAAGCCGTTAACATGAAAACTACCACTACACAACGAGGTAGAAAAGTGAAAGAGGACATGAAGTGACTTGGTGTGACAATGTTGTTTTGTGGTTTCTGATCTGTTCATTCTGACAGCTCTAAAAATGTTCTGGGGTTAAATTATTGAGGTCTGTCTCCTCAGATTCACCACATGTTCTGCAGAGTTTCACCAACCGAAAGACACAAAAAGCATTTTCTGAATTCAAGAACCTGAACCTGCTGCACTTTGGGTGTCTTTATTTTATAAAGCACATAAAACCAAATCATCATCATCATGTACAAGACTTTTAAACTATGTGCAATAATCAAGACTAAACCAAGTTTGAAACAGGACTAAACCAAGTCTTAACCAGGTCTGAAACGGGCCTACTAAACCAAGTCTGAAACAGGTCAGAAACAGGACTGAACCAGGTTTGAAATGGGACAAAACCACGACTAAAACAGATCTGAAACAGGTCAGAAACAGTCGACTGAACCATTTTTGGATTAGGACTAAACCAGGACTAAAACAGGTCTGAAACAGGATTAAACCAGGTTTGAAATGGAACTAAACCGGGACTAAAACAGATCTAAAACAGGTCAGAAACAGTCGACTGAACCATTTTTAGATCAGGACTAAACCAGGTTTGAAACAGGATTAAACCAGGACTAAAATAGATCTGAAACAGGACTAAACCAGGACTAAAATATATCTGAAACAGGACTAAACCAGGACTAAAATAGATCTGAAACAGGATTAAACCATCTTTAAAATGGGACTAAACCGGGACTAAAACAGATGTGAAACAAGACTAAACCAGGTCTGAAACAGGACTAAACCAGGTTCATGTAGAGAAGAACCTAAACCTAACCCGAGGTAAAATATTTCGGTGTATATTCAGCTCACCTATAAAAACAAATGAACAGCGCGCCCCATTGTCTTCAGCTCGAGACAAAGCATCAGAGCGTCTTTGAGTTCAGTTTTCTCTGTAAACAGTGTCCATTGTGTGGGTTTTGTTGCGTAAATAAAGCAGAATTTTGTGAAATCCTGAACAGTGGTTATTCTGAAGAGGTCGCAGCAGCAGGTGGTGCGTTCAGGGACCTTAAGAGCATCAGACTTTGAATGCTGTGATAGAAAAACAAACTATGGGCTTGAGCATGGGGGCAGCGGGAAAACCAGTGGGATTTGTTATAAAGAAAAGTACATTTGTTTTGTTGGTTTAATACAATAAAATAAACGTCAGAGTTCAGAAGCCTGAGAGACACCAGATATTTGCGTTTGTAGAGTGCAGGAAAAGAGTTTATGAGTTTATGACCAGAAGCCTCTAGTTTGAGTCTTTATTAGCGTTACATTGTGGTGCGTTCACTGTGGCGTGCACTTGTTTCTGCGGTTGAGTAATAAATAATGCACAAAGAACATGCCCCTGCCTCACGCACAGAATTTACACTGAATTATCATCAAATATTCAACAAGTTCTCATCAGAAACTCAGTCCTGTTCTCTCTGCTTCACTCCGCTCCACACACAGACACACACAGACATGTACAGACACACAACAGACAGAGAAACACACACAGACACACAACAGACAGAAAGACACACACAGACACACAACAGACAGAAAGACACACACAGACACACAACAGACACGCAGCCGGTGAAGGGTTTTGGTTCATTAGTCATTAACTCAATTTTCAGTAATTAAACTCGATATGTTGAATGCCATTTTGAGGATGTTTGACCATCAAGAATATTTAATTTGTTTTGAATTCTTAATTATATGGCTACAGTCTCAATCTGTCTTCAATACTGGCATATCATGGGACTAAATCAGGACTAAACCAGGTCTGAAATAGGACTAAAACAAGACTAAACCAGGTCTGAAACAGGATTAAAACAGGACTAAACAAGGGACTAAATCAAGACTAAACTAGGTCGGAAACAGGACCAAGCCAGGTCTGAAATAGAACTAAACCAGGAGTAAACCAGCTCTGAAACAGGATTAAAACAGGACTAAACCAGGTCTGAAGCAGGATTAAAACAGGACTAAACCAGGTCTGAACTAGGACTAAATCAAGACTAAACCAGGTCTGAAATAGGTCTAGACCAGGACTAAACCAGGACTAAACCAGGTCTGAAATAGGACTAAACCAGGACTAAACCAGGTCTGAAACAGGACCAAACCAGGTCTGAAATAGGTCTAGACCAGGACTAAACCAGGTCTGAAATAGGACTAAAACAAGACTAAACCAGGTCTGAAATGGGACTAAATCAGGACTAAACAAGGACTGAAATGGGACTAAATCAGGACCAAACCAGGTCTGAAATAGTACTAAACTGAGTCTATACCAGGTCTGAAATAGTACTAAACTGAGACTAAACCAGGTCTGAAACAGGAATAAAACAGGACTAAACCAGGCCTGAAACTGGACTAAACCAGGACTAAACCAGGTCAGAAATAAGACTAAACCAGGACTAACCCAGGCCTGAAACAGGACTAAACCGGGTTCGTGTAGAAGTCAGAGATTGGTCCCAGCTGGGCGGTGAACGTGGCTTGGGGCAGTTTTTACTTTGACTTGAACGAGTCACATCTGGGACTCCACAAACTCACCCAGAGCCACAGAACATCACAGTCTCTGCTCATCGCACTGAGGGACCAAAAACAGTCAGATCCAGCAGAAATACAAAATGTGTCATCGTTTCTACATTAAATATTCTTATCAGGACCAGCGGTGGAACAAAGTAGTAAAGCACTGTACTGAAGTAAAAAAGTTAGTTATCTGTACTTTACATGTACATTTACTTCACTGCATCTGAGAGCAGGTATCTGTACTTTATACTCTAATATATTTTTGAACAGGACTGAAAAGTAAAAGCATTTTTTATTATTGTTTGAGACCTGATGTGTAGGCTGAGGGTTTATTTTTTTACACATTCGCAATTTGAGTAAACTAAAATATGCAAAAAATAAAAACAGCTATGAGAAAATAGTAACGCAGTCGTTTCTGTTCAGAATTCAACACAAATCTGTGTCAAAATCACTACATTTGAAGCTTTATTAGATCTCAAACTCAGTGCAAGATACTTCTGCTTTTTACTCTTAAGTACATTTAAATTGGTACTTTTACTTTACTTAAGTTGATTTTTTCATGCGATACTTTTACTTAAGTTTCTTTTTCTCCAAAATTGAGCACTTCTTCCACCACTGATTAGGACCAAAAAAGTTGGATCAATAAATCTCTACTAAATCGTCCAGAGCGCCACATCCAGTCAGTGACGACATTTCCTTTATGCAAACGATTTATTTATTTTTAGATCATAACTTTGTGCACAGACCTGATCAACCAGATATTCTCCAGTCTCTTACAGTGAAACATATTTGATTTCATTTCATCATGTTACCATTGCACAACAGTGAACTTCTGGAGATCTTTTGTTTAGTTCAGTCCAGATTTACTCCTGGTTTAAGATATGTTCAGAGGATTTTTAGATTAACCCTGAGTTCTGGTTTAGCTCTATTTCTCACTGCGAAAAGCAATGTTTAAGTAAGTTTAAAGGATCCATACTAACTATGCTATTGTCTGATCTATGTTATAATGTTTCTTCATCACAAACAGACCTGCACTGCAAAAAAGGCCTATCAAAAAATAAGAAAAAAATACCAATTTTGAGGTAAAAGGTCCTATTTTAAGTGAAATTATCTGCCAGTGCAGTAAGAAATTTTCACTTACCAAGTTTTCTTAAAACAAGACAAAATACGAATCTTGTTCTAAGCAGAAAACACTAGTTTCAAGTATTTATGGCAAGATTTTTCACCTTATTGGTTTGAGAGGGAAGTTAAAGAGGCTTAACCTGGCTTGATTTAAGATAAAAAAGTGCTTAGAATAAGTTGTAATATCTAGATAAGATAAATCAGGATGGAATATCTTGAAACAAGTAAAAAAAATCTCATCTTATTAAGTAAAAAAATCTTAAAATTAATCTTTTAAGACATCTGCTTAATTCAAGTCAGTTTAACTATGCTAGAAAATCCTTTTTTGTAGTGTGGAGTTGTGTTTTGTTTCATTCACACATGTTTAACAAACAAATCCTGCATATTTACGCTGAGTTCGTCTCTCAAACAGAAAAAAACTCTGTTCCACCTTGTGATGTCATGTCAGTAAGTGCTTCACACTGTTTTTAAACTCCATAAACCTTCACTAGAATCGTTTGGATGATTTCTGCGCTGGAATTGGCTTTTTCTACTGCGCAAAAGGTAAAATAAAGCTGTTAACGTGAAAAGTACCGCTTCATGACATCAGACGGTGGTACAGAGCATTTTGAGCTTTGGAGATGTAGACAAACTAATAATAAAGATTTACTCAAACGTGTGAATGAAACAAAACAAAACTCAGGTATATTTTTGAGGAGGTAACAACATTATGACATGGTTAAAACCTCACAAGAGTCCGTTTTTTGTAATATAAAACCATTAACAAGTAAAATAATTTGTCAAAGTATATAAAGTATTTCTTTCTTCTTCAAAACGACATAAGATTGTTTTAAGTGCAAAGAGTTGTTATTTTTCTTATCTTTAGCGTAACAAGATGTATTTTCATACTTTAAGTACAAAGGGGATTGTTCTGTTGGTAGATCATCAGTGCCCCCAGTCCAAACTCTTTCCTCTAAAACATATTAATCATATTTTGGTCAGTTTTCTGGAATATTCCTGCTGTTTTGTTGAAAATTGTTTCCATAATTTGTGCTCTCCCCTGATACAGATCAAAGGTCACACATTTTTTCTGAGATTTCACAATAGCCTCCTTCAAAATGTTTGGGATCGACACCAAAACCTGCTCCTGGTTTGTGTCTGTGTTGAGAGAGTTGTCTCTGGTGAGGAGGCTGGATGGAGTCACATAAATGCAGCTTTAAAAGATCCATATTACACTATTTTCTGACTTATGTTATAATGTTGTTTCCTCACAAACAGACCTGGAGTTGTTTTTGTTTCGTTCACACATGTTTAACACAAAAACCCTGCATACTTAGTCCTTCCTCTCAAACAGAAAACACTTTGTTCCACCTTGTGTGTGTCATGTGATTATACAGGACTGTGTTTTTAAACTCAATACACCTTCACTAGAGTCATTTGGACAATTTTAGCCCTATAATTGACCATGATTTTTAACAGGAGAATGCACATTACACTATCGCTTCGTCACAAGGTAGAAAAGAGCATCTTGAGCTTTGGAGATGTAGACTAATAATAAAGTTTTACTCAAACATGTGTGACTGAAACAAAACACAACTCCAGGTATGTTTTTGATGAGGTAACAACCTTATAACATGGCTTAAAAATCCCAATAATCCATTTTATGTACAGTAATTCTCATATCTGGAGAACGCTGTAGTCAGTTACTCCAGCTTTGTAAGTACTCCAGGTCCCAGTAACACTTTAGTAGGAAAGTGTCAGTCAAGTATCATTCAACCTTTTACTCATAGCTAAAGTTTTCGCCAAAAAACAGACGACAATCCTTATTCTCAGCTGGATTAAGCGGGAGAAGATGGATGGATGGAAGGATGGATATATTTTGTTAACATGGAGAAAGTGAGATGTGCTCTTGGGGGCTCACTGATAAATTTCAAGAAAACATGGGACCCGTTCTTTCAGTTTATTGAATCTGTTCATTTTCCCTCTGTTCCAGTATGATGTTTTTTGTTTTTTGTTTTTTTTTTCTCACTCTTATCATTGACTGATCTCTATCTCACTCTTTGTGTTTATTTTGACTAGGTGACCTGGTAGTTCTGATTTTGTTTTGATTTTTTTTCTCTCTTTTTTCTTCTCTCTTTTTCCTTTTTTGTCTTTTTTGTGTGCGTTTCACTCAGCTGTTCATCCTTATTTAGTATTTTATCCTGAAAATGCTGATGTATTTGGAAATGTTATTAAATAAAGTTCTGAAAAAAAATAAAAAATAATAAATTTACAACAGACAACAATAAGAGTAGAGATAGATCGATATATATAAGCTGGTCGATATACCGACAGACCGATATTTGGGCTATTGGGCTTAAATGTCCCGCAGAGTCCGATCTTTAGTTTGGCGCCACCATCTGCTTGAAAAATGGCACAACAGTCGTATTTGAACATGTTATTAAGAAGAGGACACGGCACCAAACCTGACGACAGAGCTCTCGTTTCTGGTTTGTGGTAAAACAGGTTTGTGTTTGAGTTTGTTCTCCATTTAAATTCATATCATTTGGGGAAAATAATCAAAATCTGGACTCCTTATCGGCCGTCAGCTTCTCTGGTTTCGAAACAATCGGTATCACCATTGGCCGTGAAAAAACAACACACGTCTCTAAATAAAACCACGTGTTTCAATCATGCTGTGACCTCCAAAAAGTTACACAATGTTGCTTTAAATGTTTACGCTTTATACTGTATCTCTGTAATTATTTTTGAGAACATCTTTAACAATGAGCACAATGTCCTCCCCCTGCACTGGATTATCTCACAGTCAAATTACAATTTATCTTTTATCAAGGTCATAGTTTGGGCAAACGAAAAATAGGAATAAAAAAATGAATTTCTGTTGAACAAAATTCTGCATAAATCTACATCAAAATCACTACATTTGAAGCTTTATTTGCAAAATACTTTAACTTTTTGCTCATTAAGTACATTTTTAAACAGGTACTTTAACATTTTTACTTAAGTAGATTTTTTCATGTGATTCTTTTGTTTTTACTTGAGCACCTGGGTGAATCTGTTATTTGTATTGTATTGTATTATGTCTAACCAGAGCTAAACAGGACTAAACCAGGACTAAACCAGGACCGAGCCGAGCCCAGGACGGGTCTGGGTCGTGTCTGAAGTAGCTGCGTTCCTGAGCTGATAAAGATGGAGCAGCTTCACTGATAAACACCTCTCAGTCTCAGGAACATTTTTGAGCAAACTCACTATACTTCACTCATGTGCAGTGTTGGGAAGTAACTCAATACATGTACACAGAATATGTAATACAGAATATGAGTAACTATATCCTCGTACAGTTACTTTTCTAAAATCAAAGGAAAACATGGCCATATTTGATCACATAATTTAGGCTTCAAACTGCACATAAGCTCATATAGTTCTTATCTCTGTTCTTGTGGTGAGCTCAGGTTCTTCTCCAGTTAGTAACAGGAAAAGCAAAAGAAACAGTGAATCAAACATAATACAGTTTTTTAAAAGAGACTATGTAAAAGTATTCAGAGTATTCAGAATACAGTACTCTGATTGGTTAATGTATCAGAATACATTTTAAATACATTTTGATGTGGGTATTCAGTATTCTGTAACTAAATACATTCTTCCCATCACTGCTCATATGGGAACTCACAGCAAAAAACACAATCTAGTCAAGCTAAAATGACTTGGATTAAGAAAGTTTTACCCTGATTTGAGCAAATTTCACTTGACAAGTAAAATTATCTGCCAGTGCAATAAGATTTTTGTACTTAAAATATGAAAATACATCTTGCTACACTTAAAATAAGAAAAACAACAACTTTTTGTACTTAAAATAAGAAACAAAATCGAATGTTGCTTGAATTAAGAGGCAACACTTATTCCACTGGCAGATAATTTCACTTGTCAAGATGAATCTACTCAAATAAAGTAAAATGTTCTTAATTTAAGTAATTTTAACTTTCCTAGATATTGTTTTTTTCCAGTGCAACTGCAGATTTCATTAGTGTAGATCTGGTTTAGTCCTACTCTTGTTTAGGGCAATTAATTCGGGTTTAATAATTGAGATTTGGAAAAACTGCAAAACTGTGAAATCGAAGATTATTATGAAACAAGTTTCGTCCTGACTTTCCTACTCTCAAAGCAGGGTTATTGTGCCATCGCATCTATACAAATGTTTTCAGTGTTTTACATAATAGCTTATGATAAGTATGAAAATATTAAGAGCTTCTTCCATTTGAAAGGCGAGCGGTGTCTACGCTGACATGGATTAAAATTGAAATAAAGAAGAAAAAGATTGAGATTTTATATTTTGGCCATATTGCCCAGGCCTAGTCTTAATATTATTCTTCATATACAACAAAGCCTACATGTTTAGTAGTTCAAAGTAGCTCCTGCTCTGAGTCGCTCCTTTGTGGATCAGGGGCAGTGAAAAGGATTTAGTGAAACTCCTTTAGCTCAGAACAATAAGAACAATCAGAGCTGACGTCACCGCACTCAGTTTACAACATCCACATTACAATGTGTCCGTGTGTGTGTGTGTGTGTCTGTGTGTGTGTGTGTGTGTATGCTGGTGTACATGGGTGTGTGTGTGTGTATATGTGTGTGCGTCTGTGGCTGAACATTCATTTAGTTGTTAATAAATTCTTAGACTTTTTACCAGGTTCTTTCTAAAACAGGAAACAAACACTTTTACTGTTTTAATAATTTAGTTTATAAAGGTTTTGTTACAGATACATGAGGCACCTCTCCTCAGAAATACAACTGGAACATTAGCCAGACCAGGGAATACTTCATACTTCTGGACCTAGTAACAGTAGTGGACTGTAACAGAGCAAAAGTAGTAAAGTACTGTACTTATATAAAGATTTTAGGTATCTGTACTTTATCTAAAGGTGCATTGTGTAACTTTTCTGGTGGAGGGTCCGTCAAAAGCTTTTCTTCATAGAGATGTTATTGCTTTAGCTGGAGTGTTTCACAATATGTAATTAAACTGTTATTATTCTGTCTTCTGACCAAACCTGAGACCAAACCAGACCATGTTACGGGTCAGATCTGAGGAGAGGCGACGCCGCTCACAGTCAGAATCCCTGTTTTTCAAGGTATTTTTGAGCTATAAAACCACCTGTAATTTAATAAATGTAAGGTGGAGCTGTTTAATGTCATACTGTGGAACATTCGAGGCAAAGCAATGACATATCCATAGAAACAGTGGGAACAGACCCCCAACCAAAAAGTTACACAGTGTACAGTGAGTATTTTATTTGCTCCGGTATCTGTACTTTTACTTAAGTGACAAAACTGACCACTCTCTAGTACAAATACCTCAAACTAGTACAGAATTAACTAAAACGTTACTTTTGTTGTTTTAAAGCTACACAAAAACTTTTCTTTCTGTTGTTTTGTGCCTCGAGTGAAAGATTGTGGCAATAATTAAAGATTTGTCCTTGAGAGTTTCCTCTGTTCAGATTAGCCTCAGGGTCACATGTGGAGTTAATGTCCCTTCTCAAACGTGTCCAGTCTGTTCCAACTACATCCGTATTAACATCATTATTAACTATAAACACAATGATATGTCTGGGTCTGGGCTGTGGGCAAATTCTCCCGCGCATCTTATGAGAGACAAGAATTAGCATTTCTTAGGATATTTTTTAAGAATGTTGTGGTAAAAGCAAGTAGAATTCATATTGTTAATCTGCTTTGTTGTGTTTTTAATGATGTGGGTGTGTTAATAAATACAGTAGGAGACCAGATTTACCTTTAAAAAGCCCAAATTAAGCTGTTTTCTAATCTGTTATGTTTTACTCATCAAAAACATACCTGGAGTTGTGTTTTGTTTCATTCTCACATGTTTAACACACAAACCCTGCATGTTCAGAGGTTTTTTATTCTCTCAGAACACTCGATTACACCTTGTGATGTCAGGTGGTGATACAGGAAGTGCTCCACTGTGTTTTTAAACTCCACACACCTTCACTAGAACGAACTGGATAATTTCAGACCTGGAAATGCCAAGTGGAACAGAGCATTTTGAGCTTTGGAGACGTTGACAGACTAATAATAAAGGATTACTCAAACATGTGCAAATGAAACAAAAGTATAGATTAGGATGTTTAATATGATGGTTTAACAACATTCATAAATTCCAGTTAAAATACCATACAGATACAGAAATAAAGGCTTCTACTCCAATTTGAGGCATACCAGCACATAATATAAAAAAATAACTTGGCTCCAGGTGATACCAACACATATTTGTTTCCACATAACTGTGCTAACTGAGGCATGGGTCTGTTAGACAATTTTACAAGTACTGAATTTTGACTTCACAGCAAATGTTCCTCCATGTTGACCCAGTGCGATGTGCAGTTTCTATTTGCTCAAACTGCACTAACTCCAGACTAGACACACTAACACAGAATGGCTGGGTTTCAGTGCTTCTTGGGGACATTACATTGGCTTATAATTATTTCCCGGAGACTGGTCCAAACCTTAACCACAGCTCCTAGACTCATCTTAACCTACATTATCCTTAAAGGTCCTATATTACACAAAATTGACTCTTTGTGAGCTTTAAGTCATGTTATAATGTTGTTACCTCCTCAAAACCAGACCTGAAGTTGTGTTTTGTTTAATCCACACATTTGAGTAACCCTCCATTGTTGGTCTGTCTACGTCTCCAAAGCTCAAAATGTTTTCAGTTTGAGAGAAGACCTCAACTAAAGAAGAACTAAATATGTAGGATTTGTGTGTTAAACATGTGTGAATGAAACGAAACACAACTCCAGGTGTGTTTGTGATGAGCAAACATCATAACATGGAGCAGAAAAAGGTGCAATATGGACCCATAGCTGAACTTTAAACCATTTAATGTTGTTGATCTAATAAAAAATAACTGAGGCAGCTCCCCATGATCTGTACCAACTTTATAATAATAATTACCCACCGAGCAAGAGAGAGAATAAATCTGCCCCGAACTGCAGCAAGTCTAATGACAGAGTAGTAGTACAACAAACAAAAACTTACTTCTGAACTGTAAAAGTGAAGCATTTTGTTGTATCCAAACAACTCAAGCTGTTGGACTGACCCTTTTTCTGTTACTGTTTAAACTTATCTCAATTTCAGACAAGCAGAAAAGTTAATATATTTTTAAAAACACACAAAAGGGAGCTGTACTATTACTCATACTACTACAAACTGACTGAACTAATAATAAAAAAGACCACTATTACAGTCAGTCTGTGTTTGTGACTGTGACTGTAAACCTACTACTGCGACTACATGAAACTCATCTGAATTCCTCCTAAAGCTTATCTTTAAAAATCCAGGTCATATCTTTATTTTTATCTAAACAAATATTAGTTTGTGCTTTGGTCCTGAAGGTTAATAGCTGTGGGAAGGCAGGTACTACACAGGGCAATGGTGAGTGGATTTTAGGGCTAAAACGTTTACTTAAAAGCATTTTGTCCGTGTTAGCATCAGGGGTGGAACGTAACAAAGTAAAAGTAGTAAAGTACTGCACTTAAGTATAAATTTTACGTGTCTGTACTTTACTCAAGTATGTATTAAAATGGATAAATTTTCTTCACTACGTTTGGCAGCAGGTATCTGACAGTACTTTCTACATCACTACATTTTTAAACAGGACTTTTTTGCTTTAAAGTACTTTTATTATCATTTCAAACCTGCTGAAAAGGCTGAGGGTTTATTTTTAACACATTTATAACAAAATATACAACAAACACAGCTACAAAAAAAGACGATTCAATTGTTTATACTGAACAAAAGTCATAATTTTTATCAAAATCACTACATTTACTTAATAAGACCTCAAAAACTGCATGAAATACTTACTCTTTAAGTACATTTTTAAACATGCATTTCAATACTTTTACTTTAGTGGCTTTTTCATGTGAAACTTTTACTTGAGTGTTATTTATTAAATTTGTTTTGCTCCAGTATCTGTACTTTTACTTAAGTATCAAAACTGAGTACTTTTTCCACCACTGACCAGCATCGTTCTCTCTTTTTTAATATTTGAAATTCATTTTTATCTTCTAAGTCATCATTTAGCCCCATCTTATTTTTGGAATTTTGTCCTAATTTTGTCCTGTTTTTTCTTATTTCAAAATTTTGATAAATAATTTCAGACTTACGTTTTGATTCTTTGACCGTTTTCAGAACCGACTGCAGCCGCTCCAACATCTTCACCATCCCACTCAAACGACGCGCCACAAAACGATAAAAACTCTACTGAAACGCAGCTGGAAAAAAGGTCTAACTCTCCCAGATACACCTGCTCCTGTTGCTCCTGCTGCTCCTGCCTGCTCCTGCTGCTCCTGTCTGTGTCCGTGTGGTTTCGGTCTGAGTTTGAGAAGCAGAGAAATGCACAGAGGAGGGGCCTAGATAAGAGACGGGGGAGGAGCCTCAGCTGAATACACGGGAATCAATATTTCAGAATAATATATAACAAAACGTAAATAAAGTGAGAAGCGTCAATATTAATTCAGTAATGAGTTAAAATAAACAAACAAAAAAAAGTTATAAGTATATATAAGAATGGGTAAGTGTTTTTTAAGTTTTAGGAAAAGAATATTGGGACAGGACTAAATAAGGGTGTATATAGATCTGAAATATATCCAAATTCAAAACTAGAACAAAACAGGGACTAAACTAGGACTATACCAGGACTAGACAAGAACTTTAATAGAACTAAACCAGTGCTAAAGTGAAATATTGTTATAAACATAGGAAAGACAGTACTATATAATATATATTATTTATATCGATCTGAGCTACCTTCAAATTCAAAACTGGGACTAAACCAGGACTAAACCAGGACTAGACTAGAACAACATTAGAATTAAACCAGAACCAAACCAGGACTAGACTAGAACAACATTAGAACTGGACCAGAACCAAAACAGGATTAGAAAAGAACTACATTACAAAACACTAGAACTAAACCAGGAGGAAAACCAGAACCAAACCCAGGACTAGACTAGAACTTCACTAGAACTAAACAAGAACCAAACCTGGACTAGACTATGACTACAACAGAACAACACTGAAACTAAACCAGGATTAAACTAGAACTAAACCAGAGCCAAACCAGGGACTAGACTAGAACTTTACTAGAACTAAACCAGAACCAAACCTGGACTAGACTATAACTACAACAGAACAACACTAACTAAAGGACTAAACCAAAACTAAACCAGAGTCAAACTGGGACTAGACTAGTACTAAATTGGGACTAAATCAGGACTAAACCAGAACCAAACCTGGACTACACTAGAGCAACACTAGAACCAGGATTTAACCAGAACTAGACTAGAACTAATCCAGTGCCAAAGTAAAACAGTGTGATAAAGACAGGACTAAAGGTCTTATTTAGTGCGATATCTCCAAATTAAAAACTAGGACTAAACCAGAACCAAACCAGGACTAGATTAGGTTGGCGCTATACCAACACTAGAAGTAAACCAGGACTAAATCAAACTAGGTCTCATCTTGGCCTCTCCTTTGGTTTGATGTCCTCACAGCGTTGGTAAGAGCAGGTCGACACAGCTGCAGACCAGAGGAATGTGTGGGGGGGTGGGAGGTGCATTCAAGTGCGCTCTGAAACGGCAGTGTTTGTGCCGTATACCGAGGGCGGTGCGTTCGAGTGCAGGGAGAGAGTGGGACACAGCGGCGTTTGTTCTGCTCCGGCCCACACAGCCGCTCTTCCACCTCAGAGCCTCGTTATCACAAAACAACATGCACGCTACAGGAAACTGGAGGAGGCATAGAAGAAGTGGTTTAAAGGTCCTTATTTACGCAAAATGGACTCTTGTGAGATTTGACTCATGTTATAATGTTCTTATCTCCTCTTCTCTTATCCCTGTCTCATGAATAAATTAAATAATAATAAATAATAATAATTGTGTTCACTTCAGTCCACGAAAACTTGTGTGCAAAATGAGGCTGATTTACCTAAACTTATCTCCATACAACATTACAAACACAGCAAGCCCAAGTTAAAAAATTATATCATATGTGTATAAGTTCATCATTCCAGCATGAAATGTGTGTAAATAGAAAAAAAGTATTTCAGAAAAAGCTCCTGTAGGTGGCGCTGTCAGACTCACCTCCGTTCTTGTTCTCTTGCGACGCGATGACGAACCCAAAGCCTTCGCCCGGTCGCCTCATGAGCTCCACCTCCAGCGTGTTGGCTCCTCCCACTTTGCACTCATTAACCACGCCCCCCGAGTCCTTAGCCCCGCCCACTCGCAGGCTCTCGTCCAATCCCTGCAGATCTCGCGGCTCTAGCGTCAGCGTGACCGGTACCGAGTCGAGGAAGCTGGTGCTCTGGATCAGAACCAAGGGTCCATTAGGACTCACGGCAGGGGGCGCTCCTGAGGAGAAAAATTAAATAATGTGTATTTTTTTCGCATAACTCTTATTAAAGGTGCACTAAGTAACTTTATGGTTGGGGGTCTGTCACCTGCTCATTTCTATGGATATTAAACAGCTCTACCTTACATTTATTAAATTACAGGTGGTTTCATTGTTCAAAAATAACATAAAAATAAACATTCTGACTGAGAGTGGAGTCGCCTCTCCACAGACCTGACCTGTAACTCGGCTTGGTTTGGTCTCCATGAAGATAAAAAGGTTTAATGCATTACTGGCCACGTTTACATGATGTGTTTTAATTCCAAATGAATTATTCTGAATGAAATCGTTCGGAATTAAAATATTCTCCTTTGATCCTTCAAATTTACGTGGAAATAATGATTCTGAATTGAGGTTTACATGGAAAACACGTTAAATCGCCTTTATTTAATTCTGCTCATTGTCTGGGGGTCGGGAAGGGTTCTGACTGGACAGCGGCACAAATGCATTTACGTCGACCGGAAGAAAACACACACTTCAGCTGCTACCGGCTTTTCAGTCATCTTAGTTTGTGGTTACGCCACGGACACAAACATGCTACAAACATTTTCCGCAGTCGTTCGAGAATTCTGTCCTCGCGCTTTACGTCTGTGAGCTGAGGAGGAGAAAGGAAGAGTGTCGGAGAAGGAGGAAAAAGACAAACTGAGTCAGTGGCTGCTCTACCTTAGCCCACTCCCGCATCTCGCTCACAAATCCAAAGAACAGTGGATGAAACTCCGAAGCGACGACTGGTAGAGCCGGATCGTCCGCATCGCATCAGAAGTGCGACCCAACGAGCATGAACGACCGGAATTATTTTTAGGAATAATAAACTTTTACACGATCGTGGAATCAATTAATTTGGCTTTAAAATCAGAATAAACCGCCCATTTACTTCGGAATTAAGTTTAATTCCAAATAATAATTTTCATTACAAATTAAGTGTTTACGTGGACTTTTTAAAGTGGAATTAATTTTTATTCTGAATTATTATTTTTTATTTTTTTTCCAGAATTAAAGCTCTCATGTAAACGTGGCAACTGTTAAACATTTCAGACAAAGCAATAACATCTTCATGGAGAAAAGCATTTGACGGACCCTACACCAGAAAAGCTACACAATGCACCTTTAATGGGCAGTGAAAAAATTAAATTCAGATTGCAATAAAATGATAAGAAATGATTAGGGGATGTTAGTCTGTAGCTTTACCAATACCATTTCCACTGATTAGCTTAATATTATCATCTGTATTTATATGATTCACTGTATTCATTATATACATTTTGTACCAGAGCTGTTGGCGGTGGAGGGTGGAGACTCCAGCCCCACTCCCGCCTGACTCAGAGGAGGCACCACTGCATCATGGGAGTTGTGGTCCGAGTGGGGAAGGGGCTTGTAGATGTTGGGGGTGACTGTAGGGACGGAGTGGGAGGAGCCTGTGGAGTGGGAGGAGTCAGGTTAGGCGTGGTTCACAGGTGTAAGGGTGAAAGGGGGCGGGGTTTAGGGACTCACCTGGGGCTCTGTAGACCAGCAGCACCACCTCCCCCTGTTTGGTGTGGTCTTGAAGAACTCTCTGAACCTGAGATCATAATCAGAATTTTTCTCTGTTTTTATATTTTTATTTTATTTGATAGGGAGTTTGGGACAAGTTGTACCTACCTAAAGGTCCTATATTACACAAAACTGACTCTTGTGAGCGTTAAATCATGTTATTATGTTGTTACCTCATCAAAAACATACCTGGAGTTGTGTTTTGTTTCATTCACACATGTTTTAGTAACACTTTTATTCGTCTCCACATGTCCAAAGGTCAAAATGGTCATGTTACCAGCCACCTTTTACCTTTGGGTCCGTAGAGGTTGACAATTACAGAGCTGAAATTATCCAAATGAGAAGAACTCAGCCTAAATATGCAGGGTTTGTGTGTTAAACATGCGTGAATGAAACCCATGAAACACACCTCCAGGACTGTTTGTGATGAGGAAACAACATTATCACATATATTAGAAAATAGGTCAATATGGGCCCTTTAAACATGTAACTTACACGATTTATAGCCAAGGTTAATTTGAAATGTCCATCCCTGAACACCCTGAACCTGATTTTTATTGTCTCAAAAACATGAACATAACTAAACTAACTAACTGTTTGTAGGGCTAATCCTTATTTTCCCAACATATTCCTAACATCCTAATTATTCACCATAGTAAGCACAGAGGCTGGAGCAATGATAACAACAACTAGCAAGGTAAGGATGATAAATGCAGGCAGTACACAGTAATCTAATTTCTACCCTTAATACCACCACACACTACAGGATTTTTAAGTCTTGAATGATTTTTAAACGTGACAAAAAGCGCACACCACAGACACGAGGAGCATCTTATGAGACTTAAAATCTCAGATCCCAAAGATTCCAGTGGGATTTGTCCACGTAAAACAGGCTATAGCATATCTGCTGTTTCCCGTCCATAGTAAAACCACTTGCTTTGAGACTCTTAAGTGTTAAAAAAATCTGCACTGCACACAGTTTAGGTACACATCAAACCTGGACTATTATTATTTGTGAAATGTGGTGCAATACTTCAGATACAGGATTTTAAATGCACAGGAAGTAGAGTCACTATCGCTAATCTGCAGCTTCACCTTGATCTGTGTCTGTGTGGATGTAAACAGACACGTGAGGATCTAATCTCATCTTTTAATTTTAAAGAAAGCGTCAAACTGGATTAATAGCGATGTTTTGTGGACTGTGTGTCATAATTTAAGGAGGACACATCCTTTGGATAATATGCATGAGAAGCTGCACTTTAAATTTATAACTTTACGAGAGGTGAGTAATAAATATTTTCACTATTTCCTGAGTTTGTATCTTATGCCTCTGTGTCCGTCACTCCGTCTGTCCCTGACGCTCTGATTTATTGGCTGTTCCTGTAGCGTTGCTGATGTTTGGCAGTTCGGAGTCACATTGACACCGCACACGAGGAGCGCCGCAGCTTCAAAATCACATACGAATTGGGCAAATGCTCCTGTAGTGTCTGGTGACCTTACGAGCTGCTTCTACAATACTAGTATATCTGTACTGGGCAACATATTGCGCTCATCTACAAGGACAAAAATCAAATGCAGCCACCGAGACAATTTTACTACCATATGATTTTCTGACATAATTTAGAAAAAAGCTACAGATTTTCTACTTTGTTGTTGTCTAACCATTATGCCTTCTCACAAGAGACTCTTTCATAGTTGTTAGTTATGCTTGAAACTCTCATCTAGTTATAATATTGCACATTTTTCCTCCTCAGATTCTCTCACCTGAGCAAAGTTAAGGCTCTGCACATCTGCCCCGTTGATCTTCACGATGGTGTCTCCTGCCTGCAGCCCGGGGCAGTTCCTTCTGTCCCAGACTCTTCGGACCATGGCTAACTGCCCACTGTGCCCCCCGGCGGTCACACTGAAGCCCAGACCACCTCCACCGCACCCCCCCACCGCCACGGGCACCAGCTCCCCCCCAGAGCCAGAGCCGGGGCCCAGACCAGGAGATCCTGCTGCAGCCTGGTGATGGTGGTTGGCCGGGCAGCCGTTGAACCCACAGGAGGGGGCCGGGGTTAGAGTAGGTAGTGTTTGGTTTGGGGGGGTATGGGCGGACGGAAGGGGGGGTTGAGGTCCAGAGTCGGGTCTGGAGGTTCTACCCAAGGCCTGGGATGAGCCTGAGGTCCGCAGAGGTAATGTGGAGGTGGACAGGTCGCTCTCGGAGGACTTAGAGCTCTGGTGCTGCAGCAGAGAAGAAGACAGAGCAGGAAGTGTGCCGCTGCTGTAACCAATCAGAGACGAGCTGTGGACAGAAACAAGAAGTTTTAGATTTTTAAAAGGGGTTATTTTACTTCTATGGGGTATGAACCGCTAATGCTAACACATAACATATTTAAATCACCATGTAACCTTTTATTGTTTTGCTATATTCACCAAAAACAACATATTAACATGCTTCACTTTTGATTCTCTCCTTCCTTTGCTGCCTGTGGAACTCCAGCACATTTGAAGCTAAAGCCCATGGCTAGAGGTGGTTGAATACTGTCGGAAGCCAAAAAACGGCACAGATCACAGATCGCTGTGGCAGTGAGTCTGTCAAGGCAACAAACTAACATAGTGATGGGGGCAGGTTCTTAACTTCCACGTAAAACGCCAATTTGCTTCACACTGAAGAAGCTTAATAGCATTTTCTAACCCATCTTACAACAGCCACGAGTCTAACAAACAAAATGCTCTGCCTGGATCACTCATTAGTGTCTGGAAACGTTATAAAACAACTTTATAAGCAGCCTTACACTTACCTCTGTTGATTTCCCACTGCGCATTCAAAAGCCCAAAAGACTCGATCACCGATGTCATTTCTAATCCCATTTATTTACAAGTGAATTATATTTTTTGAAAAACGCTAAAAAATTTTCTTTCAACAACTTTCAGTTTCTCTTCTTCTTCACCGTCAGTAGTCGATCCTCACTTGTTGCTTCTGGTGGCTCGAGCCGCTCGCTGCCACTGGAGTCGGCCATCGAGTCTTTTAGTCTTTCACAATGTGAAGTGGGAAATCAACAAAGGTAAGTGTAAGGCTGCTTTCACTTTTTTATAACATTTCCAGACCACTAATGAGTGAGCCAGGCAGGGCGTTTTGTTTGTTAGACTCGTGGCTGTTGTAAGATGGGTTAGAAAGTGGTGTTAAACTTCTTCAGTGTGAAGCAATTTGGCATTTTACGTGGAAGCTAACAACTTGCCCCATCACTACGCTGGTTTGCTGCCTTGACAGACTGACTGCCACAGCAAGATTTCCACCGAGGCAACACTGATCTGTGCTGTTTTTTGGCTTCTGACAGTATTCGACCACCTCTAGCAATGGACTTTAGCTTCAAACATGCCAGAGTTCCCTTTTAATTCACTCCCACTTAAGAGCTTTTGACAACACAATCGCTGTGCATCCTGCTAATGAAACTACTGATCTTCACATCAGGTTTGTCAAGTTGCTGGGTACAGCTTTGTATCATGTTTTTGGAGAAAATTGTAAAGAATTGGCATGTTTTTGATGAGGGAACAACATCATAACATAGAAAGCTCAAAAAGATTGATTTAAACCCCTAAACTAATCAAATCTAACCAGGAGAAAAACCAGGTCGAAATCCAGTCTCACCGCCGGGTCCCGCCGTTGGAAGGACCTCCGTCACTGCCGTCGCTGTGATTGGCTACTCTATCTGGAAGGGGTGGGGCTAGAGGCAGGTCGGTGGAGGTGGGCGTGGGAGGAAGGCCGTTTGTGATTGGCTGAGAAAGGAAAGGGGGCGTGGTCTGACTTTGGCCTGGAACAGAGAAGATACAAGATGTGTGTTTTATAGTTTTTAACAAAATAAAATAACAAAATAAAACTGCTGAAATGGGTTTGTTTACATATTAGACTGTCCTGAAACCCCTTTGTCAAATAGGAGGAGGAGCTACTAAGTGTTACTATATCAATTAGATGTCATTTTCAATAAATGAAAAATCAACAAATGTGCTCGCAAAATGTTGTGAACTGAATCTGAATCTGTGAATTGTGATTTCTGTCATGTTTCTAAGCTTAGTAGTTCATGCAGTTACTATGCACTATATATGTGGATATTAACCTGGTGAGCTGCCGTTGTCCATGGTGCGGCTGTAGGTCAGGTGACTGTGTCCTTGTCTCTGATTGGATGAACTGGAAGGGTCACTGGGGGTCGAGGGCTGTCAGGGCAAAATATTATTCACAATCAATTCAATTAGGTCTTTTTGTATGTATGCTCATGTTTATGTGATCTTTCCCATTCTCATTTATTTGATTATATTTTTACTATGGAAACTGTGAAATAGCTGTTGTCTTACCGTGTTAAGACTTTGTTTGGGGCAGCCGTCTGGGTTGTACAGCATGGGGTACCCTCTCCTCAAGACCACGTCCACACTTTGGCCCATCGGGACCCCCTTTAGGAGCTCGACCACCTCTTTATGGGACCGCCCCAAAACGCATGAGTCATTTATGTACACCAGGATGTCAGCTGTCAAAGAGAGAGATGGAAAAATGAATAGATAGATAGTGTGTTGATCCCAAAGGAAATGCAAAGTTCAGCAGACACAAACATTTATATTGTTTTTGTTTAATATGTCTCATAAACCAAACCTGACTGTACCATTAAAGGGCCTATATTACAGAAAATGGACTCCTGTGAGCTTTAAGCCATGTTATAATGTTGTTTCCTCATCAAAAACATACCTGGAGTTGTGTTTTGTTTCATTCACACATGTTTGAGTAACCCTTTATTATTAGTCTGTCTACATCTCCAAAGCTCAAAATTCTCTGTTCCACCTTGTGATGTCATGAAGCGGTACGTTTCACGTTAACAGCTCCTTTTACCTTTAGTTCTGTAGAAATTGGGAATTCCAGGAACAAAATTATCCAAATGATTCTAGTGAAGGTGTATGGAGTTTAAAAATACAGTGGAGCACTTCCTGTATTACCGCATGCCCAGGTATGTTTTTGATGAGGAAAAAACATTATAAGACAGATGAGAAAATAGAGTAATATTGGCCCTTTAAAATGCTCCAGGAGTAATTTGAATGATTCATTGTGGCGCTGTGTGAATAGAACAATGCATAATAGATCTATCCAAGTTTCTGGTGATTCATTGGACTGTACTGAATAAAACATCTGCTTCCTGTGACCAGTGGTGGAACGTAATGAAATAAAAGTACTGTACTACTTCAGTAAACATTTTAAGTACCTATACTTTACTTAAAGTAGATTTTAAAGTAGATACTGTTTACATTTACTTTAATACATTTGAGAGCAGGTTTCTGTACTTTTTACTCCACAACACTTTTGAACTGGACTGAAAAGTAAACTTTTTTTTAATTATTGGCTCAAACCTGATAAAATGGCTGAAAAGGCTTTATGACACATTTATAGTTTGAGAAAACAAAAATATCCAAATAAAAACTGCTAGATTCAATTGTCTCTGTTGAACAAAATTCAGCACAAATCTTTATCAAAATCAGTAAATCTGAAGCTTTATTCGATCTCAAAATCTACACAAAATACTTTTAGTTTTTACTCTTTCAGTACACAGGGGTAGCAGTACATAGGTAATACTTTTACTTAGGTAGATTTTGTTATGTGTTACTTTTACTATGTATTTTTTGCTCCAGTATCAACAAAATTGAGTACTTCCACCACTGCCTGTGACTGACTGTAAAGCCACACATTCCTCAGAGCTGATCTCCTTCACGTGAGACTGGATCAGGGGCTCACACTGTGCTCAGAGGTGTTCAGACCTGGTTTACTCAAGCTTTTGTTTAGGGTTTGTCCAACTTAAAGATCCTATATTACGCAAAATTGAAACCATATTCCTCATCAAAAACATACCTGGAATTGTGATTTCTTTCATTCACACATGTTTGAGTAACACTTTATTATTAGTCTGTCTACATCTCCAAAGATCAAAATACTCGGCTCCACTTTCTGATGTCATGAAGCTGTAGTTTTCAAGTTACCATCTATCTTTTATCTTTAGTTCAGTAGAGACTGGCAATTCCGGGTCTGAAAACATCCAAATGATTCTAGTGAAGGTGTACGGAGTTTAAAAACACAATGGAGCACTTCCTGTATTACCACATGACATCACAAGGTGGAACAGAGTGTTTTCTATTTAAGAGAAGAAGGATTTGTGTGTTAACCATGGGTGAATGAAACAAAACACAACCCCAGGTCTGTTTGTGATGAAGAAACATTATAACATAGTTCAGAAAACAATGTAATATGGGCCCTTTGAGAGGTTGAGGTATAGTCTTAGTTTTATTTATTTATCATTAATACTAAGGTAAATATTTTCTCATATACTGATGTGAAAGTTTTATTGTCTCTGCTCTGGACTAAACTCACTTGAGAGGTTCGTGTAGGCTGAGGTCATGTGAGAAACGAGAAGATCATGTGATTCAGAAAAATAACTGCTGACCCTTTACCTCTGACCTATTTGGAGGCTTAACACACACCACAGCACCTGCTACTGTAAGGATTCAACACGCCTGTTGCAACAAATTAACACGTGCAATGTGTGAGGAGTTGCAATGTGTTAAACAAATATTACACAAAAATTACTCGTGAGCTTTAAGCCATGATAGCATTTTGTTACCTTATCAAAAAACATGCTGTGTTTTGTTTCACTCACACATGTTTGAGTAATCTTTATTGGTCTGTCACATCTCCAAAGCTCAATATGGTCTCTACCACCTCGTGATGTTACATAGTGGTAGTTTTCAAGTTTTACCCTTAGCTGAGTAGAGATCGGCAATTCCATGGCTGAAATTGTCCAAGTGATTCTAGTGAAGCTGTACGGAGTTTAAAAACATAGTGGAGCACTTCCTGTATTACCACATGACATCACAAGGTGTTTTTGTTTTGTTTCAGAGAAGAACTCAGCCTAAATATCCAGGATTTGTGTGTGAATGAAACCAAACATAACGCCAGATGTGTGTTTGATGAGGAAACAACATCAGAAAATAGCATAATATGGGCCCTTTAAGCTGAAATTAGGTCTAAACCGGGTCTAAACCAGGTCTAGGTGGTTGTATTACCTGTGTTTAGGGCAGGTGGGCCTCCTGGTGTCACACTGTAAACCTGCAGAAACTCTCGGGGCCGGGACCCGCCCACGATGTTGAAGCCGAAGCCTCGGGGGCCTTTGGACAGCCGTGTGTGGATGGAGTATCCCTTCAGAAGACTGGGCTGATCCACAAACTCTGGCACTGACAGCACAAACAGATTCAAACACAACAGCAGAGACATGAATAAATTTGTCACAATAACAAATTTGGAAATATGTAAAATCCCTCAGTTGTCCAGGTACAGTTCAGAACTGAAGAAGCAGCTTGGATGAGCGGCGAAACGTATTCAACCAGTAAACTCTTGTCCAGTTGACAAATTGAACTCTCTCCTTTGCCAAATTTGGAAGTATGAAACATTGTTGAAGAAAATACAGATGATAAAAGATCATATTGAACAAATTTATGCCACTGACACAAAGACGCTACACAAGGTTATTCTAAATGCACAAAATAGTTAAAAACCACAAATGGCAAAACTGCACAAACTGTAGCAGAATTAATCACTTCAGTAGTGAGTTTGTGTCTGTAATGAGCCATGGAAGTTATTTATTCATCCCTCCACAGCTCAAATCTGGTCATAGCGCAGAAAAAATACCAAAAAGTTCCTGACTAATACAAAGAAAAAGCTCACATGATAAATACTGATGCCCAAAATGTACTGATATAACATATATTTAACATTAAGTCGATGTAGTATCTTTGTGAGGTAAGGTTAGTGACAGGCTTAGACATGTAAGTGGCATAAGAGCACTTTTATTACCTAGGAGACCATGTAAATTAGGGAGGGGATGAATAAATACTTCAGTTTCTGCTCAGTTAATGCAAAAAGACTATAATGAAAAAGCTTCGGACTCATATACTGTAGATATATATAATACACTCTATATCATTGTTTCCTAAAGACTGGGTCGCGACCCTTACGTGGGTCGCAGAAGGTTTTTTTTGGGTCGCTTGGCATGGTTCACGCTCATCCGCATGTCTGTATCTAGGCCCTAAATAAAAAACAACTGCCACATTAAAACTACACCACCTATTTCTGCAAAGTAAAAAAAAACGTTAATTACAACCAGGGGATATTGAATGTCGCCATGACCGAAAATGCTTGAATCGATTTAACAACAACGAGCTTACGTGTCTTCGCCTTCTCCGTGTTGTTTGAGCTACGAAGGCCTCCGTAACCGTGCTCGAACTAACCGTGAATCCATCCACACTGTGTTTCTGTTCCGGTTTGGTCGTGTGAGCACAAATCATAGTTTTGCATATCTAGTACGGATTTAGAAATGCTCGCTTGGCTGTCAAAAAAAAGCTCAGTGCAAAAGCGCAGTGCAGCTCAGTGTGACTTGTTACTTAAATGAAAATATAATAGTGTATAATATAAAGAGGCTTGAAAAGAAATTCAGAAATTATTTTGTTTAGTTGATAGATAATTAAACAATAAAATATCCACTTTACTGTTCAATACGTCTATTTTTTTTATTAACATATAAGAACTACTGATTTGGGTCACAAAAGTTTGTGACTTTTTAAATGTGGGTCTCCAGAAAAAAAGTTTGGGAAACACTGCTCTATATTATAACTTTACTTAGAGAGAGTGCTGCCCCCTGCTGGACGTACACTGCAATTTCCCTAATGCTCAATACAAAATAGTTGTAAATTAACTTCAAATGTCTTTCTGTTACCACTGCTACTACTACTAACCTACCACTACTGCTATATTACTGCCACCGCATCAGTAACTTCAGAATTCAGGTAAAAAGGTCGTTTCATTCTGGTAATTTTACATTATTTTATCATAAATTGCCTTTAATTAGTAAAAGTTTAAAGGTTTTTGGGCTCCCTGGTCTCAGTGTGTGTCAGACTTACGTTCAGTACTCAGAGCAGTTTCTTTACTCTGAATCCGAGGCTCTAACCAGCTGCTGCTCTTCGAGTTATGACTGAAAAGAAAATACAAATATTAATATTGTCCAAAGGCCAAACCAGTTTATTCCACAGTAATAAGGGAAGATTATCCAGCCAAAAGTATTTATTTGTGTGAAAACAGTTGCATGTACATGAACGTAACAAAGCAAAAGTACTGTACTGTACTTAAGAATACATTTTAGGTATCTGTGCTTTACTTAAGTACATTTTACAGTGGATACTTTATACTTTTACTTCACTACTATTGAAAGCAGGTATCCATACTTTCTTTTCCACCATATTTTTGAACAGAACTGAAAAGTAAGTATTTTTTATTATAGTTTGAGACCTGGTGGAAAGGTTAAGCTTGAAACTTTATTAGATCTAAAAATCTCTGCAACATAATTTTACTTTTTACTCTGTAAGTACATTTTAAACATGTACACAATACTTTTATTTAGGTCGATTTTTTCATGTGATACTTTTTTTTGATCCAGTATCTGTACTTTTATTTAAGTAACAAAATTGAGCACTTCTTCTGCCACTGATCCATGTTGTCGCAAGTTTATATGTGCTATATTTTTGTCTGTAACTTATAGTACTTACAGACTAGTAGACTACTTGGACCAAATGGCTCTATGCACAAAAGGCTCTATTCACGCTTACATCACAAACCAGGAAGACATTTGGAAACATGCGATAATGACTTCCAACGGGCTCTGGTAGTAACTCTGATAAAATCTAGGAAAAATTAGAAAATAGTCCAGTTTTCTTCATCTAAATGTCATTGTAGCATTCTGTTATGTTCGGCTAATAAACAATTCCAACAATCACTCAGTTTTCATAATTTCCCCACTGACGCACAACAACGTCTTATTGGTACATAAGCGTTAATAGAGCCAATTGTGCACAGAGCCAATTGGTAACCGGCAACCTCACTTTTAGCATCACTACTTCCTGTCCAATTATGTATCTATGGCTTTTTCACTTGTTGTGCTAAAATTCATAAGTATTAAAGATCAGGCAGTGAACACAGAGCTGTGGGTGGACTGACAATATGTTAAAAATTCCACAAATTGAAGTCTTCTACATTAAAAAATAACCGGGTAGTCTTTACTTTCATTCATTTTAGCGCCATCTGCCCGTCCTTTTGTGTGAATCACGTTGGTGTAACTCACTCAGTGAAGTAGTGGTCGGGGTCGTCCCAGTTGTCGGCCAGGACCCCTCCTCTCCTCCTCCCTCCCGCCTCCGAACTGTCTCGACTTCCTGTGGCCGACTCCCATGATTGGCTGAGAGGCAGCGTGGTGGGTGGGGCTATGGCTGAACCTGGTTTAAGTGGCAAAAAGAAAGAGTTCATTTTTTAAATTATATTATATTATAGTTTTATTATATTTTATTATATCATTTACTATATTGTTCACTTATTTCCCTTGTATTTGCAAACACTTTTTTACCAGTACTATTTACGCCATGCTATTAGTACTTTTTGAATATCTCATCTGACATATAAAGAATCTTGAATCTTGAATCTTAGTGTGGACACATTTACTAAATAAATAAGTAGAAGTAATTGTGTTTTTAAGTCACACAAACTATTAAAGGACCCATATTACACAATTTTCTGACCTAATTTTTGTTATAATGTTGTTTCCTCATCACAAACATATCCGAAGTTGTGTTTTGTTACATTCATGCATGTTTAACACACAAATCTTGCATATTTAGTCCACCTTGTGATGTCATGTGGTAATACTGGAAGTGCTCTACTGTGTTTTTAATCTTTATACACCTTTACTAGAATAATTTGACGATGACTGCAGCCCTGGAAATGCCACTCTCTACTGAACAAGACTAAACAAACTAATAATGCAGCATTACTCAAACATGTGTGAATGAAACAAAACACAACTTCAGGTATGTTTTTGATGAAGTAGCAACATTATAACATGACTTAAAGCTCACAAGAGTCAATTTTGTGTAATATATGACCTTTAACAGAATTCAATCCACTCACCCAACAAAAAACAGCACTGCCTTGATCATACAGATAAATAATCATTGTAATCTTGAAATGGTTTAATTCTCTCCCATTTTCGATCAGCATACATAGCCACACTATACAGTACAGTACAGAAAACAGCGCAAACAAGCCTTCATCAGTAATAAAAAATAAAAAATGTAGTTGGTACCTGAGTTGTTGGTGTCCTCTTCGCTGTTGTCCTCCTCTCCGGCTTTCTCCAGGTTGGACAGGGACTTGCTCCTGGTTCTGAAGTTGCGCAGAAGGTTCCTGTGCTCCTGGTACGTGATGGGGGGACTCTCTGGGCCGATGTGGACTGGTCTCGGAGTACCATAGTAGTTCCCTGGAAAAAAAATAACAGTTTAGCCCCTTCAGATCAACAAACTCCCACTACTAGACCTAACATCTAAGATACATTGCAAAAAGTAACATCTAGGCCAGTTAAAAATGAATTAAATTAAAGACACACTGTGTAACTTTTCGACTGGCGGGTCCGATACCTTCTTGTCCCCATGGAGATGTTATTGCTTTGCTTGGAAGGTCCCACAGTATGGCATTAAACTTTTCTATTTAAAATGTATTCAGTTACAAATCTTTTTAGTGCTCACGGATACCCTGAAAAACCTGCATTCTTACTGTAAGCGGAGTCGTCTTTCCACAGATCTGACCTGTAACTCAGCATTGGGGCAAATAAATATGCTTCAAGAAATACTGCAAAACATTCCAGGCAAAGCAATAACCATGGTGATTAAGCAGGTGTCAGTCTCTCAACAAGAAATGTTACACAGTGCAGCTTTTTACAACATTTTATTTGATTCGAGTTGATTTAAGTTGACAAGTAAAATGATCTACCAAAGGGAATAAGTGTATTTATTCTTGATTTAAAGGTGCACTGTGTAACTTTTTGATTGGTCTCCTGCTTGTTTCTATGGATACATCATTGCTCTACCTGGAATGTTCCACAGTATGACATTAAACGGCTCTACCTTACACTTATTCAATTACAGGTGGTTTTATAGCTCAAAAATACCAAAAAAACAGGTATTCTGACTGTGAGCGGGGTCGCATCTCCACAGATCTGACCTGTAACTTGGTCTGGTGTGGTCTCCAGGAAGATAGAAAGGTTTAATGCCACACTGTGGAACATTCCAGACAAATTAATTACATCTCCTTAAGAAAAAGCATTCAATAAACCCGCACAATGTGTTGTTTTTCTCATCTTCTATCTATAACAAGATGTATTTTATTATTTCAAGTACAAAAAGTCTTGTTTTATTGGTACATCATTTTGCTTACCAACTGAAATTTGCTCAAATCATTAATAATTCATAATTCTAATCATTTTAACCAACTTAATAACGCTCTGACTATGAACTTATGAAGGTTATGAGCTGCACTGATTGTACAAGTGATCGGTAAGGCTGTCACAATAACACATTTTAAAGCAGGATATGTTACAATAGAGAAATATTGGGATAAACAATAATATTGAAACGACATTATACATTATATCTTGCTATGTGACTCAAAGCAAGATCATTTTAAATAGATATAGAAATAGATATCATTAAAAGATATGAGCTACAACAAATAAATGAAAAAAACGAACCACTATTTCACCATAAAAGTTATTTATTCTACCCTCTACAGCTCATATCTTATCGTGTGACTTAAAAATTGCAAAAATCTCCACATTTTTGCAAAGAAGTTATACACATGATATTGTTCCAGCTTTCATATATTGAATTTATAATAAGTTGAGTTGCAAGTCTAGATACCTGTACTGTATTCAGCCATTTGATGTTTATGCGCCTGATACTTCAAGCCCTAGAACTAATTTCTGTTTGTGGGAAAATAAAGTTCGTCTTATCTTATCTTAAACTACAATAAAATACAAAAACTCAAGTGATTTGTACAGTGAGTAACAGTAAAGCACATTCAGAAAAGTAAACAGTTGGTCGGGCCAATAGTAAATGGCCCATATTATGCAATGATCTACGTTATAATGTTTTTTCTTCATCAAAAACACACCTGGAGCTGAGTTTTGTTTCATTCACACATGTTTAACACATAAACCCTACATATTTATAACTGAAAACACTCTGTTATGCTGCCGTGTGGTAAAAAAGGAAGTGCTCTATTGATTTCAACCCTAAAACTTTCCATTTCTACTTAACAAAAGATAAAAGGAGCTGTTAACTCGAAAACTTGTGCTTCGTGCCGTCACAAGGTGGATCAGAGCATTTTAAGCTTTGGAGATGTAGACAGAATCATAATAAAGTGTTACTCAAACCTGTGAGAATGAAACAAAACTCCAACAATTCCAGGTGTGTTATTGTTGATGTAACAACATTAATACCTGACTTAAAGCTTACAAGAATACATTTTGTGTAATACTGGACAAATCTGTGCTTAGTTTTTGTGTTGTTGTGGGTTTTTTTTTTTGCTACTTTCAGTATTTTTTTCCCTAAGCAGAGGCCCGTTTTGAGTCCAGGTCATGTTTAGTACAGCTGTATCACATGAGCATTAAAACCTATAATGCGCAGCATCTCCAAATCTGATGTATTGTACACTCTTGTCTAACCCACTCCTCTATGTCCTCTCCAATCACACAAGCTTCATCTCTTCTTTCACTCCTTTCACCATGGACCTAAATGTTCTGTACATCAAGGTCCTATATCACGCCCAATTTGTTCTTGTAAGGTTTAAGTCATCTTATAATGTTGTCACCTCATCAAAAACTTCCTGGGAGTTGTGTTTTGTTTCATTCACACGTTTGAGTAACACTTTATTATTAGTTTATCTACATCTCTAGAGCTGAAAATGCTCTGGTCCACCACATTTTACCTTTAGTTCAGTAAAAATGGGTGATTCCAAGGCTGAAATCATCCAAATGATTCTAGTGAAAGGGTACAGATTTTACAAACACAGTGGAGCACTTCCTGTATTACCACATGACATCACAAGGGGGAACAGAGTGTTTTAAGAGAAGAACTATAAGCCTAAATATGCGGAGTTTGTGTGTTAAACATGTGTGAATGCAACAAAACACAAATCCAGGTATGTTTGTGACGAGGAAACTACATTATAACAAAGAAAACAGTGTAATATGGGCCTTTTAATGAACTATTGATCCATTGTTTCATACTCGGCAATACAAAACAGGCACAAAATGTAAGAATACTTCAAGGTCTTCCTCAAGGACACAACAACAATGCACAAAACAGTAATAGTAGAAGTAGTTTTAGTTACATTTTACTAAACGGAAACAACAAGTGACAAAAAACCTCGGGATGTAAAAAAAAAAAAAAAAGTCCCCCGCTCACTCTCACAGACCTCTCCTGCATGTGGAAGTATGTGAACGTGTTCTATTTCTGTCACATTAATCCCATTCAGATTATACACTCAGAGTTCAGATTATTCTCCAAATCCTCTGCTCCAAAACACCCTTAAAACTGACATCACCAACCTCAGCATAGACCAGCTTTATATGTGTCCTGTTACAAATACTTCCTCCTATGCAACTTTTACTTAGTGCAGCTACTATTATTACTGAATCAGGAAAAGTAGTGTTAAATGTTAAAATCATATTGTGCTCTGTAAACGCTACAACTAATATGAATATTACTTGCATGGCTATAATACATTTACACCCCTGTCTTAGGCTACTGAAGTAATCGATTTTGTTACTTAAGTAAAAGTATAGATACCGGAGCAAAAAAGTTAAGTAGAAGTATTAAAATACCTGTTTAAAAATGTGTTTAAAGAGTAAAAAGTAAGATTTTGTGGTCTAATAAAGCTTCAAATGTAATTCTAGCTGTTTTTATTTCTATATTTTTGTTTGCTCAAACTATGAATGTGTTAATAATAATTTCAGCAAGTCTCATAACAATGAAAAATACCTTTACTTTTCAATCCTGTTAAAAAATATAGAGGAATAGAAAGTACAGATACCTGCTCTCAGATGAAGTAAAAGTAACAAATATCCACTAAGTAAGTAAAGACACCTAAAATACAAGTTTAATTACAGTGCTCTACTACTTTTAGCCCCTGCCTCAAGTGGAGGAGTTCAAGTATCTCGGGGTCTTGTTCACGAGTGATGGGAGGAGTGATGGAGTGTGAGATTGACAGGTGGATCGGTGCAGCGTTGGCAGTGATGCGGTCGCTGTATTGGACCGTTGTGGTGAAGAGGGAGCTGAGCCGAAAGGCAAAGCTCTCGATTTACCAGTGAAACTACATGCTTACCCTCACCTATGGTCATGAGCTCTGGGTAGTGACCGAAAGGACGAGATCACCGATAGGGTGAGGAGCTTGGCCATCCGGGAGGAGCTTGGAGTAGAGTCGCTGCTCCTCCACGTCGAGAGGAGCAGCTGAGGTGGTTCGGGCATCTGTTCCGGGCATGTCCCACTGGAAGGAGGGCCAGGAAAGACCCAGGACATGCTGGAGGGACTATGTCTCTGGGCTGGTCTGGGAACACCTCGGGGTCCCCCTGGAGGAGCTGGAGGAAGTGTCTGGGGTGTAGGAAGTCTGGGAATCCCTGTTTAGACTGCTGCCCCCTCGACCTGGCCCCGGATAAGCGGAAGAAAATGGATGGATGGACTGTACTGCTTTTACTTTATTACGTTCTGCCACTGCTTATATCTAGGCACACAAACTCACTACGTCCTGACAGAGAGGTTGGAGAAATGCCACGGTGCATCCTTCTGTTCTTGAGTTTCAGTTCCCTGTATATTGGCGTAATTTTGAGAACTTTTTACACTTCCAAAAATATCATAGTTTATTTTTAATTATTCATCTCTATGGAAATGGTCCTAATCCCTCCAAAACATTGTTATTAAATCACCTTTAAATTTGCCACTCTCCAGCAAAGCCCCAGATTCCTCCAGCGAAAAGAACTCCTCTATGGACACAAAGTTATAGTCCACTCCAGAGATCTCTCCATCTCGGGGCTGTCGCGTCGTACCTGGGAGAAGTAAAAAACAGATTAAGTGTTTTAAAAATATTCACACTGTTTTTTTTATTGCTGCATTCCTCTCTACTCCTACACCTCTATACAGTGTGAAGTAAATGTTAGAAAAAAGTGAATGATTACAGGACTTGTAAACAGAAACTTCTCCAAACACATTCAAGCGAACAGAACAAACAAGAGCAGAGAGGAGAGCGGAGTGGGTCAGATAATAACATTTGAATGGTGTGAACAGCGTGATTTATGAGGAGAGTGGATGAACAAAGCCTTTCAAAGCTCAGAGGGATTTCAAAGGTGCATTAGACAAAGTATTACGTACAAAGGTCCCAGTAAGAGATTTGAACAAGGAATTTGAACACCAGTGTGCGGAAAGGTAGATGCTCAAAACCATTTAGGAAAAGGTGAAGTGCAATCTCCACAGAGCAAAAGGTAAAAGGGAGCCTGGACTGTATTTTCAGCCTGGAATATTCCAGTGGTTGACTAACGCTGGGTATCATTAAGAAGTTGGCGATACGATACATACCTCAATACGTAGGCCACGATACGATACATATCTCAATACAGTGAGCTTTCTATTCGATATATTTCAAATTTATTCAATACAGTTCAATAAAAACAATGGCTAAATCATGGCTGTGATACTAAAAGTGTTTGTTAAACCACTTTGTGTGCAAAATTCATATGAAACACACCCATTTTAAGCATCAAAATCGTAAAAATGTCAAACGTGTTGCATTAACGATTTTCCTTTCTCTAAACAAGCAACAAAACTGTAGCGCTGTAACAAAATTGTTTAGTAAAATATACCAAAAAATACCCTTGGCGATGTATCAATACAGCAGTTCACGATACTGTATCATCACAAACGATACAATTTATTGACATTTAGATCATTTTGCACACCCCTAAGTATGATATTAAACAGCTCTACCTTATATTTATTCAATTATAGGTGTTTTCATAGCTCAAAAAGACAGTGAGCAAGGTTCTACCTTAAAGCACAGGCCTGTCAAAACAATTACTATTACTTATTGTTCAATATATGAAAGCTGGAACTATATCTTTTGGAGATTCGGGGTATTTTTGTTGTAATACAATACCATTTAAGCTGTACACTGCAAATTTCTCTGATCTGGCCAAGATTTTATTTTTAATCAAAATGTTTTTATTGTTTTCAAATGATCATATACAACAAGTACACAATAATAAACTCACATGCAACAGTTCTGCAGAAAAGATGGGAGAAAAAGAAAGAAAGAAAACAAAAACCAAAAAAAACCCCAAAAAAACCAAACAAGCCCCCCCCACCCACCCTGTCACCGTGTAAGTTGAATCTTCGTACCGGGTGCTGTATTATTCACATATATGCGATAGCCTATTCTATAAAAAGCTGGATACAACTGTAGAAAACGGCCCCATGTTTTCTCAAATGTACTGATATTTTGTTTCAATGACAGTCTGATTTTTTCCAACTTGACAGGACATGACATCTTGTAACCACTGTGAATGTGAAGGAGGTTTAGTGTCCTTCCACCTAAATAGAATGGCTCGGCGTGCCAGAAGTAATCTGAAAGCCAAAGAATATTTTTTTGTAACAGTAAAATGTACATGGTCCTCCAAAACACCAAAAAGTGCCAATAAAGGGTTTGGTTCCAACCTAATATTGAATATCTGTGATAGGGTGTTAAAAATGTTCCTCCAGTAAGTTTGCAGGCGTGAGCATGACCAAAACATGTGCCTCAGTCAGGCCGCACCGGATGCACAATGGGCTAATTCCAGGATACATAGAAGATAGCCTGGCCCTGGAAATATGCGTTCGATGTACAACTTTGAATTGAATTAACCGGTGCCGAGCACAAAAGGAAGATGAATAAACAAGTTTAAGAGCAGTAGACCAGACATCATCAGGTATATTAAGACCCAAGTCCTCCTCCCAAGCATTTTTGAATTTATCCACAGGTGGGATTTTAAGATCTAGCATGATATTGTACAGCTTAGAGATAAGGCCTTTAGATGGCTTAAATGACAATATTTGATCTATGGGATCTGGTTGTGTGGTGGCTTGAATATTGGACAGTTGTGTAGTAAGAAAGTGTCGTATCTGAAGATGCCAAAAAAAGTCTGAATTTAAAAAATGAAACTTCTCTTTCAACTGTGTGAATGATGCTATGGTACCATCTATTAACAAATCTTTAAAACGTTTGGCACCCTCTCTATGCCATTTCCGAAAACCCGCATCCATGATCGACAACTTAAATAAATGATTGTTAAGAATAGGACTCCAGAGTGAAAAACTGGCCAGGCCAAAGTGCTTCCTAAATTGCCCCCAAACTTTCAAAGAGTGTTTGACTACCGGATTATCAAATATTGTAATGGAAGGTAAAGGTAGGGCAGAGCCCACTGAGGCCAAGGGAGAAAGGTTCGGTGAGAAAAGCTCCAACACAACCCAGTCAGGACTATCAGGCTGATCGTAATAGTATGACCAATGCACCAAACATCTCAGATGGGCCGCCCAGTAATAGAAACAAAAATTAGGCAAAGCAAGTCCTCCATGGAGTTTAGATTTTTGGAGATGAATCTTGCTTAACCGTGGATGTTTACCCTGCCAGACATAGGAGGTTATGAGTGAGTCCAATTGTTGGAAAAAAGCATGAGGAATAAAAATGGGCAATGTTTGAAAAAGATACAAGAATTTTGGTAAGATTACCATTTTCACAGAATTTACACAGCCCACTAGGGACATTCAGCAGAGCAGTAACATTTTCTTTAAACAGGTCCCTGTGCTTTTTGGTAACAATAACCCCAAGATATGAAAACTTGTCATACTCAACCTTAAAGTTTAAATTTGAAAAATCCAATATTCGTGCTTTGTTGTTGATTGGGAATAGCTCACTCTTGCTGATATATAATTTGTAGCCTGAAAGAGTACCAAAGTGACTGAGCAGTGCTAGAGCAGTAGGAATGGATTCACCTGGATCTGACACATAGAGCAGAAGATCATCAGCGTAAAGAGAGACCCTATGCTCCACACCCCCCCTCCAGATTCCAGATAAGCCATTGCAGGTACGAAGTGCTATAGCAAGTGGTCCTATGGCCAGGTCAAAAAGTATAGGGCTTAAAGGACACCCTTGATGGGTGCCACGATGCAAGCTGAAGGGCCTGGACAGTTGAGAATTGGTGCGAACCATAGCAGTGGGGTGGGAATAGAGCAATCGGATCCATGCAGTAAAGGTGGGTCCAAACCCAAATTTGTCCAGCACGGCAAAAAGGTATGGCCATTCGACACGGTCGAACGCCTTCTCTGCGTCTATAGAAATGACACATTCAGGCCGGTCTTCCTGGGCAGAGTACAAGATGTTAAAAAGGCGTCTGAGGTTAAAGTATGACTGCCTGTTTTTTAATAAAGCCAGTTTGGTCTTTGGATATAATAGTTGGGAGGATATTTTCCAGTCTAAGAGCTAACACTTTTGCCAGGACTTTGGCGTCTGTATTGAGAAGAGATATGGGTCTATATGAAGAACAGTTTGTCACATCTTTTCCTTTCTTGGCTATGAGTGTGATACATGCCTCCAAAAAGGATTGGGGTAGATGTCCCAGTTTACATGATTCGGAGAGAACAGAGCACATTAATGGTGAAAGTAGTTTTGAAAATTTTTTGAAAAATTCTGACGGAAACCCGTCTGGGCCAGGACACTTGTTTGATTGCATTGTGCTTATGGCTTTAATGATTTTTTGTAAAATCTGTTGAAAGTGTGGGAATGTTAAGTTTGTCAAAAAAGTATAAATTGTGCTTGAATCAGAATTGAATTCTGAAGTATACAGTTGAATATAGAAATCTTTGAAGGTGGCATTGATTTCTGAGGGATCTGTGGTAATCTGACCAGTGTCCAATTGTATTTTTGAAATGGCCTGTTTAGATCTAAAACCCCTAAGGTGATTGGCTCACACTTTATCTGATTTGTCTCCATATGTATAAAACCTGGTTTTATTTTTCAGAAGTAGTTGTTCAGTATGGTAGGTAGTGAGCAGGTTAAATCTAGCTTTTAATTCAACTCTTTGTTTATATAGGTCGAGACATTTATTTTGAGAGTACTGTTTGTCTATTTCACCTATTCTCCGCAAAAGGTCACTTTGCTCCCGGTTTGATTTGCGTTTCATCCTGACTGTGAAAGCGATGATTTGACCACGCAGGTAAGCTTTTAAAGTATCCCACAGAGTAAGAAAAGAAATGTTCGGATTGGTATTGGTGTCTATGAAAAAAGTTATTTCCTTCTCAATAAATTCTACAAACTTGGTATCTGATAGTAAGGTTGAATTGAAGCGCCACTGCCTGCATCCAGGAATGAAGCCAGGGAGTAATACTGAAAGAGTTACAGGTGCATGATCAGATACAGTAATTGGTTGGTACTCACAAGCATTAACAAATGGCAAGAGTTGATTATCTAAAAGGAAATAGTCAATTCTAGAGTATGAATGGTGTACTTGAGAGAAAAAAGAAAATTTTTTGTCATTTGGGTGCAAGAATCGCCAGACATCACAAACACCGAAATCAGCAAGGAAATCATTAATAGCACAGGCCGACCTATTCATTGTGGCGGGATTGCTCGAGGACCTGTCCAGGACTGGGTCTAGCCAGCAATTAAGGTCGCCGCCAAGGATGAGATGATAGGCATTCAAATCTGGCAGTGACAGGAACAAACGTTTGAAAAAATGAGCGTCATCCACATTCGGGGCATACACATTAACTAAGACAACCGATGTATTATATAATTTGCCTGAAAGAATAACATATCGACCATTATTGTCTGACAAAACATTGTGTGGTTCAAAAGGAATATCCTGAGAAATGAAAATCGAAACACCTCGAGCCTTGGCCTGAAATGTAGAATGGAACGATTCACCAGACCAGCGCAATAAACGACCTAGGTCTGAGGTGCGCACATGGGTTTCTTGTAAGTAGACTATCTTGGCCTTAAAATGCTTCAGATGAGAGAAAACCTTCTTCCGTTTCACAGGGTGGTTTAAACCTTCTTCCAGCTCACTACGTTAAGACCATTCATCATAGTGCATATTTAGAACGGTATGTAATTGTTCACAACCACCCGGTGACCAGCAATAGGCGAAGTGACCAGCACTTCCTCCAAAAAATTTTAAGTAGCAGCATTGTTTGCGGTGACAAGTGCCCACCCACCCCTCCCCAAAAAGACAGCTGCTATTAAAAGAAAAAGCAGCAAGCTTCATAAATTAAAAATCTTCAAACAGCCCATCCTCCAGATGATACTTAATACTCAAACTACAAAAGCTCCAGCATTTTACATCAAATTAGAATAACAGCCCCTTTAATAAGGATAAATTCACCAAAAATGAATAAAATAAAATAGTAAATATAAAAATATATAAATTGTAGTATACTCTAAGTATACTTTGATGCTACCCCAACAAAAGACTAAGGTGCTATTAGCAATGATTACCTTGGAGTATAATTAACGTGTACAAAAGAAGTAATATGGTTTGCAAAATAAAATGTTAAGTGGGGTAGACTAGACACACACAAAAGATAAAATGGCTACGAATTATGACTATTTACATTGCCTGTACATTAATAAAAGACATTGGCATGTAAACATAACGCAAAGAACATACATAAGTAGCCAGTGACGGCGTTTACCGTAATTTACCCAGTCTTTAATCGAAAAGATGAAGCCAGAAAAAGTCCAGTCTTTCCATCTATGTAGGACCGGGCTGTCGGGAAGTATGATCATCGATGTATCTTTGTGCCTCCTCAACACTGCCGATCCACTTCTTGGCACCGCTGGGCAGCGTCAGGCGGAGGCGAGCCGGGTAGAGCAGAGCGGGCTTTAGACCCCGTTTATAGCCATCACATCTCTGTACTGGACTCGTTGGGACATGACTTCGGCACTGTAATTTTCCACGATGCGGATCTGTTGGCCGTGGTAATCAAACATTTCTTTGCGTCGTGCTTCTCTGATGAGGAGATCCTTCGTTTGGTACCAGTGCAGGCGGAGAATGACTGGCCGCGGCCGTGCACCTGGGCCCAGCCTCGCAGCTCCTATGCGGTGGGCCCTGTCGATCTCCGGCGGGGATGGCAATGTATCCTTTCCGAATGCGTCCTGGAGCAACTGTGAGAAAAAATCCGTAGGGCGTCCCCCCTCCGTAGATTCCACCAAGCCAAGAATGCGTATATTTTGGTGTCTGCTATGGTCCTCTAGGTCAATAACTTTGGCCTTAAGCTTCGCGTTGTCATCACGAAGGGAAGAGATGGCGTTTTCCAGCTCGCAAACACGTTGGCTAGTGTCGTCGGACGAGAGCTCCAAAGAGGATATGCGCTGGTCGTGATCATCCACCAAAAGCTTGTACTGATCTAGTTTAGTTTCTAGTCCAGTCAGCGAAGACCTGAACTCAGCAGACAGAGTTTCGCGGTGCTTTTCTAGTAGGGCTGAAATGGCTTCCATTGACAAGCTAGCGCTAGCATTCGCCTCCTCCTTCTTGGCAGTTTTCTGGCTCTTAGGCGGCATTACGAGAGCGATTGGGTCAAAAGAATGGTAAAAAACTTCCCGCAAAAAACATACGTTAAAATTAGAATTATAAGGGGCTTAATGAAAAAGATGGTCTAAATTCTGCTGGAGCACGCTCGCACTACACCTACTCCATCCAAGTTACCAACCGAAAGTCCCTGGCCAAGATTTTAAAACTTATATCAGGCTATTCATCTTGTTTTTAGATTTATTATCTACTTAACTATTTCTGAAACTGCTTCATTCTAGTCTGGAGGTAGTTTATTTTAAGAGAACTTGTCAAGTAAAATGATCTGTTCATGGAAAAAGATACTTTCACTACTTTAAAGGCATTTTCTGATAGATTTAAGTGTTTATATCTAAAGCTTTTTTGCAGTGTAAATGGTTGAATAAGTAATTTCCATGGCTAATTAGCAGTTTTAATAGTATTGTTTATTGCAGTATACCTCTGTACCAATATGTCAGGCTTTTTACTCATGTTCTTGTAATTTGGTTTGTATGTACACAAACTTCATGCATTGTACTAGGATATTATTACACTGTTGGACTTCTATAGCACAATCCTTTAGACAGTACGGTGTGTTTTGGTAGCGTCTTGTTGATATTTTGTAGTACTCTTACATGGCACGGCTCGTAGATACAAGTTTTCTCGTATGACTTGCTGCAGCTGGCTGTCCATGGATCCTGGAGTGAAGCATTTACTCAGATACAGCCTCAAGTCTTTACACAGAGACGAACCTAAAACAACACACATATAAAAGACTACAGAAAAATACACACAAACTACAAAACAGAGGGTTGTGGGAGATTTTGTCCTTTGTCAGTCCTGGTTGGGTTCTGGTTGATACTTTATTTTGTATTGGTATGGTTCTGGTTTAGACCATTTGTAGTTTAGTCAAGTTTAAAGATGCACTTCATAACTTTTCTGGTAGAGGGTCTCCTTGTTTTCATGCCACTTCTATTGCTTTGCCTTGAATGTTCCACAGTATGGCATTAGACTTTTGTATCTTACGTTTACATGTATAAAAATACATTGAGAATTGTGTATTTTTACTCTGGGCAGTGCTGCCTCTCCACAGATCTAACCTGTAACTCTGCCTGGTAGTGTCATCTGCTTGTCTCCACGCACTGTAAAACTTTCAAAGCAAAGCAATAACATCTCCATGGAGAAAATCAGGTCACGAACCTCCACCAGAAAAGTTACCTAGTGCACCTTTAAGTGTCCGTTACCTGGCGACACAGTCTTGATCCTGATTGGCTGAGGGCAGGAGTTCAGGACCCCTCTGACGTCACCCAGGGTCATTCCTAAAATGGGCGTTCCTCCAATCTCGAGGATGATGTCGCCCACCGTAGCCCCGCCCCCCGGAGCTGCGGTGACGAATGGGAACTCTCCGTAGTCAGCTCCGCCCCCGACAGCCAGCCCCAGCTCCCCATTGGCTCCGAGAGGCACGAAGCTCTCCTGGACCTGAGTGAAACATGGGCTACGTTCAGACTGCAGGGCTTAATACTCAATTTGGATTTTTTTGTGTGAAATCCCATCTTTTAGCGAGGTCGTTCACATTTCCAATTAAATGCGACTTGTCTGTGATCTCCCCAAAAGTGTCTCGGATGCACATTGGAGGACACAACAACATCACAGCAGCGAGCTCAGTGTTTACAGAAGAGACCTAGACATGGACGCTGCACTGAGCACCTGGCGATTTTGAAGTTGCTGTCATACCACTCTCGCAGGAGGAAACACGTCTTCAGCCTATTTCAGTGAGAAAACGTGTCGGTGTTGGGCTGTATTGGCTCACAACAGGTGTTTGTTACAGTGCAATAAGCAACATTTCACTTATTGATGACGTGTAGGTCAGATGTAGGTCTGATGAATGCATCCTGGCCGCTCAGACTGAAGTCACGTGGCAAAAGATCGGATATGTATCGGTTTTAGGACAACATATCCAAGTGAAAAAAACGGATCAAAAACGGGTCATTAAAAGATCCGATACAGGTTGCATAGGGGCAAAAAAATCAGATTTGAGTCACTTGAGGCTGCAGTCTCAACCTACCCATACTGTAATGACAAATCAGGGATGCAGCTACAAATCCTACCCACTTTTCAGAAAGTTATTATATTGCTATTTTCTGATCTGTTATAATGTTGTTTCCTCATCACAAACATACCTGGAGTTGTTTTTGTTACAGTCACACATAATTTAACACACAAACCCTGAACATTTAGGCTGAGTTCTTCTCTCAAATGGAAAACACTTATTAAAACTGGAATTCAGGAATTACTTCACTGTTTTTGAACTCCACACACCTTCACTAGAATCATTTTGATAATTTCAGCTCTGGAATAGCCAATTTCTACTGAACAAATGTCAAAAAAGATGTTTACTAAAAGACATCAGAAGGTGCAACAGAGCACAGACAGACTAAAAAAAGGGATTACTCAAAAATGTGTGAATGAAACACAACTGGGTATGTTTTTGAGGAGGTAACAGCATTATGACAGGGGTGAAAGCGCACAAAAGTCAATTTTGTGTAATATAGGACCTTGAAGTGAAGTATTTTGAGATGAGAGTGTTTTAATTATCCTTGTGGCTATACACTTCCTCTGCAACTGACCTCTGCACCCTTCATTTCCTCTGGGGTTTGACCAGTAAGGAGCAGTGGACCAGATCTGAATTCTCATTAGAGAACCAGCTGAACCATTCTCGGTCCTGGTCACACAGCCGGGGGATATTATGTGTGCTTTCAGGAAAAGCCAAAAAAAAAAAGGCAATTGAACCGGGTGCCTTCTTGTTGTGAGATGACCATAGACTGTGTGTATAAAAGGACGTACAGTTGTTAACACTACAGTCGCCATGTTGCAAATAGGAAGTGAATATAGGGGCTGCTTTCCGGCTCCATCAACTCTGGCTCCAACTGACTTCACACTGAAACATTGTCACTTCTCTCTCTGCAACTGCTGAAGTGAGCCTCGTCATTTTGGTCTTAAAATGTTCGTATTAACCCACTCTACAAGATCCTGGTGTTTATACTAGGGGTGTAACAATATCCAAGTCTCACAATACAATATTGTCACAGTATGAACCTCATCATACAATATTTATTGCGATATCGTAGGAAAGCTCACGATACAGTGGGGAGGCTCACGATATTACGATATTCTACATAATAACAAGACTGACATTATAAAACGCTTTGACCAGTCATTTGGTACAACATTTATTGTCATTAGGGATGTAATGATATCCCAATCTCTCTGTACGATATTTTCACCATATACATCTCACGGTACAATATTTATTACAATATTTTGTGGAGGCACAAAACTGTGAATCTGCTACTTTTTCCTCTAAAAATGCCTTCACAAGACTTAATCCAAAGAATGAAGATGTAAAAGTGCTTAGAACAGTTATTTCTTCATGTTGTCTGCACTGAAATGGAGCAAAGGATCATGGTCTATGTAGTTCACTCTGTTTTTTTTAGCTATTTCTGCATCATAATTATTCATTTAAGCAAAGAGACTCGTGATTCGATTCAATATATTGTGATGGTCCGTGATATTATTGTGTGACATTTGACGATACGATATCACCATATTTCCGCTACTGTTACATCTCTAGCTTTTAGTTTCTCTGTAAATAGATTCTTATTCCTAATATGGAACTCCAGATTTGCTCCTATAACTGCTGGCCTCCTGAGCTTCATTTGACTGGAGCCAAACTCCCTTAGTTCTTTATTCAGTCTGTGGAGGTGACAGAGCCTGTGTCCTCACCTTGGAGCGCCAGTGCAGCTTCTTCACGGTGGCTTTAGACATGACGCTCCAGCTAGAAAAAAGACAGAGAAAAAAAGTTAACTCATGTAACTGACTTCTTCAACATACAAGTACAAGATAAAGACAAGCGCAGTACCAGAAATAATCATTTATCTTATGCTTTTCAGATACCATTCTCACATATTCTTCCTTTGACTCCTCACCCCTGAACAACAACAAGGGATGCACCAGTCCGACAATGGTACTGTATATCGGCGCTGATACTAAAGAATTTGCTGGATCAAATATCGGCTTCAAAATATCAGTTCAGGTGATATTCTAGTTTGATCTACAACTCCCATTTTATCAGTATCATATCGGCTGCAACAAAATCCATATCGGTCGGGCCCTATTTCACAGTACGGCATTAAACTTTTCTATCTTATGGAGACCAGGTCAGATCTGTGGAGAGGCGACCACGCTCACAGTCAGAATTCCTGTTTTTCTAGGTATTTTTAAGCGATAAAACCACATGTAATTGAATAAATGTAAAGTGGAGCTGTTTAATGTCACATTGTGGAACACTTCAAGCAGAGCAATGACATATCCGCTGAAATAACAGCTGACAGACCCCCCACCAGAAAGTTACACAGTGCACCTTTAGCTTTATAAATGTGCTTTATTATACAAATGGTGAAGCAGTGTTAATCGAATGTACCCAGGAGTTGGAGTGAAGTACATGTTAATATAACTGCAGTTTAATCACAGTAATGGCTGTAATATTCACGGATCATTTTATTCCCAAGCCGTCAGCAATTTTCCGGCTCTTTATCAAAAACATCATCATCAACCCCCTCTGTGTCTCCACGGCAACTGCATAATTATCCACAGGAGAAGAAATTTCCTGGTCTTTATTTGCATTGAGAGCGGTGTGTGACGTGGCTTTTATTTTGACGAGTGGCGTACTTCATTTGACATGTGTAGAGCCTCTTATTTTGAAAAGAGTTTACGTTTTCATTTAGCTGTGCGCGTCATGCATTTTAATTTGGAGAGGTTTGTGTCTGAAAAAGAGGGCCAGATGGTGACAGCACATTTAGAGATTGCATATGGATTGTCTTTTATTATGAAGAGGTGTGAGTCACTGATGTAAAGGGCCCATATTGCACTATTTTTGATTTATGTTTTAATGTTTCCTCATCACAAACATACCTGGAGTTGTGTTTTGTTTATTTTACACGTTTAACACAAAAAATCCTGCATATTTAGGCTGTGTTCTTTTCTCACACTGAAAATACTATATTCCTCCTTATGAAGTCATTAAGTGGCAATACAGGAAGTGCTCCACTGTGTTTTTAAACTCCACACATCTTCACCAGAATCATTTTGATTATTTTAGCCTAGATTTGCCTCCTTTGAAGCTGCAGCTATTGTTTTAGCCTCACTGAAACTGCTTCACGGGGCATCGGCACATATTTTATTGACTTTCTATTGACAATCTCACTGGACAAAAGGTTACATAAAAATATTTCAAATTAAAAGCAACAATTAAAGACTATTCAAGATAAAATATCTTTATTTGTCATTGTAACAAATACAGCGAAATTAAGTGCATTCCTCGTTCAGTGCAAAGGTAACAAACTGGTAAAATAGTAAAAAGATACAGATATACATACACTATGTACAGTACATAAAAAGTGCCTAACAACCTCAGACACCCACACATGTCCCAGCCACACACTTTCACATTCATAAATGTAAAAACTATGCTTTAGTGGCCCCATTTAGTAAACTAATGGTTGTTGGGTAAAAACTGTTTTGTAGTCTGTTTGTCCTGGTGTTTATGGTTTAAGAGTAGGCTACTGAAAGAGTAAAGCGGTTGAACTGACGCAAAAAATAGCTGTTAACCTTAAAGGTCCTATTACACAAAATGGACTCTTGTGAGCTTTCCCCTTCACGCCGTGTGTCACAAATATGAGACAAACAGTTTGGATCAAGATATAAGCCGAGATAGCGGCTATATTCTGCCAATGCCGGTTCGTGCACATGCATATATATATTATTTTATTTTTTGCTATAGTCAAATTAATAATCTCAACTTAATTTACCGTCTACTTAAAGGCAAAAATGCACAAAAGACTTTTTTTTAAAAATATAAATTCAGGTGTTAAGGGGTTAGGTCATGTTATAATGTCGTTACCTAATCAAATACATACCTGGAGTTGTGTTTTGCTTCATTCAAACACAGTAATCCTTTGTTATTAGCCTACACCTAATAACAAAGTTCAAAATGCTCTGTTCCACCTTGTGATGTCATGAAGTGATAGTTTTCAAAATAACAGCTCCTTTTACCTTTAGTACCTTTAGTTTAGTGGCAGTTCCATGGAGCATAAAAACCCAGTGGAGCATTTCCTGTATTTTCACATGGGAACACAAGCTGGATCAGACTGTTTTTAGTTTGAGAGAAGAACACAACCTTAATATGCAGGATTTGTGTGTTAATTGTGTGTGAATGAAACAAAACAAAACTCCAGATCCATGTTTTTGATGAGGAAACAACATTACATAATGGCTTAAAGCTCAAGTTATTGTGTTGTTGTGGAACTGTGCGTTTGTGTACTGTGTGTCGTATGTTCTTGGTCCCCCTTGAAAACGAGATGCTGCGTCTCAAAGGGCTTTCCATGAATATTAAAAAATAAAATTCAAATTCACATCGGTTTTGCGTAATACGGGACCTTTAAAGACAAAGGCGTTATTTTAATTTGGCGGGGTGTGACTAGTTGGTTAGATATTTCTTGTTTAGTCTTTCATGTTTCTGTTTGTTACACAGTCTTTTGGCAGAGGCGCTGTTTTATTTTGGCGGTCTGTATGAGTAAGTGTTTTAATTTGGCGGTGACTGCTTGAGTCTGTTTGAGACCAGATGGTGAGTAACAGCAGGTTTTCAGTGAAGTTTCATTTTGGTCGCATTTTAGCTTGATGTCCTTTATTTTGATGCTCTGTATATGAGTCATTGTTTTATTTTGGCGGTGTGCTTGTGAATTTCCTGCCACTGAGGAGCAGATGGTGACGGACAGCAGGAGGCTTTATTTACACAAACACTACTATTGCTCCCAACACACATGGGTAACAGAATAAAAATTATAATTAGACCAGTTTGTGTTTAAAGGGCCTATATAGCACTATTTTTAATCTATATTATAATGTTGTTTCTTCATCATAAACATACACGGTGTTGTGTTTTGTTTCATTCACACATGTTTAACACACAAACCCTGCAAGTCCACACACCTTCACTAGAATCATCTGGATCATTTCCACCCTGGAATGGCCGATCTCTACTGAAATAAAGGTAAAAGGCCACTGTTAACAAGAAAACTACCACTACAAGACATCACAAGGTGGAACAGAGCATTTTGACCTTTGGAGATGTAAACAGACTAATAATAAAGAGTTACTCAATCATGTGTGAATGAAACAAAACACGACTCCAGGTATGTTTCTGAGGCGATAACAACATTATAACATGGCTTACAGCGGCCAAGAGCCAATTTTGTATAATACAGAACCTTTAAAAAGTAAGACATTGACAGGGATGGTCAATAAAAAGTATAAAGTATTCAGAGATACAAAATGGAAGTAAAACAACACAACAACGATATAGCAAAAAGGGCACGAAGTCAGTTGGCTATAGCACAGGTTGCAGAGGAGAGTTTTTTTTTTTTTTGTTTTTTAAGTAAAACTGAAAGAGCTGACGCCATAAGAACAGAGAGCGAGTGGTTTGCCGGATCAAGAGCTTAATTTCTCTGACAAAAGTGAAAAGAGCTGGTTCAGATTTTACATTCAGCATTATTGAGTGCAACGGAAACAGTAAAACGCCCATATTACGCTATTATAATCTATGTTATAATGTTGTTTCCGCATCAAAAACATACCTGGTGTCGCGTTTTGTTTCATTCATGTTTAACACACAAACTCCTGCATGTTTAGGCTGAGTTCTTCTCTCACACAGAAAACACGCTGTTCCACCTTGTGATGTCATGTGGTAATACACTGTGTTTTTTAAACTCCATACACCGTCACTGGACTTATTTGGGTGATTTCAGCCCTGGCAGACAGCACACAGAAGTCTTATTATGACCCTTAGAGTGGCTTTTATAATATATCTACTGGGAATTTTATGTATTTATTTTTTTACAAATATCAGATAGTCTACAGCCCCTTTAAAGGTGGTTTAATTATCCACTTTTACATATTTATTCATTATTTTTTCATTTTGTTTTTAATAGTAAGTCATTTGAAGCATGTTGAGTATGTTTGCTCTATATTTATTATCTGAATGTCCAAACCTATTATACCCGATGCCATATTTATAGCATCTGTATCTGTCACGTGACTCCAGTCGACCAATCAGAAACCACCTTCCTCCACGAAGACCCTCTATAGAAAATGATGTAGTAACGAATATTGTGATTCATTTATGCGTAAACTCATGACCCCAGTGAATCTTTTGCTCCATCTGACCCTCTCCACTTCCTCCATCACAACAAATAACTTCACATTATGCCTGTATATACTGTATATCTTCTCTCTGGTCTTCCTCTAGGCTTCCACTTTCTTGCAGTTCAAAGCTAGTATCCTTCTGTGTACTACCTATATATTCACTGTCTCGATAATTACTGTATTGACTTATCGTTCAGTACATGATAGATGGAACAATAATTTTTGGGGTTCAGTATTTATCGTGTGTATAATTTCTAAGTAAAAGTGGAGATATCTGGGGTATTTTTGTTGTAATAATGTAAGATTTAAGCAACTATTGGTTCATTCTTTTATCTATTTTAGTTTAAATTGTCCACAGTATGGCATTAAATGATTCTGTCTTGCATTTATTTAGTTAAAGATGTTATTTACTGCTTGAAAATGTGTTAAAAATGTGAATTCTTACTGTGGGAGGTGGGGATAACCAGTAATCTGCCTTGCAAATCTCAGATTCTCCTGGAGATTCTTAAATTTATGGTCATACTTAAATCTATGTACATCTCCAAGGAGACAAGCGGGTAACGGACTATCCACCGGACAAGTTACGCACTGCAACTTTAATGATACTAGCTATTTAATTTATTTATATTATTTACTGGGATTATCTTGCTTTTTTGTTACTGTGTCAGTGGTCTAAAGTAGTTTCATTATCATTGTTAATCGCAGTATATCTCTTTATATCCAACGCAAAAACTGTCGTTGTGTCCTTAGGCAAGGCACATCACCCACATTGCCTAGTATGAAAGGGGTGTGCGTGAGTGTTGGTGGTGGTCGGAGGGGCCGATGGCGCAGATTGGCAGCCTCACTTCCGTCAGTCTGCCCCAGGGCAGCTGTAGCTACAATAGTAGCTTACCACCACCGGGTATGGAGTGAATGAATAATGCTCTGTAAAGCGTCTTTGAGTGTCCAGAAAAGCGCTATATAAAACTGATGCATTATTATTATTATTATAAAAAAGCTTGGCCAAAATTTAAGATATAAGCTCAGAAAATGACTTAAACGTAGTGAAATTTTCAGTCCATGCAGCAAGATCATTTTACTTGACAAGTTAAAATAAACTACCTCTATACAGTCTCAGAACTAGTAAGTAGATAATAAATCTGAAAACAAGATAAATAGCCTGATATAAGTTTTAAAATCTTGGCCAGATCAGAGAATTTTGCGGTGTCTCTAACTGTATTGAGGCTGTTTTGTGTTGTGTTCATCCAGCCTGCTAGAGGGCGCTAGTTGCAACAGTGGTGGTGTATTTGGCCAGTGGGTGGCCAGAGGAAGAAACAGCTAGCTTTATGATCAATGTCAACCAGTCCATTATGTGTTTTGTTGTTCAATCTGAAGCCATCTTCTCATTTCCAGCCCTTTGAGTGGCAACATGAGTGAGTTTTTATGTTAAATATGAATGTTGGTTTTGCTGTTTACTGAATACTTCTTTGTATTTTGTATCGTTGCAGTTTCACCTTTTTTGCATTAAATCCTAGTCAAATACAACACCTGCCTGTTCCTTGGAGGAATTGATGCAAGAGAGAGTTTAGCTGGCTGTGAATCTCAATTAGGACACTGGGTCACGTTGGGTGCAACAGTACAGTGAAATCATGTCGCTCTGCGAGGGACCCACGTGAACGGTTGGTGGAAGAAAAATACGATCAACATCTGCGATACTGCAAAAACGCTACTATGGAGAAAGAAGGAGCTAAGTCAAAGTCACACTCCTCTCACTCATTAAAGGCACACTCATCAAAGTTCTCAATGCGTTCAGGAAAATTAACTGTTCGCTCAGAAGCTGGGGCATCTGCAAAGTTGTCAGCTTCAAGCCAAGCCAGCATGGCCGCACGCACAAGCAGAAGCTCCAGCTGCCACAGCCAGACTAGCCTCCGCAGAGAAAGAACTGAGCATTAAAGTAGAAACAGCACGGTTAGAAGCACCTCTTGATGTGCTCAACCTCCAGAAGGAAGTGGATGCTGCTATGGCCAAAGCTGAGGTGATGGAGTCAGCCGCAGCTCAGTATGAGGAGATAGAGAAAAGTAACGAACTGAGTTTCTTGCCCCTACAACCAACTACAGAGGAAAAGTGAGTGACTACATAAACAAACACAGTTACAACAATGAGCCTATTCAAACCTAGAGAGACTTTTCCATACAACTATACATTTCAAGAACAACACCAACCAAGTGCTTACATGCCTTTCCATGCTAAACAAGAACCAAACAAATACTCAATCCGGCCACTAGATGGTGCCAAACAACCTCCACTAAGAGACATAATTCAGCAACCAAAGCAGTTTTCAAGTCCAAATAACACTGACAACACAACCAGTGACCTTGCCAGATTCCTAGCCAAAAGTCAACTATTAACTGGTGGGCTAACTAAATTCGATGACAAGCCAGAGAGTTATCTCAGCTGGAAGGCCACTTTCCAGAGCACTATCAAAGACCTGGGTCTTACAGCTAACGAAGAACTGAACCTTCTTATCAAGTGGCTCGGCCCTGAGTCTTCTGAACATGCACAACGATTAAAGGCAGTCAACATCAAATTCCCAGACGCCGGTCTGAACATGATCTGGGTGAGACTGGAAGAATGTTACGGCTCTCCAGAAGCAATAGAAAACTCCTGTTCACAAGGTTACAGAACTTTCCAAAGCTTTCAAGTAAAGAACCGCACAAGCTCCGCAACCTGTCAGATCTACTGTGTGAACTAGAAGCTGTGAAACTAGATGGATATCTCACAGGTTTGAGTTACCTTGATACAGCTAGAGGTGTGAGCCCAATCGTGGAAAAGCTGCCTTTTCACCTTCAAGAGAGATGGACAATGGTGGGGTCAAGATATAAAGAAGACCACAATGTAAGCTTTCCACCCTTCTCGTTTTTTGTGGACTTTGTGAAAGGCCAAGCCAAGGCAAGGAATGACCCGAGCTTCACCACAGCTTACAATCCACCTGTCAACCCTACAGTCAGTTACAAAAAAGTAAAGTCGACGAGTAACTACAGCCAAAGACAGTCTGTTACAGTACACAAGACAGAAGTGTCAGAGACAGACAAGACAAAAGAAATAAGAATAGACATTCAAAAGGAATGCCCCATACATCACAAACCACACCCACTGAGAAGATGCAGGGGTTTCAGAACTATGCTGCTGGAAGATAGGAAAAAGTTGCTGAAAGACAATAACATCTGCTTTCGCTGCCTTGCTTCAACCAGCCACCAAGCCAGGGACTGCAAAGCCACAATAAAGTGTGAAGAGTGTGACAGTGAGAGACATTTAGCAGTTTCTTCACCCAGGCCCAGCACCACCAACACCCAAGCCTCCTTCCTCCCCAAAGAGCATGGCGGGAGCAAGCGGTTCCAAGCAGACATTAATGTTACAGCCACATGTACAGAGGTATGTGGAAACGAGATCACAGGAAAGTCCTGCTCCAAGATCTGTTTAGTGCAAGTCCACCCCAAAGGTGAGCCACAACACAAAAAAAGATGTATGCAATAATAGATGATCAAAGTAACCAGTCACTAGCAAAGACAGAGTTTTTCGACATGTTTGCAATACAAGGCACAACTACGCCATACACGCTGAAAACCTGCTCGGTGTGACTCAAGCAAGTGGCAGAAGAGCCTGTGATTATGTTGTCCAGTCATTCAATGGGAAAATTAGCTTTCCTCTCCCCATGCTTATAGAGTGCAATGCAATCCCAAACAACAGGGATGAGATACCCACTGCAGAAGCTGCTTCACACCACCCTCACCTGAGAGCCATAGCTGGTGAGATACCGCCCCTTGACCCACACGCTGACATCCTGCTGCTGATTGGACGGAATCTTCTGAGGGTCCACAAGGTCAGAAAACAAATATGTGGCAAGCACCATGACCCATTTGCACAGAAGCTTGACCTAGGCTGGGTCATCATCGGGGATGTATGTCTGGGTAGTGCCCATAAGCCAAGTGAAGTAAACGCTCTTAAGACACATGTGCTGGACAATGGTCGCCCAAGCTATCTCACTCCATGCAGCAGTCGCTTCAGCGTTAAAGAGAGCTTCACACTGAGCCAGTCCAAAGCCTTCTCCAGTCCACCGCCACCTTCAAGCTCATTAAGCAAAGCCCACAGCCGAAAACTTAGGAGACTGTCTTTTTCCAAACAAGTAAAGACAACTGCCTTGCACATTCAGCTGAAGACCTCATCTTTCTGAAAAAGATGGAGCAGATCTTCAAAGATGATACTAACAGCTGGGTTGCACCCCTTCCGTATCGAAGCCCGAGACGCCTTCTCCCAGACAACAGGTACTACTCTTAAGCGCCTCAAGGAGTCTCTCCGGCACACTCTGACAAGAAGCCAGATATGAAGGCACACTTCACTGAGTTTATGCAGAAGATGCTTGACAACAAACATGCTGAGCTTGCACCACCTCGCACCAAAAACAGAGAGACCTGGTATCTTCCCACTTTCGTGCATATCACCCACAGAAGCCTGATAAGATCCGTGTGGTGTTCGACTCCAGTGCTCAGTTTGATGGAGTGTCTCTCAATGATGTCCTGCTTTCTGGCCCTGATCTTAACAACACACTTGTGGGCGTGCTCCTACGGTTCAGGAAGGAACCTGTCGCTATCACAGCTGACATCGAGCAGATGTTTTACTGCTTTGTTGTCCAGGAAGATCACAGGGACTACCTACGCTTCCTGTGGTACGAAGACAACAACCTAACTAAGGATGTGGTAGACTATCGCATGAGGGTGCATGTCTTTGGTAACAGCCCCTCCCCTGCAGTGGCGATCTACGGATTGAGGATGGCAGCAAAAGAAGCAGAAGTTGAGTATGGAACTGATGCTCGCAACTTCATCGAACAAGACTTTTATGTTGACGACGCCGCTGAAGTCTTTCCCACAGAAGGCGAGGCAATCGACATCTTACAGAGAGCCCAGAAAATGCTTGCCCTCTCAAATCTACGTCTCCACAAGATAGCCTCCAACAAAGTGGAAGTGGTGAGTGCCTTCCCTCCTGAAGACAGAGCAAAAGAGCTCAAAGACCTCGATCTAACAACAGACAAGCTCCCAGTTCAACGCAGTTTAGGTGTGATCTGGAACACCACATCAGACATGTTCACGTTTGATGTCCCACTAGAGCAGAAGCCCTTCACTCGACGTGGTGTGCTCTCAACTGTAAATAGTTTATTCGATCCTCTGGGGCTGCTCGCACCTGTAACTATCAAGGGCAGACTTCTCCTCAGGAGCTCACCAGCGCAACCTTGAATGGGACACTCCGTTGCCACAAGACATGTATGATGATTGGAGAAGATGGCAGGACTCGCTGCAGCACCTTACAACCCTGCACATTTCTCGTACTCTATGTGTCCTTCTCCATCACCAAAGCCACCTTCATCGAACTTTCTTGCGTATTTTCAGATGCTTCAGTGAAAGCTATAGCAGCAGTAGCCTACCTGAAAGCAACACATGAAGATGGCCACAACGGTCGGCTTTCATGGGCAAAGCCAAACTTGCTCCTATGCCAGAGCTCACCATTCCCAGATTAGAACTCTGTGCTGCTGTGCTTGCAGTGGAAATGTCAGAGCTTCTCAATGACGAGCTGAAGGTCAAGATAGACAAGATCACATTTTTCATTGACAGTAAAGTGGTGTTAGGATACATCCACAACAAAAACAAAAGATTCCACGTATATGTGAACAATCGTGTCCAGAGAATCAAGCAATCTTCTCTCCCAGAGCAGTGGAAATATGTCCCAACTGAGCACAATCCAGCTGATCATGGTTCTCGCTCACTGGCTGCAGAAAAATCGAAAAGAACGACATGGTGGTCTGGTCCAGCATTTCTTCTCAACACCAAGAGTGTTACTCCTGAAAAGGGCCCATTCAAACTCATTGACCCAGAGTCAGATGTGGAAGTTCGTCAGAACACTACTGCTTGTAACCAGAACCACATCAAGCAGCTTAGGTTCATCACGCTGAACGTTTCTCAAAGTGGACCTCTCTTGTCAAAGCAGTGGCATACCTTCATCATGTCGCTTCACAGTTTCAAGTCCAAAGTTTGCAAAGGCTGGCACCTCTGCAGAAGGAGTCTCACAGAAGAAGCTTTAACTCGAGCAGAGTTCACTATTATCAGGTGTGTCCAACAAGAAGTGTATGCCGAAGAAATCAAACGCATTAAGGCAAAACAAGATCTGCCACGCAACAGTCCACTGTACAAGCTCAAGCCACTCATTGATGACAAAGACCTACTTGTGTTGGAGGACGCTTGTCAGAGTCAAAACTCACAAGTCAAGAAGCCAATCCTCTTGATCCCAAGAAACATCACATTGCTACCCTGCTCATTCGACACCATCATGAAGCTGTCAAGCATCAAGGAAGGCACTTCACGGAGGGAGAAAAGAGCAAGTGGTTTGTGGTTGGTTGGTGCCTAAGAGATCCATCAGCAGTTTCATCAACAAATGCGTAACTTGCAGAAAGCTTCGAGGGAAAACAGAACAACAAATCATGGCAGATCTGCCTGCTGAACGTCTACAAACTGATCCCCCATTCTCATATGTGGGCCTGGATGTATTTGGTCCGTGGGAGGTCACAACGCGTCGCACAAAAGGTGGTCATGCCAACAGCAAGCGATGGGCGGTACTTTTCACTTGTATGTCTACAAGAGCCATTCATATTGAAGTTATCGAGACGCTAAGCTCCTCAAGTTTCATCAATGCTCTGCGGAGAATTTTCGCCATCAGAGGGCCTGCTAACAGTTACGGTCCGACTGGCGGTACCAACTTCATTGGCGCATCCAAAGAGCTGAAGCTGGAACCCCAAAGCCTGGTGATGCAAGTGTGGATGACTATCTACGTGAACAAAGATGCTCCTGGGTGTTCAACCCTCCTCACTCATCCCATATGGGAGGCGTGGGAACGTATGATAGAATCGCACGCCGATCCTCGACTCTATGCTCTTACAAGGAGGAAATCTGTCACTGACTCACGAGGTCCTGACAACATTGCTGGCTGAAGTCACAGCTATCGTCAATGCAAGGCCCTTGGTGCCTGTCTCCTCAGATCCTGACGCACCTTTGATCTTGACTCCCATGACGCTCCTAACTCAAAAAACAAAAGCAATCCCAGTTCCCCCAGGAGATTTTACCATTACGGACATGTTCAAACATCAGTGGAAAAGAGTTCAAGTCCTGGCCGACACCTTCTGGGCCAGATGGCAAAGAGAGTACCTCAACATGCTCCAAAGTCGTCAGAAGTGGCAATGCAACAGACCAAATCTGAAGGAAAAGGACATTGTACTTCTGAAGGACAAGCAGCTAAAACGAAACGAATGGCCCATGGGAATCATCGTGAAGACTCTTCCAAGCAAGGATGGGGTTGTGAGGAAGATTGAGGTCAAAGTGGCACGCGACAAGACCACGAAGACCTTCTCCAGACCTATTTCAGACTGTATTTTACTGTTATCTCCCACTGCTTAGTTAGTTTATAGTGGCATTCTTAAGATAATGCCAGGCGGGGAGTGTATTGAGGCTGTTTTGTGTTGTGTTCATCCAGCCTGCTAGAGGGCGCTAGTTGCAACAGTGGTGGTGTATTTGGCCAGTGGGTGGCCAGAGGAAGAAACAGCTAGCTTTATGATCAATGTCAACCAGTCCATTATGTGTTTTGTTGTTCAATCTGAAGCCATCTTCTCATTTCCAGCCCTTTGAGTGGCAACATGAGTGAGTTTTTATGTTAAATATGAATGTTGGTTTTGCTGTTTACTGAATACTTCTTTGTATTTTGTATCGTTGCAGTTTCACCTTTTTTGCATTAAATCCTAGTCAAATACAACACCTGCCTGTTCCTTGGAGGAATTGATGCAAGAGAGAGTTTAGCTGGCTGTGAATCTCAATTAGGACACTGGGTCACGTTGGGTGCAACAGTACACTAACTCTATAACAAATATATCATGCTTCAGAATTTGTTATTGTGACAGGCCTACACTGCACCATCTCAAACCATCTCAATCTTTGTACATAACAAGCTCAACACATTTTTGTCTCATTGCAAATCCTGTTCACAATCTTGACATGAGCAAAAGAACAGGAACTTTACTGCTGTGCTCCCATCTGATCCGATTGCCTCATGTTATTTCATATTAAGAGAAGAGTTTCTAATTAAAGAAATACTCAACTGTGATCCCTGCAGCTGGAAACTCTACAGCAGCTCCTCATTAAAAACAGAAGAGACGGGAAAAACAACCACCGTGTGTAATCCAATGTAACAAGGCAGAAAAGGGTAAAAAGAGGACGTATTTTTCAGTAATACTTCAGCGAGGAGGATGATATAAGATGGTACTGGAGTAGGGATGAATGTTAAAGATAATGTCTATTATGAGAAAGTTTAAAATGAGTTTAAGAGCTGATGGGACTAAAGGGACTTAAGGTGCATTGTGTAACATTTCTGGTGCAGGGGCTGCTGCCTTATGTCTCCATGGAAATGTTGGTGTTATGTAGGGTTGGGCAGTAATACAGTAATACGGTATCCCACGGTATTAAAAAGTAGCAACGGTGTCACTTTCATTACCATTATTAAAAAAATCTGCATAAAACAACAGCGTAGACTTTCTCCCCTCCACTCTCTCTCCTCTTCAAATGTCGTTACGCTCGGAGATATCGATCCACACCCAGCGAGGAAGAAGAAAAAAACATGACTGACGTTTTGTGTGTGATGTTGAGCCGAGAGTCAAGAGGGGACGCGGCGCTGAAGAGGAGAAAGTTCCCGCTTGAGGGTGAAGTCAGACTTTCACGGAGGAGACGGTAAAGCCGCACAGCATCTGCGTCGATCGCCGTGCACCTCCGAAACTTTCTAACTACACGTCAAAACGATGCAGACAGCGAGGGGGAAGGGACGCAGACAACAAGGGCTGTGATTGGTCCTCTCTACCACCGCTCTACATTTCCAGTACTCTGCTCATTATAGACTTTGAGTAATAATGTGTTTACTGCAGCTTTGCGCACATTTGTTTATGTTTTACAGAAACTAAACTTAAAACCACATGGTGATGGTGATGCGATCGAACGCGCTGCAAAGTTTGGTTTGATTAAACTTGTGCCTCATCTTCAAATATAACGCTGCTGTTCTGTTTCTGAATGGTTTAGGTGAATGCCACAAAATTCTTAATTAGTCACGGTAATACTGTACACCCCAGTAAAATGTTGAGAAGACTTATTAACGGTATCAAAATGTCGATACCGCCCAACCCTAGTATTATGTCTAGAATGTTCCACAGTATAGTTTAAACCTTTCTATCTCAAGGGAGACAAGCAGGTAACAGCACTACGCTACGTTACAACTCAGATCTGTGGAGAGTCACCCCTATTCACACTGCACAAAACAAAATTTAGCTTGAATTGAATTAAGAAAGTTTTGTCGTTTAAAATTAAAATTTTAGTAAATTTCAGTCAACAAGTGAAATTATCTGCCAGTAGAACAAGACTTTTCTACTTAAAATATGAAAATACATCTTGCTACACTTAAAATAAGAAAAACAACAACTTTTTGGACTTAACCTCTTGAGACCCTGTGGCCCCATACGAGGACATTACATTTTTGCCTCTTAGCACCATGATTTTCAATTATTTTAAACTTTCACCTGTAATCAACTAAAAACCTCTACAGCAGTAGATGCAAAATTTATGAATAAAACCAATGTATTTATGTACAATAATGTCTCTTCATGTATCTTAATGTATCTTCATTTGGCATTAAAATTTGACACATTTTATTGACCACAGCAGACGAGAGCATCAGTAAATGTCATGTCCTCGTTTGAAGACATTGGGACTATGTTATATTATTGATTGTACATGTTGTTAGGTAAACTTGGGAATATTTAGATGAGTTTACAGTTATAAATTGCTGGACGTTTCTGCTGCTATAGGGAAACTGCTGCCTGTCTCCACTTTTTGCACCTCTACTTTTTTTTGTAACGATTGAAAACCAGAAAAAATTAAAACTGTGGACCACATTTTCAGGCCTTTTTGTGTGTTTTTAACCTCACTCACTGAACCCCAACCCGCTCACGGTCGACCTACGTCACATTTGGCAGGTTTAGGGCTTGAAATAAACAGCTAATTGCTGTTTGTTTGTTTTTTGTAATTTATTTATACATTTTAATGTTTTTAAATTTTTTAACCAATGGTGTCATACAGAAGACTTACTTAGTAGGTCCTACTTATCCCAAATAGCAAGAAGAAATGAAAAATGCACACCAGACAAAAGCTCGGGTCTCAGGAGGTTAAAATAAGAAACAAAAGCAGAAGTCTGAATGAAGAAAAAAAGGATCATTTTACTTGTCAAATTGAATCTACTCAAATAAAGTAAAATGTTCTTAATTTAAGTCATTTTAACTTACCTAGATATTGTTTTTTTTCCAATGCAGAAGGAACTATTATATTTTTGAGCAATAGAAACACCCGTAATGAATAAATGCTCGGTAGAAATGTTTATCGTACCCTGGAATATTTGAGGCGCAGCAATAACATCTTCATGGACCAGACGACGGACCCTCATTCAGAAAAGTTGCACAGTGCACCTTTAAACTTGTTGAGAGTATAACAGTGCATAAAATATAGTCATTTTTCAGTTGTAAAGGTGTTTTTCAGATTGTTTGGAGTAGTACTTAAATCTCAAGACATTTTAACTTAGCACATTTTTAGAGACTAGAATATCAAAGTGTCATCTAAAAATATATATTATTATATTATTGCCAAGAATGCACAATCCTAATTCCACCTATATAATGTTGGCAAAACTATAAAAATCATTAGATACGGATCAGTACTGAAGCTAGTATCGAAACTACTAGTAACTTTGAGCATTGAGTCTATTCGTTAGTATTTAAATCAAGTTACACCTACAGTATAGTGAAGCTACATTTTCACAAAAGAGATGACTGAGTATATTTTGATATTCTCAACCCAGTTCTGGTTTAATTCGGTTATAAATCTGATTCCACATCTCCAGACTGCAGTGCCAACAGTTCGTATTATATTAGTCCTCTATATTGATCCATTTATAATCTAATGTGTGAACCATCAGACTGAGAGCAGCTTCACCACCTCATTAACACCGAGTCCATACCAGCGCTCACTGTTACGCACATGCAAACATACGCTCCAGTACTGTACAAGTCTTCAAGACAAAATGCAAAAAGGAAACAGTGAAAATTTGCACATGAGAAACAAAATACAAAGAACAGAAGCAACTTAAATTGGCTATTTCTGATTACTGTCAAAGAGAGAACCAAATTATGGACTGGGACGGAGAAAACCTCATTGAAATAGAGGACAACAAACATTACCATTAGATTAAGAAGGCAATCAAAATAAAACAATAGAAAGCCCATGGGCAGGGCTCTACGCTAACTTCTTTTTTCAGGGTTAAAACATTTGTTAAAAAATAAGTAAAAAATTTTAGGAGCACAGAAAAAAAAGTGGGGGCACAAGTAGGTTTTCGTTTTGAAAGTTTATTACAGTGCAGAACTTGCACACACCAAAACCAACTTATTTGAATGAATTTTATGCAAAAAACAAAAGAATTATGACTGTACTTTTCCTGCATGATTGCAATGTTTTTAAAAATCTATCTCTGTGTTATCTGATTAATATTCATTTAGACTTAAAATAAGCCACATAAACTGTATTGCACTTAAACAAAAACTTCCAATGGCACTTTCCAGAAAACTGCTTCAAAGTGAAAAAAGTGTGTAGGATTTTTAAACCTACATTTTCAAATTCCTAACTGGTTTTAAAGTGGTATTTAGCCTCTGCACATTTCCTAAACCAAACGCACATTGTGACAAACAGATTTATTTGGCATTTTCTTAGGCAAACTTCAACCCACATATCGCCTGTTTTGTGCCATAGCTCTGCTCTGTGTGGACACTGACATAAAATTAGTTTTTGTTTCGTGTTTCGTCCTGCTCTTCTAATCAGCGCATTGAGGAGGAGCCTCTATGCTTTCTAGGTGGGGAGGAGAGAACGTGAAAAGGCGAAGAGCGGTGCATTGACGTGAGGCAGATGGACAGGTGGGATGTTTAACCTGCCCTGTGACGCACGCTGTGGCGGACAAGCCACACCGATTTATTGCCAACAGCAGCGGCTGTAATGAAATCTGATCGCACTCGGTATTCAGACCTTGAGAACATGACAAGACCAAGTCCAAATGCGCCCAAGCCTGAGACAAGACCAAGACAAAGCTCTCCCTTTGGCGGAGAAGGAAGTCCAGCGGTGTGGGGGTGTCTAATGAGTGGTGGGACAGGTGAGGGTCCGGCTGCGGTGCGCGCTCCTCGTTCAATGTGGGCGTGGGTGTGTTTTGAAGAGGAGTTTGTTCGTATGAGTGATATCGCCGCACACGCAGAGCTCGTATGCTGGGGTCATGCGGGGAAGGAGGTGTTGTGCCCGAGCACGGTTCGGTTGGGCAAACGTGCCGCGCTTTAGGGGCAATCCAGGCTTGGATACGATTCTGAAGTCCTAGTGTGAGTGCGCCCCTAATGTTTGATCAATTTAGAACGTTTTTAACTCGTCATGTTACTTCTGTGTGCAGCTCTCCTTATTGTGCTGCAGAAGCACTCGCACTGGTGCGACTGTTTTGTTTTTCTCGTTCGCACAACAAAATATTTGCTTGCAAATGCGAGTGAAATAGGCGCACTGTAGAGCCCTGCCCATGGGACCATAAACCGGGACAAGGGACCTTTTTATTATCTCACACCTGAGATCCTGCCTCCACCGGTAGGAAGACAGCGCCAAAACCTGAATAAATCAGCTGACTGGACTCATTACAGCAACATCACATGAGGAAAATGGCTAGTGAACAGTCGAACCTCGTTGGACTAAGTCTGCAGTTTGTTACTGTTCACACCAGCACATACTGATACGCACACGCTCAAATACACTTCAGTACTGTACAAGTCTGGCTCAGTCCTGGTTCAATCCTGTTCCAGTCCTGGTTTAGTCCTGGTTTCATCCTGGTTTAGTTATGGTTTAGTCCTGGTGTAATCCTGGTCCAGTCCTGGTTTAGTCCTGGTCCAGTCCCGGTTTAGTCCTGGTTTAATCCTGGTTCAGTCCTGGGTCAGTCCTACATTTAGCTGTCTCTCATTCCTCTGTACTCCTGTTCACACCAGAACATACTGTTAATAAACCAAAACTAAAGAAGGACGAAGCCAGGCCTAAACCAAGACTAAAGAAGGACTAAACCAGGCCTAAACCAAGACTAAAGGACTAAACCAGGCCTAAACCAAGACTAAAGGAGGACTAAACCAGGCCTAAACCAAGACTAAAAAAGGACTAAACCAGGCCAAAACCAAGACTAAAGAAGGACTAAACCAGGCCAAAACCAAGACTAAAGAAGGACTAAACCAGGCCTAAACCATGACTAAAGGAGGACTAAACCAGCCCTAAACCAAGACTAAAGGAGGAGTAAAGGAGGGCATCAAATATGCCCCGGTACTGTACAAGTCTGTCTCTGCTACTCACATCAACACATACTCCAAGTACAGCCCTAAACCGCCAGGCAATTTGGAGCTTTTAAGGCCTCAGTAATAAGGCTATTCAGATATTCAGAGGAAATTATAGTGGAAAATATATGAAAGAATGCACATGTTGTTGTGAACAAAAAGAGTTATATAAGTGATAAGTAATTTGGCAAAACAAAATACCCTAATATATAATATCACTGATTTTTTTGTAATAAATTGGTACATTTGAAAGTGAAAGTCTGTTTAAATCTGATTTAGTGTCTTTGTTTAGTCCTGGTTTAGTTTAAATTTAGTCCTAGATGAGATCTGGTTTAGTCCTGGATTAGCCCTGGTTTAGTCCTGGATTAGCCCTGGTTTAGTCCTGGTTTAGTCCTAGTTTAGTCTTGGTTCAGTCCTGATTTAGTATTGGTTTAATATCAATTTAGTCCTGGATTATATTGAGTTTTATTCAGTCCTGGTTTAGTCTTGATTTAATTCTGAACTAGTCCTGGTTTAGTCCTAGTTTAGTCCTGGTTTAGCCCCAGTTCAATCCTGTTTAAGTCCTGGTTTAGTCCTGATTTAGCCCCGGTTTAGTCCCAGTTCAATCCTCATTTAGCCCGGGTTCAGTCCTGGTTTAACCCTGGTTTCATCCTGGTTCAGTCCTGGTTTAGTCCTGATTTAGCCCCGATTCAGGCCTGGTTCATTCCCAGTTCAGTCCTGGTTCAGTCCTAGTTTAGCCCTGGTTTAGTCGCAGTTCAGTCCTAGTTTAGACCTGGTTTATCCCCGGTTTAGTCCTGGTTCAGTCCTAGTTTAGTGCTGGTTCTGTCCCGGTTCAGTCCTGTTTCATCCCTGGTTCAGTCCTGGTTTAATCCTGGTTCAATCCTGGTTTAATCCTGGTTCAGTCCTGGTTCAATCCTGGTTCAGTACTGGTTTAGTCCTGGTTTAGTCCTACCTTTATCTGTCCCTCATTCCTGTGTACTCCTCATGTTGTGTGGCGTGTAGTTCCAGTACAGTGTAGTTTATTTAAGATGTTTCTTTCTGTTACATTGGCTGTTAGTTTTGTGATAGTGGGTCCAGAGTCCAGTTTAACGTCACAGATCCAGGGCGTGGACTGGTCCTTATCACCCGCATATAACAACAAAAGGACTAGACAAGAACTAAACCAGGACTAAGGAAGGTCAAGATAAGGATTAAACCAGGGCTAAAGAAGGAGTAAAAAAGGACTAAACCAGGACTAAAGTGGGACTAAAGGAGGACTAAACAAAATGGTAAACGGGCACATTTTTATTTAGCACTTTCTCCACCATCAAGGAACCACTCACCCATTCAAACCACCAGTGTATGCAAAAACTAAACCAGGACTAAAGGAGAACTAAACCAGGACTAAATGAGGTCTAAACAAGAACTAAACCAGGACTAAACCAGGATTAAAAAAGGACTAAAGGATGATTAAATAATGACTAAAGGATGACTAAACCAGGACTAAAGGAGGACTAAACAAGGAATAAACCAGGACTAAAGGAGGACTAGATAAGGACTAAAGCAAGACTAAAGCAAAACTAAACCAGGACTAAGCAAGGACTAAGCAAGGACTAAACCAGGACTAAACCAGGACTAGATAAGGACTAAACCAAAAGTAAAGAAGGACTAAACAAGGACTAAGCAAGGACTAAACCAGGACTAAAGGAGGACTAGATAAGGAGCAAGACTAAACCAGGACTAAGCAAGGTAAGGTAAGGTCAGGTAAGGTTTATTTATATAGCGCTTTACACAGACACATGTCCCCAAAGTGCTTTACACAGCATTTTACAGAGCATTCTTCATTCACTCCATACCCGGTGGTGGTAAACTACTGTTATAGCCACAGTTGCCCTGGGGCAGACTGACGGAGGTGCGGCTGCCAAGCCAAGCGGCGCCAACGGTCCCTCCGACCACCACCAACACTCACTCACGCAACTTTTACACCTACAGTGCATGTTTTGGGTTGATGGGGGAAACCGGAGTGCCCGAGGAAACCCATCCAGACATGGGGAGAACATGCAAACTACACACACCCGGGGATCGAACCCGCAACCTTCTTGCTGTGAGGCATGAGTGCTAGCCACTCAGCCACTGCGCCGCCAGCAAGCAAGGACTAAGCAAGGACTAAACCAGGACTAAACCAGGACTAGATAAGGACTAAACCAAAAGTAAAGAAGGACTAAACAAGGACTAAGCAAGGACTAAACCAGGACTAAACCAGGACTAAACCAGGACTAGATAAGGACTAAACCAAAAGTAAAGAAGGACTAAACAAGGACTAAACAAGGACTAAACCAGGACTAAACCAGGACTAGATAAGGACTAAACCAAAAGTAAAGAAGGACTAAACAAGGACTAAACCAGGACTAAGCAAGGACTAAACCAGGACTAAACCAGGACTAAAGGAGGACTAGATAAGGACTAAACCAAAAGTAAAGAAGGACTAAACAAGGACTAAGCAAGGACTAAACCAGGACTAAACGAGGACGAAAGGAGAACTAAACCAGGACTAGATAAGGACTAAACCAAGACTAAACAAGAACTAGATAAGGACTAAAACAGGACTAAAGGAGGACTATACAAGGACTAACCCAGGACTAAAGGAGGACTATACAAGGAGTAACCCAGGACTAAAGGAGGACTGGATAAGAACTAAACCAAGACTAGGGAAGGACCAAACCAGGACTAAAGTACGACTAAATAACAACTAAAGTATGACAAAACCAGGACTAAAGGAGGACTAAACCAGGACTAAACAAGAACTAAACCAGCACTAAAGGACTAAACCAGGACTAAACAAGAACTAAACCAGCACTAAAGGACTAAACAAGGACTAAACAAGGACTAAACCAGGACTAAAGGAGGACTAAACCAGGACTAAACAAGGACTAAAGGAGGACTAAACAAGGACTAAACAAGGACTAAACCAGGACTAAACAAGGACTAAACCAGGACTAAAGGACTAAACCAGGACTAAACCAGGACTAAACAAGGACTAAACCAGGACTAAAGGAGGACTAAACCAGGACTAAACAAGGACTAAACCAGGACTAAAGGAGGACTAAACAAGGACTAAACAAGGACTAAACCAGGACTAAACAAGAACTAAACCAGGACTAAACAAGGACTAAACCAGGACTAAAGGAGGACTAAACAAGGATTAAACCAGGACTAAACAAGGACTAAACCAGGACTAAACTGGGACTAAACCATAATTAAGAATGACTAAAGACGAACTCATGCAGGTTTTATATTTTTAATCTTCCTGACTCTTGCTTCCTCATCGTCGGGCCGCGCCCTGGGGCAAACTGACAGATGTGGAGGCAGCACCGGCTCCAGCCACCGACCCCCAGTCTCACTCAATCACTGACGCAGAACTTATACACCCTGAAGGGTTGGCTTAAAGGTGCACTGTGCAACTTTTCTGATGGGCAGTCTGCCACCTTGTCTCCATGGAGATGTTACTGTTATCCATCTCAGTAATATGTTTTTTTATTCTTACTATAAGTGGGCTCGCCTCCCCACAGATCATGTAAATTGACCATGTGGCTCTACAGAGACTGCTGCCATGGATACTGTGGAACATTCCAGGCAGTATCACCATGGCGAGAAGCAAGTGATGGACTCTTCACCAGAAAAGTTACACAGTGCATCTTTAAGAGAACAACGGTAGCATAAAATGTAATAGAAATCAAACTAGGACAGCAAGATTAAACACAATTGAAATTAAAGCACAATTTGATGGTCGCAATTAGCAAGTCGCAAAGACCCTGTAGTTTATTTTGAAATTAGTGCTGTCAAACGATTAATTTTTAAAATCAGATTAATCACGCTTTAGAATTTTGATTAATCACGATTAATCGCAGTTAATTATTCTTCAAAAAAAGACCAAAATATTTTGACAAAAATGCTATTTATTGCTGCTCGGCTTGTTGATGGTACAAGTAGCGTCTTTGCTGCCGCTTTAAAATGGTATTTTAAACTTGCTTCTGTGGAAAGAGTTCATCGCTGCAATATCTGCAAACTACCTTAGTTTTATCTAAAGTTGCGTATGGATAGATCCGTGCTTTCAATAGAGGAGAATGTGCATTCAGAATAAATTGTGTGATTAATCTGTGTTAAAAAAAAACATTTGTGTGATTTTTTTTCGTGATTAATCATGCGTTAACACATTAATGTTAACAGCCCTTTTTAAAATGTATATGATTCTTATAGTAGTTTATCAGTTCATATTTCTGTCTTTTCTCAAACGTTGCTGATGATTCTTAACTTCTTTCGGATTGTAATAGAAACGCAAAAAACACAATTACATATTTTACTTTTTTACCGATACTATTTAATGTCACTGAAACATAAAAAATGACTGATGTAATATTTGTTTTGCCATGTGTGAGCAGTGGTTTTAAAGGATTAACAACGTGTAATATCATAATACTGCATAATGACATATATAAGGTCATGTGACGGCGCTGTTAAAGCCACAGTATGGTGCACGTCCTGGTTTCTCTAAATGACTGACAGATACATTTTGTTTACTTTAGTTCTCATTTTGCAGTAGGGTTGTCAAAATGATCAAAAGTCAGGTATTAATCGATAATGAAACTAGATACTCATTTGAGCAGGTATCGACACTAAAAAAAGGCACATTCACAGGACAGAAATGAAGCTTTTCTGAACAGCTTTAGGATGATTTTGAGCTGTATCAGGACAAGTATAAGAGCACATAAACTAGTGTACGCCCATGGACCACTGAGGGATTACAGAGATCTATACATATGCATGGTAATATAAAGGAAAATACTACGATTTAATGTTGAAAATCACATTCTGTTGTCTAAATAAAGGGTGTTTTTTAATTATCATTGTGGTACAGGAATCAGTATTGAGTATCGATGTTTAAAATGTTAAATGATATAATAAAATGTTATAATGAGAAAACGTTGCAGTGTACTTCTGTAGAATTATAAAACAAGTCAAATTGTTAAAAAATACAGAGACTTTATGTGAAACTGGCTGTTCAATGGACATTTGTACTTGACTTGTAGGATTGAGATGTGGAGAAGTGTTTTCCTTGTTCTGGGTAAAAGTAACAATCCTGAACCTGTTTCTGTCTGTGCATCTCACTGCTGGATTTAATGAGGCTGAACTCTTGCTCCCTGTTTGAACCATACGCTCCGTCTCTCTCCTTCTCTCTCCCTGTATAACTCTGTGCTCCCTCTCTCCTTTCTAATTTACTCATCTCCTTCTTTCCTCTATCTTCCTCTATTGGGGGTCTCTCTGCTCTCCATAACCTGTATTTGAGCTCTCTCGCTTTCTTTCTCACTCTCTCGTTCTTCCTACCTCTATTTGAGCACTCTCTTTCTTTCTCTCTCTCTATCTGTATTTGAGCTCTCTCTTTTTCTCTCTCTTTCCCTGCCTCTATTTGAGCACTCTCTGTATTTGCTTACACTCCCTCTCTCTCTGTATTTGAGCACACACTCTCTCTCCGTCTCTCTCCCCATCTCTATTTGAGCTCTCTATCTTCCTATCTGTATTTGAGCACTCTTTCTCTCTCTCTCTTCCTATCTGTATTTGAGCACTCTCTCTCTCTCTCTCTCTCTCTCTCTCTCTTCCTATCTGTATTTGAGGACTCTTTCTCTCTTCCTATCTGTATTTGAGCACTCTCTTTCCCTCTCTCTCTCTCTCTCTTTCTCTCTCTTCATATCTGTATTTGAGCACTCTCTCTTTATCTTTATTTGAGCACTCTCTTTCTCTCACTCTCTTTCTCTCTCTCTCTCTTCCTATCTGTATTTGAGCACTCTCTTTCTCTCACTCTTTCTCTCTCTCTCTTCATATCTGCATTTGAGCACTCTCTCTCTCTCTCTTCCTATCTGTATTTGCGGTATCTTTTTTTCTCTCTCTCTCTTTCCCTGCCTGAATTTGAGCCATCTCTCTTTGTTTTTTCTCCCTACCTCTATTTGAACACTCCTTTTCTCTCTCCTGCTCTCTCTCTTGCTGCCTCTATTTGAACACTCTTTCCATCTCTCTCTCCATCTCTCTCTGTATTTGAGCTCTCTCTTTCCTTCTCTCTTTCCCTGCCTCTATTTGAGCACTCTCTCTCCATCTTTCTCTCTCTCTCTCCCTACCTACCTATATTTGAGCTTTCTCTCACTCCCTTCATCTCTCCATCTCTCTCTCTCTATCTGTTTTTCAGCACACACTCTCTCTTTCTCCCTACCTTTATTTGAGTCCTCTCTCTCTTTGTCTCCTTCTTTCCCTGCAGCTATTTGAGCACACTCTCTCTCCCTCTCTCCCCCACCTGTATTTGAGCACTCTCTTCCTCTCTCTTTTTCTCTCCCCAGCTGTATTTGACCACACCCTCTTTCATTCTCTCTTTTTCTTCCTCTCTTTTTCCCTACCTGTATTTGAGCTGTCTCTCTCCCTCTTTTCCTCCCTCTCTTTCTCCCGATACCTGTACTTGAGCCCTCTCTCTCTCTGTGTGTGTGTGTGTGTGTCCCTCTCTCTTTCCCTCCCTACTGTATCGGAGCACTCTCCCCCTCTCGTTCCTTCTCGCACTCTTCCTTCCCTTTTCCTGCCTGCCTGTATCTCCGTGGAGTGTAATGAGGCTGAACTGTGACTTTTTGACACAAAAGACCAAAATAACTCGGACTCAGAGAGAGAGAGTGAGAGAGAGAGAGAGAGAGAGAGAGAGAGACGGAGAGAGAAAAAGAAAGAGAGAGAGCTCCTTCAGATTCACGACTCCAGCTTCATCTGCAGCTCCCCTGTACCTGTACCTCACCGCCAAAATATGGGGCATCCTTTTCTGTACATAAAGTGAATAAACATTAGCTTTATATGTTATTCCTTTTTTTCCTTCACTCCTCTGTTACATTTTATGCCACAGCAGCCCTGGGGCAGATTGACAAAGCTGTGGCGATCGGTCTGCACCTATGGTCTTGTTTCAGGTTAATGGAAAAACTTGAAGAAATCGTTTACTAATCTTGTATTAAAGGGCCCATATTGCGCTATTTTCTGATCTGTTATAATGTTGTTTCCTCACCAAAAACATACCTGGAGTTGTGTTTTGTTTCACTTGAATCATTTGGATCATTTCCGTCCTGGAATTGCCCATCTCTATTGAGCTAAAGGTAAACGGTTGCTGTTAAAACTACCCCTTAATAACATCACAAAGTGGAAAAGTGCATTTTGAGCTTTGGAGATGTAGACAGACTAATAATAATAAAGATTTACTCAAGCATGCGTGAATGAAACAAAACACAACTCTATACGGTTTCTGATGAGGTAACATTATAATATCGCCTAAAGCTCAGAAGAGTCAATTTTGCGTAATATAATCTTTCATTTTTCCCACCTTAATTCATTTTGCGCAGTAATGTTCCCGCTTTGCTCCTAAGTTGATAGTTGCACCAGTTAAAAGTGCCCCCGGAGGCTGCCTGAACCTGTTAGTCTAATGTTTATGGATGTGAATGAAGTGAGAATGACTTGCACGGCCTCATGGGAAATGTAGTCTGTCAGATCTGTGCGCCTCCACACAGAAGACGCGCTTTGATCTGTAGGAACAGGACACACACGATGCTGAGAACAAGGAGGAGAGGAGACCACAGGGGGGAATCGGAGAAGTTCATTCAGAAAAATACAACAAGGAAGAAAACTACAGGTGCCCATTCATAAATTTATACAATGTGTTTCATAGATGCGCTGTGCAACTGTTCTGCTTGGAGATCTTTTCCTTTAGGTGGAAAGTTTCACAGTATGGAATTATTAAACCTTTTGATCTTCATGGAGACCAAACCAGACCACGTTACAGGTCAGATCTGTGGAGAGGCGACGCCGCTCACAGTCAGAACGCCTGTTTTTCTAGGTATTTTTGAGTTTTTCGAGTTAAAAAGACAAATAAATGTCAGGCAGAGCTGTTTAATGTTACACTGTGGAACATTCCAGGCAGAGCAATGGCATATCCATAGAAATAAAGATTGTAAAGTTACATAATGCACCTTTAACATTTGTTTCAGGGCCCACGAGTGAAACAATCCAAAAATATGTAATCTATAATCTCACTTTCTACAGTTTGAAATTAAAGAACACTGTGCTTGGGTCTGCTATATAGTTATAATCTACAACACCCATGCATCATTATGTTATTGTAATATTCATCTAAAACAACTTCATAAAAGAAACAAATCTGCTGACTTCCACGTTAGAAAACTGCGGTACCCAAACACAACAAAGACTCAGCAGCTCCGACAGCTGCAGATCACACTTGTACAAAAATTACTACATGCATCACTGATTAAGAAAATAAAATGGGAGAATGAAGTAAGTACAGTTAACTAAATGCTGCTTTATGGTATTCATTTACTGCAGCTCATTTACTCATATAACTATAACTATATTGTACATTTAGAATCATTTTTGGGGATAATTCTGCTTTATATTATCCTTTATCTTCTATATTTACTTCAGCGCTTTCAAATTTGTTATCAGGACAGGCCTATGGAAATGTCATTGCTATGCCTGGAATGATCTCTGATATTAAATCAAAGCTATCTAAAGTTATCTTAAAGTTTAGTTAACTGTTTTTATTCCTCAAAAATACCTGGAAAAACAGACTCTTAAAGTGAGTGGGGTTGCCTCTCCACAGGTCTGACCTGTAACTTCTTGTCTTCATAGAGACGGAGTAGTCTAGTACCGTACTGTAAACATGCAGGAGCCACATCTCTGTACAAACCAGCGGGTGATACTGATAAGACTTCTCACCAGCAAAGTTACATAGGGCACATTTAAGGATTTAAAGTCAGCTCAAAGTTAATTTTACAACTTCAAATTAGACACAGACGGATATATCGACCAACTACTGCCTTAAGAATACACACAAAGCCTTATTTGAAAAATGTATGGAGAGGAAACAACGGCAAAAATGTGACTGATTACACCGATTTCTTAAAAGTTTGCATTGAAACGGGGTCTGGGGGAAGTTGTAGTAAAGTTAAACGACATAATTGGAGGAAAATAATCAAAATCAGCCTCACATATCGACCAGAAAATATCAACTATTGATTTCTCTGGACTCCAAACAATCAGCATCGGCCAGGAAAAAACCCACATCATTTGATCTCTAGTTAAAACTAAAATGTAGTTTTGCTGGTAGTATTAAGGGTGGAGGCACGGTTTTTACAAAATTAAACGCAGAACCAGGAAAGAATAGGAAAGTTTTCAATGTTTTTGCCAAGAGACCACACAAAAAACACAAGTAATTTAAACAGAACCCCAAAATCAGGAAAATCCAAACAAGAACCAGGACCAAAGCAGAACTCAGCCAGGTCTAAATGGTGCCTACAGCAGGACTAAAGCAGAACCCGGCTCATATGGTGAGTATGATGAGAGCTGAAGCCTGTGTCAGAGTCTATCAGAGTGATCCAGCCCCAGACAAACAAACACAATATCACTGCACGCTGACCTTTGACAGAGAGAACTTTATAGCAATATCTGCATTTTTCTAATAAAGTAATGCTGAAACTGTTTCTTAGAGGTGGGCAAATTATCAAAAATATTGTAATATTGTGATATATATTGATTTGAAGATATGCAAAGTTCAAATACTGAGTTCATCGTTTATGTTTATAATAAAAAATATGTAAAAAGAGCTAGTTTAAAGGTCCTATTTTATACAAAATTGACTCTTGTGAACTTTAAGCCATGTTATAATGCGATTACTTCCTTAAAACATACCCAAAGTTGTGTTTTGTTTCATTCACACACCTGAGTAACCCTTTATTATTAGTCTGTCTACATTTTCAAACCTTAAAATGCTCTGTTCCACCTTGTGATGTCAGGAAGCGGTAGTTTTCAAGTTGCCTTTTACCTTTAGTTCAGTAAAAACTCCAGGGCTGAAATTATCCAAATGAGTCTAGTGAAGGTGTATGGAGTTTAAAAACAACTCCAGCTCTGTTTGTAAAGAGGAAACAACATTATAAAAAAGATCAGAAAAAAGCGTAATATGGACCTTTTAAAATGAAAACCAAAATTATACTGTGTTGTAAACAAAACAAAACTCTCATTACTGCACCTTTGTATTTGCAGGTGCAGAGTTGGACCATGTTATAAAAACCAGAAACGTAGAATACTGTGTGTGAATATGTGGTGTTTTTGTCTCCAGTCAATCCTTAATTAAAACATACTGAGGAAAGATCTGAAGTGACAGTAATAATGGAGCTGTCAAATGCAACAGACACAAAACGAGCACATCAGGATTAAACTGGGCCCGACCTAATGCGCCCAAAGAGATGAGTCGATATTGTTGCTACTATTTACTTAGAAGTAGTTAAAGTGATCTAAGTGCACTCAATAAGTATTTTGTAAAGAAGGTCACTAAGATTACAAGGACAGCATCAAATCTGAACCACAGTGAAACCAGATCTAAACCTGAACTAGACCACAAGGGCACACTCACAGCCCTGAATACAAAAAGGACTGAAACCATCAAAACATCAGTTAAAACTAAAATTAATGGGCCTGTTTTACATTATTTTCTGATCTATGTTATAATATTTCCTCATCAAAAACATACCCAGAGTTGTGTTTTGTTTCGTTCACATATTTAACACTTAAACCCTGCATATTTTGGCTGAGTTCTTCTCAAACAGAAAACACTCTGTTCCACCTTGTGATGTCATGTGGTGATACAGTAAGTGCTCCATTGTGTTTTTAAATTCCATACACTTTCACTAGAATTATTTGGATAATTTCATACCTGGAATTGGCAATCGCTACTGAACTAAAGGTAAAAGGAGCTGTTAATTTGGCAACTACCACATGACATCACAAGGTGGAACAGGGCATTTTGAGTTCAAGAGATGTAAACAGACTAAAAGAGTTACTCAAACACGTGTGAGCAAAGCAAAACACAACTCCAGGTGTGTTTTTGATGAGGTAACAGCATTATAACATGGCTTAAAGCTCATAAGAATCAATTTTGCATAATATAGGACATTTAAATCTCTGTTGTGAATGCAACCAGCAGTGAAATAGTTGGTCCTGTAGAAACATACTTTCTTCATTTCATAGCTTGCTGTGAAATTCAACTCTACTGAATGAAATGTTTGTGTTTATGACTTACAGCATGCACTTCAACCAGCCTATAACATGAGTATAAAGTCCAGCACCAGGATGCACACGTAAACTGTTTGTATATACATATTACTCTCTCACATTATTCCTCTGCACAGACCTGACCCTGGACTGAACCTGCACTCCCTGAACCTATAATCCTGAAGCTAATGTCAAACATGAATGCAAAACTACACGCCTAAATCTGTTTACATATAGGCCTGTAGCCTGCTGCTGCAAAGACTTGGCACATGCTGACCCTTGGAGCAGAACCAGGGACTAAACCAGGACTGAACCAGGACTAATCTGAACCAGGATTAAATTTAGACTGAAACAGCATTAAACCTGGAATAAACAAGAACTAAACGAAGATGTGAGAGACAAATATAACAGCCTGTTATTGCCACATATGGTTCAGTGATTCTACACATCTCTGTACACTGCTCCACCAGGACTGACCCGGGTCTAAACCTGGATCACACCTGGACCAAACCAGGACTTCAATCAGTACCGGACAAACCCTGGTCCCTGGTCTAACCTGTGCTTACTCCCGTCTCGAGACTTCAGCCCGGGTCTAACCGGGTCCTCCTTGCTGCTACTCAGAGCCAGAGAGACAAAGGCAGTAGCGGCAGTGAACGGTCACAATGCGCTGACTCCGCACTCGCTTCACACACGGCAATCACAAACTGCACTAGCACATGCCGCTCGCGCACGCACGTGCACTCAACCACAGCCTACCTTCATAATCTCTTCATCTCGTGCGCGTTTCCCGCTCTTTGCTGCGGGTTCGGGACCGTCAGCGCCGTTTATTCCACCGCTTCTGCCGCTGATGCTGCCGCTGATGCTGCCGCTCTGCCGCCGCTGGAGCCGCTGTGACGGACGGACGCACGGGCGGGTGCGCGCGGGCGTCACACTAGGGATGCGCGTGCAAGTGGTGCGTGCATGAGGTGCAGTGCAGGTAGTGCGCGTGCGTGAGAGGTTGTAGTGAAGCACGCGTCAGTGCCGCTCCGTCCCCATCGCAGTGTATCAGTGAGTGTGTGCGTGAACGTGTGTAGGCGTGAGCATGGATATGCGTAAGGTGCGGGGGGTGCGGGTACGGGGTGCGGGGGGTGCGGGGGGTGTGGGGGGTGGGACCAAAAGGGGGATTCAGGGTGAGAGGTGACGTCACAGCGCATGTGTGAGAAATGTTATTTGCTGCAGCGCGAGGACTGTTCAATTTCGTGAACAAAGTACAATATAACTCTGACCACCAGAGGGAGCTGTCCGTGGTCTTGGGCCAATCATGAATATGTAATTACCATAATAACGTCCATGGTCCAACCGTAGGCTGTATGCGGCTCAGTCCTGTATCTGGTAGGTTAAAGACTATATAAAGAATATATAGATACAGTTTATACAGGTTAGTCAAAAACCGCGAGTTCTGTTAAAAGGAGGAAAATATAACTTGAGTTATTAACTTGAACATGCAACGTATCTTAAAAAAATTTGAAAAGTGAAGTGAAATCGCTCATACAGAACTTTAATGCACAGAAAAGCTAAAGCAAGCAGAATTAAATACAATTTGAACTCTCAAGATGGTTAAACACAGACTTGCAAATTATTTTTTTCCCTCTTCAAAAGTTTCTTCATATGGCATGGGCGGCCCAGGTGAAGGAAAGTGTCAGTGAACTGATAAAAAGCTCTAAGTTTGTCTTTTTTTTTTCAAAGAACTGTCAGAAGTTAAAACTAGAGTTGACACATTGGAAATTAGCACCAAACAACAACAAGAATCCAAGATAATTTAACTGGAACAGAAGCTAAATGAGAGTGGAAAGTACCAGTGCCGGTGGATCCTTCGGCTCTTTGGTTACCCGAGGACGCGAAGAGAAGAGTGACCGACATCTGCCGCGCAGTGGACATCTCGGAGACGCTCCACCTGACGATCGACATCTGCCACCGCGTAGGGAAAAAACAGGCTAACATCGTTAGACCTTTAATCATCCGATTTCTCTCACGAATAGCATCTGGAGAAAGGCAAAAGACGCGGAGAAGGGAAGACGCATCCAGAGACAAGAAAAGTCGCAAACTTCAGTGGCCCCAGATAGAGGAGGCGAGGAAGCAGGGCAATCGAGCCTATTTCGTGGGGGCCAGAGGTTTCATCAACGGCACAGCACAGAATACAAATTCAATGTGATTATTGTGTTTTTTTTAATAAAAAAGTAATTAATTGAATTATAGTAGGCTAACCAAGTACTTAACTGAGTTACCAAACACCTTTACTGGGATTTTCTCTAAAAACTACAGCCCTTTCCAATATGGCGTCCATTATTAACGCATTGCGTCACTATTCTGCGCCGCCTCTGTCTGACGTCATGCGTGCGAGACAGTTGTGGGTACAGTTCGCGCTCACAGCTGCAGCTGCTCCAGAAGCAAGTAAACATTTAATTGAAATAAACAAGACTAAAACTGTGGTGAGTAGAAATAAACACGCACGTCTCTATTCACACATCAAACGGATATTTAATATGGATACGAATAGGTTACGGGCATATTTGAAGCTATTTTAATGCCAATTACTTTGCTTGACTATTTGACTATTTTGCATATTCATTATTAGTAGCAGTTATAGAGCTGTGTAGGGACAATGACCTATAGACTTGCATTTCTTACCATGAAGGATAAGATAAATTACCTGAAATGTAAATTGTGTCATTCACATCTTTAAATAATAATATTTTATTCTTTAATAGTCATGTTCATTATAGGGATATGTTGCAATAATTATAAAAAAGGTACATGATTCATAGAGGCGTTATACATGGAGAAAATTTGTGATCATGTTATTATCTGTCTTATAAAGCAGTTGCTTTACTAAACACTTATTATTTATTCAGTAGTATATGTAATTATATGTTTTATAAAGCAGTGGCTTTATTAAACACTTATTTTTTCAGTAGTGTATGTAATTATCTGTTTTATAAAACAGTTGCTTTATCAAACACTATTATTTTTTCAGTAGTGTATGTAATTATCTGTTTTATAAAACAGTTGCTTTATCAAACACTATTATTTTTTCAGTAGTGTATGTAATTATCTGTTTTATAAAACAGTTGCCTTGTCAAACACTATTATTTATTCAGTAGTATATGGATCTTTTTTCAGTTTGACCCTGGTTGAAAGATGTCCTCCAGGTCAGATCCTTCTGATTCTGGACCTAAGTCTGTCAGACGGTCCCCACGTTTCTCTCCACAGGTTTGTTTTGAATACTCTACCCTATCCATAAATCTTACATCTGAATAAATTGTTATGAATAAGTAAAGTTCCAAATCACAAATAAAAAAAAAACTATGACTAAAAAAAGACGATGTTCACATGCATATCTGATTATTATCTGATATTTTAGATATTTAAGATTATTTAAATGAAACGCAAACCACAAAAGTTTATTTGAGTAATCAGAGGGACCAAGATCAGAGAAAAATTGAATGATTTTGAAGTTTACATATCATTTTAATAGTCTTATAAGACACAAAAACAATAATGATCTGGTTGCATGTGCATGTAATCACAGCCAGTGACACATCACGTTTAAAGGTGCATTGTGTAACTGCATGATGTAATTTTGTCAAATGCTTTTCTCTACGGAGATGTTATTGTTTTCTCTGGAATGTTTCACAATATGGCATAAAACTTTTCTATCTTCATGGACACCAAACCAGACGCAGTTACGGGTCAGATCTGTGGAGAGGCAAGTTAAAATCACCTCCTGTAGTTGCTTGTATTTCTAACTGTTTGTCATTATCTCCTGCTAATGATCAACTTGGACTCTGGCCTGCGTGCTTTTTTCACATCTTTATACTGGAGTTATTTTGTGAAAGTGTGTTGTGTGATTTAAGGGAACAAACAGCAGCTCTGTTGGAGACTCAACCAAAGGAAGCTCAGACAGTAAAGGAGGAGACAGACTACAAGAGGCGAAGAGGAGAGGAAAGATGGAGAGAGAGCAGAGAGAACAAGAGCTCAACCAGAAGCTACAACAACTGGTAAAGAACATAACTAATAAAACTACAATATTCGGGTTCAACTAATGATTCATAGGTTAAGATGTTCAGTGCATTCTTTGCTACTATAATGAACAAAAAAGTATAGTTTTCTTTAAGTTAAAGGGCCCATATTATGCTATTTACTTTGTTATAATGTTTTCTCATCAAAAACACACCTGGACTTGTGTTTTGTTTAATTCACACAAAAACCCTGTCAGTTCTTTTCTCAAACTGCAAACACTGTGTTCCATATTGTGATGTCAATACAAGTGGTAATACCAGCACTGCTCCACTGTGTTTTTAAACTCCATACACCTACTCTATAATATCTGAATAATTTCACCACTGGAACCACCCACCTCTACTGAACTAAAGGTAAAAGGGGCTGTTAACTTGAAAACTACCACTTCATAACATCACAAGGTGGAACAGAGCATTTTGAGCTTTGGAGATGTACAGATTAATAATAAAGGATTACTCAAATATGTGTAAATGAAACAAAACACAACTCCAGGTAAATTCTGTTGAGGAAGCAGCATAATAACATAGCTTAAATGTCCCAGTATTCAATTTTGCATAATTTTTGACACTTTTCCATATATTTAATTTCTAAAATCTGCTGATGTATGTCCCTTTATATATTATTTTGTTCATGTTAACGTTGCATTACACTTCCAGGACCTGTCGAGTCGATCAGCTGCTGTTGGTACTGGTCTAGTGTATTCTGAAGAGTTCACCAAACATAGGAACCTCTGGGACACAAGGTAAAAACACGTTATAATTCACTATACCGTTATGTGTGCACTGTATATTCATTTGCCATGTTTAGTCACCCAGAATGTCCAGAGAGACTGCAGAGGATTGTGGAGGAGCTGGAAAAACAGGAATTACTCAGTCGCTGCACCAGAATCCAGGTAAAAAACCAAACAAAATACCTTTAAATGACAGTCTGCTTCATACTGGATTTAATTAGTGACAGGAAAATGTAGCTGCTATAACTCGAGCGATTCAGTATCAGCAACCACAATTCAGTATCAGCAACCACTCTATGATAATGACTATTTACTGTTAAAAGTGACCTCGCTAAAGCACAGGAGGAACTTAGCTTTAATGTGCTATGGACTAGGACTGGGTATCAATAAGAAACTGCCAAGACATCGATACAGAGGTCACGATACGACACATATCTCGATTAGGGTTGCAGCTATCGATTATTACAGTAATCGATTATTCTGTTGATTATTTTGTTCGAATAATCGAGTAATCGTTTGTTATTGTCATGTCTCCTTTGCACATGTTAAGTACACACCACGTGCATTGACAGATAAACGTGTTTTGGACATGAAAAACGTAATTATTGCTGGGCTAAGGTTGATTTACCACGCAGTTTCTTTTCCACTTGAGGTAATGTACGGGTGCTTTCTGTTTAGATGTTGTAGCATCAGTGTTGAAAAGGTGACTTTTAGAATGTAATCCCCTACAGATTACAGATTACAGACCCCAAAATGTAGTTTGTAATGTAATCTATTAAATTACTTAACGTGAGTAACGTAATCTGAATACTTTGGATTACTTGATATTGTCATGATTTTTAAAACTACATGAATGTAGCAACCAACTCCTGCAAATTCTTGTTTGGTTTTAGACCTGGATTCGTCCTGGTTTTAGACCTGTCTTAGACCTGGTTTAGATCTGGTTTAGACCTGGTTTAGACCTGGTTTAGACCTGCTTTAGACCTGCTTTAGACCTGGCTTAGACCTGCTTTAGAACTGGTTTAGACCTGGCTTAGATCTGGTTTAGAACTGGTTTAGACCTTGTTTAGACCTGGTTTTAGTCCTGGTGTTAGTTCTGGTTTAGAGGCGCACAGGAGGAAGCGCGGTCCCCGCAGTGTACGCGACAAGACACGATCCACACGTGGTGTGGGCGGCGTACCGGAGGAGATGAGGAGTGCGCAGCGTACCGGAGATGAAGGGTGCGCGGTGTACGAGGGATGAAGGGTGCGCGGTGTACTGGAGATGAGGTGTGCGCGGCATGCCGGAGGAGATGAGGTGTGCGCGGCGTACCGGAGGAGATGAGTGTGCGCTCTTATTATACATCCATGGGCGCCGCGCTGTTTTGTGTACAGTGAAGTGCAGTGGTCGTGTGGAAACTTTACCTCTACCGCAAAAGGTTCCGGCCATCGCCGAGTGTATGAAAATAAAACGAAGCATCGAGGCAAAAAATAATAATCGATGCATTTTTCGAATCGATTTAATCGATTAACTCGATGAATCATTTCAGACCTAATCTCGATACAGTGAGCTTTCGATTTGATACGATTTAATACGATATATTTCAAATCGAAGAAAGGCTAAATCGTGGCTGTGATACTAAAAGTCTTCGTTAAACCGCTCCTTGTGCAAAGTTCAGATGAAACTCACCCACTTTAATTATCAAAACAGTGAATATGTCAAACATGTTGCATAAACGAGCTTCCTTCCTCTGACCAAGCAACAAAATTGTAGTGCTGTAACAAAATAATTTAGTAAAATATACCAAAAAATACTCTTGGCGATATATCGATAAAGAAGCCCACGATATTGATACTGTATTGTCAGAATTGTCAGCCTGAACCCTCTGGCCAATGTGTCCAACTGTTAAACTTACTCTTATCCCAACACAGAATAAAACCCTCACCTAGCCTAGTATACGCTGCAAAAAAACTTAAGATATAAACTTAAATCTACCAGAAAATGACTTAAAAGTAGTCGGGCCCAGTGTGTTTTAAAAGTTTCAGATGCTTTTTCTCTCCTTTTTAAGTGTATGTGTCTTTGCTAGTGTGCTTTCTGTAGTATTTTGAATTATTACATTCTCTTTTCAATATCTTTTTATGTTCAGCCACGAGAGGCAACGGAAAAAGAACTGCTGTTCATTCACTCGTGAGTATCGTTGGTATTCTGAGTTAACTTTCTCACACAGCACAGAGACTCTATATATGTGTTAAAGGGCCCATATTACGCTGTTTTCGGATCTATGTTATAATGTTTCCCCATCACAAACATACCTGGAGTTGTGTTTTTTTTCATTCACACATGTTTAACACACAAACTGCATATTTATTTATTTTTCAGGAAATGCTCCACTGTGTTTTTAAACTCCATACACCTTCACTCGAAAAAATGGGATAATTTCAGACCAGGATTTGCCAATCTCTACTGAACTATGAATGTAAAATGTAGCTGTTAACTTGAAAACTACTACTTGATGACATGATAAGGTGGGACAGAGCATTTTGAGCTTTGAAGATGTAGGCAGACTAATAATAAAACATTACTCATGTGTGAAATATGTGTGAATGAAACAAAACACAACTCCAGGTATGTTTTTGAGGAGTTAACAACATTATAACATGGCTAAAAGCGCGTAAGAGTCAATTCTGTGAAATATGACCTTTAAGGAAAATTAAAGGTGCATTATCTACACATTAGATATTATTACTGTATAATACTACTGAATTAATGAAATAATTGTAGTGTTTTTCCTTGTCTTTAGGCAGAAGTATGTGGATCTGATGCGCTCGACCCAAACAATGACTGAGGCTGAACTGAGATCTCTGTCAGAAAAATACGACTCTATTTATCTCCATCCGGTAAGATGCATTTAAAGGTCCACTGTGTAACTTTTCTGATGGAGGGCCCGTCACCTGCTTCTCTCCACGGATATTTTTCCCGAACTCTTCCACAGCATGTCACTATCCTTATTTATCGCTATGGAAACAGCAAGAGACGCCACTGGGCCAAGTTACACGGCAAATCTGCAGATAGGCGAACTCACAGAATCCATGTTTTTAGATCAATAAATAACATTGTTATGATGGATACATTTATTGCCATACCAGGATATTCAAGACAAAGCAATAGCATCTCAATGGAGACAAGGAGGTGGCGGACCCTGCACTAGAAAAGTTACACAGTCCATCCATCCATCCATCCATCTTCTCCCGCTTAATCCAGCTGGGTCGCGGGGGCAGTTTGCTGCCCAATCCTCAGTGCACCTTTAAATACCTTTTTCTTTTTTTAATCCTATTTTTATGTTATGGGGGATGCAGGCTGTGAATGTTTGCCTTATTTCAGTCAATCTGTCTCTGTAATAAAAACATAACACTAGACTTTAGACTAGACTTTAGACTAGTTTTGGAGCAACTTTACATTTGAAACAGTAACCCACTGTAAATGTGGTAAAATAAATAATCTATTATAAGAAGTATTATAATCTGAGGCACTCTGACTGCATTAACCAACCCCATTTTATACATTAAAGGACCTGAAACTTAACTGACCCACTAATTTTCCTCTCTTTTAAATGATCTATTATACTTTAATCTGCACAGGACACATTTTCTGTAGCGGTTCAGGCTGTGGGCTCTGTCCTGCAGCTCGTCGACAGAGTCCTCTCCTCTGAACTCAGAAATGGATTTGCTCTGATCAGGTACAACACAAACTGATGCCGATATAGAGACATCCAGGAATAACAGGGAATCAGTTAAACTAAAACAACTGGACTTACTTTGATTTTAGTAGTAGTAGTAGTAGTAGTAGCAGCAGCAGCAGTAGTAGCAGTTGTTGTAGTAGTTGTTGTAGTAGTTCTAGTTCTAGTAGTTGCCGTTGTTATAGCAGTAAGTAGGAGGAGGAATGGCAGTAGTAGTGGTAGTAGTAGTAGTTGTATTTGTAGTAGTTGTTGTGTTAGTCTTTGTTTTAGTTGTAGTAGTAGCGGTAAGTAGGAGGAGGAGTGGTAGTAGTAGTGTTAGTAGCAGCAGTTGCTGTAGTATTAGTAGTAATTGTAGTTGTATTAGTAGCAGTTGTAGTAATTGTAGTTGCAGTTGTATTAGTAGTTGTATTTGTACTAGTTGTAATTGTAGCAGTGAGTAGTAGTAGTAGTAGTAGTGTAAGGAGGATTAGTCTTAGTAGTAATAGTAGTAGTGTAAGGAGTAGCAGTAGTAGTAGTAGCAGTAGCTGTAGTAGTAGTAGTAGCAGTAGCAGTAGTTGTAGTAGCAGCACCAGCAGCAGCAGTAGTAGTAGTTGTAGTAATTGTAGTTGTATTTGTCGTAGTTGTAGTTGTAGCAGTGAGGAGTTGTAGTAGTGTAAGGACGAGTAGTCTTAGTCTTAGTAGTAGTAGTAGCAGTAGTAGTAGCAGTAGCAGTATCAGTAGTAGTAGCAGTAGTAGTAGTAGTAGCAGTAGTAGCAGTAGTAGCAGTAGTAGTAGTAGTAGCAGTAGTAGCAGTAGCAGTAGCAGTAGCAGTAGTAGTAGCAGTAGTAGCAGTAGTAGCTGAGTAAGTCCAGTTGTTTCAGTTTAACTCACTGATAACTGGTACAGCATTATATTTTACTATTTATAATGTTGTTGTCCTGAGTTGTTTTCCTGTTTTTCTCGCAGGCCTCCAGGGCATCACGCTCAGAGGGACCTGGCCAACGGCTACAGTGTGTTTAATAATGTGGCCATAGCCGCTCGATACGCTCAGACAAAGCACAGAATCCACAGGTAAACCAGCTGTTATTATTTACAAAGATAAAGGTCCTGTATTACACAAAATGGCCTCTTGTGAGCTTTAAGCCATGTTAATGTTGGTGCCTTATTGGAAACAAACCTGGAGTTGTGTTTTGTTTCATTCACACATGAATAATCCTTTATAACATAGATCAGAAAATAGCGTAATACGGGGTCTTTAACTTGTGGTTGTACATTTCAGCGCTTTAATCATTCAATCAAAACTTCATTTATCTTGTCATCTTTTTGTTTTTACAGAGTTCTTATCGTGGACTGGGATGTGCACCATGGGCAGGGCATCCAGTACAGCTTCCAGGACGACCCCAAGTAAAGATACACAGCCATTTTATATATTTGATACCTGATGGTGTTTTGCAGCTTCAGTTTGCATTTCAGGTGCAATTAAAACATACAGTATATCCAGCACAATTTCAGTATCAACTTATCGTTCAGTATTTTAAAACTGCAACAATATATTTTGGAGCTCAGTAATTATCGTGTGTATGTTTTCTTTACAAAAGTGGGGAGATTTAAGCCATTTTATGTATTTTGATAAGATTTAAGGTGTAGAGTATGGAGTATGAAAGCTTTCAGAAATATTCATGTGCATAGGATAGAAATCTGTGCATATTTGGCTGTAGTTGAGCAGAAAATAAATATTTATAAACTCTCAAAAAAGTCCATTCGTACATAAAATGTATTGTGTGCAAAAGTTCAGCATCTCAATCGATGTTTCTTCTGCTCAAATAATGTGAAGTGATGATGTATTTTTTACAGTAGAGTCACGTTTGTGAATTTGTATTCGTACTGAAGAAGCATAATCGTAAATTTTCATGATTGTAATTCTTTCCTAAATATGCACGGATTTCCCAAATTTGCATGGATTTCTATCCTATGCACATGAATATTTCTGAAATCTTTCATACTCCGTAGTAGAGGGCCGAACTTCTATGGCTAATTATTGGTTCATTCTGCGATTTATTTGCTGCAGCTTATGTCTTTTAATGATACAGTATATGTAAAATTTGGTTTACTCTGGATTAGGGCTGAAACGATTCATCGAGTTAATCGATTAAATCGATTAGAAAAATGCATCGATTATTATTTTTTTGCCTCGATGCTTCGTTTTATTTTCATACGCTCGGCGATGGCCGGAACCTTTTGTGGTAGAGGTAAAGTTTCCGCACGACCACTGCACTTCACTGTACACACAACAGCGCGGCGCCCATGGATGTATAATGGATGTATAATAAGAGCATAGCCTCCTCGTGCGCGGTACGGTCCGGTTTGCCGCGCACCCCGCATTTTCGGTACGCCGTGTGCTCCGCATCTCCCGTACGTGGCGCACTCTGCGCGTGGATTGTGTCTTGTCGCGTATACTCCGTGGACCGCGCCAGAACTCACACCAGGACTAAACCAGGTCTAAAGCAGGTCTAAACCAGATCTAAAACCAGGACTAAAACAGATCGAAAACCAAAACTAATCCAGGTCTAAAACCAAACAAGAATTTGCAGGAGTTGGTTGCTACATTTATGTAGTTTTAAAAATCATGACAATATCAAGTAATCCAAAGTATTCAGATTACGTTATTCACTTTAAGTAATTTAATTGATTATGTCACAAACTACATTTTGGGGAATGTAATCTGTAATCTGTAGGGGATTACATTTTAAAAGTCACCTTCTCAACACTGATGCTACAACATCTAAACAGAAAGCACCCGTACATTACATCAAGTGGAAAAGAAACCGCGAGGTAAGTCAACCTTAGCCCAGCGATAATTACGTTTTTCATGTCCAAAACACGTGTATCTGTCAGTGCACGTGGTGTGGACTTAACATGTGCAAAGTAGACGCGACAGTAACAAACGATTACTCGATTATTCGAACAAAATAATCAACAGAATAATCGATTACTGTAATAATCGATAGCTGCAGCCCTACTCTGGATACTGTTTTGTGTCATGGGCATAACGTAACTTTAATATTAATGTTCATCTCAATATTCTCTGTATATTGTGCTTCAAAATTTGTTAGATCAAAATTGTTATTATGACAGGTTTTCCTGCTGCTTAAATTTCTTCTCTTTTTAATGTCTAATTTAAAATTAATGTGGACCACTGTTTTGTCCTGTTATTTTGTTAACACCACAGAAAAAACAGAAATAGCTGCAGTGAATTCTAATCGTTTTTCTTGTTTCAGTGTTCTGTACTTCAGCGTCCACCGCTATGAGCACGGATCGTTCTGGCCTCATCTTCCTGAGTCAAACTCAGATTTTACGGGAGACACCAGAGGAGCCGGACGAACCATCAATTTACCCTGGAACAAGGTCTGCATTTACTAATATTACAATGCACTTAAAGGTACACTGTGTAACTTTTCTGGTAGAGAGCCCGCCACCTGTTTGAGTCGATGGAGATGTTAAAGTTTTTCCCCAGAATGTTCTACAGTATGACATTTAATTTAACTATCTCCATGAAGACAAGCAGGCTACACCTCCAGGCCAAGTTACAGGTCAGATCTGTGGAAACGTGGGCCCATTCACAGTAATAATGCACATTTTTACTGTTGTTCTGAGAAATAAGAACACCTGTAATTGAAAAAATGCAACATATATTTGTTTAATGCCACACTGTTGTGATCCCACGCGAAGCAATAACATTTCTATGAGACAAGCTGGCGGACCCTCCACAGTGCTCATTTTAATATTGAGATTACATTAAAAATATATTTTCATTTTCATTTAAGAATGCAATAAGATAATTCACATTAATTCACTCTCTTCAGACTGGAATGACTGATGCAGATTACATTGCCGCTTTCTATCATCTCCTGCTTCCTGTTGCGTATGAGGTAAAAAAGAACAATCATAAAACCTGTGATAATAAACTCTTTCGATGAAGTCTATAAAGAATGTTTTGTGTTCATAGTTCCAGCCTCAGTTAGTCCTGGTTTCGGCTGGTTTTGATGCTGCAGAAGGAGACCCAAAGGTAAAATATGACATTTATTTAGGTTCAGATTGAAATGATGTATTTAAAGGGTCTATATTAGCACTATTTTCTGATCTACTGTATGTTCTATGTTGTTTCCTTATCACAAACATACCTGGATTTGTTTTTTGTTTCATTTCCACATGTTTAATACACAAATCCTGCATATTTAGTCTACTCTCAAACAGAAAACACTTCACCTTATGATGTTCCACTGTGTTTTTAAACTCCATACACCTTTACTAGAATCATTTGTATAATTTCATCCTTGAAATTGCCAATCTCCACTAAACAAAAGGTAAAAGGAGCCGTTAACTTGAAAATTACCACTACATCACATCACGGGGTGGTGATGGGAAAACAGTTTGTTATTTCATTATTCTGTTGTAGTGTCAAACAAAAAATAGATTTCGACCTCTATTTCCAATACTTAATTTCAAGTTTATTTCAAATGACACCAATCAAAAAACAGTCCTTGTGCCTATTTCAGTTTTGATATTTTATTCTCTCTGGTTTTTATGCCCCAGAAGTTCTGTTGCTAGAAGGACTTAACTGAAAAATTGTTGTAATTTTGTGGACAAATACGTCCTTTTCTTTATGCGTTTACTTTCGTGTCTTTGAAAGTAATTGTTGAACTCCATGACGAGAAACAAGTAGAAGCTACGCGATAAACTCTCCTTTGTTCAGTTGACCATGGATCTATAATAAAAATTGTTTTATCATAGATCCATGATTGACAATGAACTCACACGTGACTTACAGGGCAGAGAATAAAATATCAAAATTGAAATAGGCATGATGACTGTTTTTTGATTGGTATTATTTGAATATAATATTAAATATATAATATAAATATTGGAAATAAAGCTTGAAATCGGTGTTCTTGTTTTACACTAAAATGGAATAATGAAATAAACTGTTTTCCCATTTTATTGTTTTTTGTTCTTAATTAAAATTCAATAGAACGAATGGTACATGGACCCAGTGTGGAACAGAGCATTTTAAGCGTTGGAGATGTAGACAGACTAATAATAAAAGATTGTTCAACGATGTGTGAATGAAACAAAACAGAACTCCAGGTATGTTTCTGAGGAGGTAACAATGTTCTAACATGGCTTAAAGCTCACAAGGGTCAATTTTGCGTAATATAAGACGTTTATTGTTTGTTCTGTTCTTTTCAGGGCGAGATGTGCGTCAGTCCTCAGTGCTTCCAGGTTCTAACACGTCTTCTCATGAGTTTAGCCGAAGGACGCGTCATTCTGTCTCTAGAGGTAATTAATAAACCTACATTTAAAGAGGAGATATTATGTAGGGATGGGACAATAAACAATAACATCATGTGAGTTTCATAGTGATTAAAGGTGTAGACAGTAATCATTTGTGGAACATTTTATATAATCACGATAATCTCCATTTTATCACCAGAATGTACTGAAAAAAACGGCTTAACCTTGATGTTTTCTTCTAGATCATTGTTGTTTTCACTCATAACAAAGAACAGTTAACATAACAGTTGGAACTTATTTATAATAAAAGTATAATTAATCATATCGATAACATTTTTAAACTCTCAACAACTTTAATAATTATCGTGATATTATTGTTTATTGTTTATTAATAGGATCCCCATTAGCTGTGCTTAGAAGCCAGCTACTCTTCCTGGGGTCCCTTTTATAAAACATACATTAAAACAACAATTACATTTATGACAAACAACAGACATTATACATGGAGCTTTCAACATATTCCTCATTCTCAGTGCAAAAATACATTTTAAATTACAGCCACAAGTTACAGTTACAAATAATTAAAAACAGTACTTCAAGTATACATAATTTCATTACCGTAAAATTCTAAAAGCTTAATCTCATTTAATTATATTTTAATCATAAAAAGTTCAAACATCAATTAATTTGTAGATAATTTATTACTTAAAAACATTTTAATTTAATTTTAAAAACTGTCTTTTGTTCAATTTTTATCAAAGAAAGATGTAACACATTCCACTCCTTCATAGCTCTGTAAATGAAACTGGATTTGAGAAAGCTAGTGTTTGCTCTGGGGATTATAAAGTGCCCCTCAACAGCTTGTCTAGTGGCATATCCATGCTTGTCTAAATTGTTTTTAAATATAGTGATGCAATTCTTAATCGCATTTAATTTTAAATTTGAATATTGTACCATACCTAATATTATGCAAAATCAACTTTTTGGCGCTTTCTACCATGTTATAAAATAGTTCCCTCATCAAAAACATGAAGTAGTGTACAGCCCCTGACAAAAGTCTTGTCGCTTATCCATTTTGTAGAAACAAAATCTTATAACCTGACTTTAAATTAATCGATTGGTTTTAGAAATGTCTCATATGAAAGCTAAAACCCTCCCAAATTATGCTCAGTATACTAAAATAAATTTGCTTCACTGAAGAAAGATTGATCATTTAATGAACACAGAAAGGTCAGATTTTGGCAAGACAAAAGTCTTGTCGCCTTGTCATATGATGCACCCAGTCCTAGATTACAGCCTCACCTGTGATCAGTTACTGATCAATCAGTTAGTGGGTGTGTATAAAAAGAACCCCAGCACACCAGCCCTTCACATCAACTGCAACTTGACCCCTGACAACATGCCTAAGATCCACCCTGAGACCAAAGCGTTAATTATCAAGAGGCTGAAGACCAGATCCACTGCTGAGGTGGCTGACACCTTCAATGTGTCTCAGCGTCAAGTACAAAGAATAAGAAAAAAATCTGAAAAGACTGGAGATGTTTTTGACAAGCCCAGGTCCGGCAGACCCCGCAAGACAACTGCTCGGGAGGACCGTTTGTTGATTGGAAAATCCAAGGCCCCTTTTCCACTGCAGCAGAGCTCCACCAGGCCTGGTCACCTCAAGTCCCTGTGTCAACCAGATCAGTTTGTAGAATTCTGTCTCGAAATGGCCTCCATGGTCGAATCAGTGCACAGAAACCAGCACTAAACAAAAGGCAATTAAAAAAACGTGTGGCATTTGCCAAGCCCCACAGCCTGCTAAAAGGATGGACACTGGAAAAGTGGCAAAAGGTGGATTTCTCAGATGAATCCTCGGCTGAATTACATCACAGCCGCCGCAAATATTGCAGGAGACCTACTGGAGCCCGCATGGATCCAAGATTCACCCAGAAAACAGTTAAGTTTGGTGGTGGAAAAATCATGGACTGTGGTTACATCCAGTATGGGGGTGTGGCAGACATTTGCAGGGTGGAAGGCAATATCAATAGCCTAAAATATCAAGAAGTATTAGCTACCTCTTACATTCCCAACCATAAAAGGGGTCACATTTTGCAGCAGGATGGTGCTCCATCGCATACTTCTATCTCTACATCAAAGTTCCTCAAGGCGAAGAAGATGAAGGTGCTCCAGGACTGGCCCAGTCACCAGACATGAACATCATTGAGTATGTCTGGGGTAGAATGAAAGAGGAAGCATGGAAGGCAAAACCAAAGAATCTTGATGAACTCTGGAGGCATGTAAGATGCTTTCTTTGCAATTCCTGATGACTTCATCAACAAATTGTATGAATCATTGTCGAACTGCATGGATGCAGTCCTTCAAGCTCATGGATGTCATATAAGATATTAAATATGGATCTCACAGCACCACTACTTAATTCACTGACGTTATGCAACATATTTTTGTATTTGAAGTAAATTATTTGTTCAATTTTCTGTAGACGACAAAACTTTTGTCTTGCCAAAATCTGACCTTTCTGTGTTCATTAAATGATCAGTCTTTCTTCAGTGAAGCAAATTTATTTTAGTATATTGAGCATAATTTGGGAGGGTTTTATCTTTCATATGAGACATTTCTAAAACCAATCGATTAATTGAAAGTCAGGTTATAAGCTTTTGTTTCTACAAAATGGATAAGCGACAAGACTTTTTTCAGGGACTGTAGATGTTTTAGATGTCATCCATGCATGTTTGAGTAATCAAGCAATCTCTCCTCGCCCTAATCGAACCCTCCAAACACTTAGCAATATGATTCTGTCCAGTCCTCAGTGTCAAAAATGAAACTTATTAAACATGTTAAAGGTGCACTGCGTAACAATTCTAGTGACGGGTCCGCTAACTGCTTGTGTCCATGGAAATGTTATTGCTTTATGTTATGTGTTAACAATTAATACCCCATAGTGTTGTACCTGCTCTTTAAGAAATGATTCCTATAATTGATCCTCTCTAATGTGCTTTTAGGGCGGTTATAACCTGGCACAGACAGCAGAGGGCGCTGCAGCTTGTGTGAAAGCTTTACTGGGTGGAGCCTGTCCCTCCCTGTCCCTACCCACTGCTCCCTCCGACAGGTATTCCCATTAAACTACAAACAAAGGACACATTTTCACATTATATTGTTTATTAACTGTACAGTATATCTTTTCATCTTAGTGCTCTGGAGTCCATATCTCAGACCGTTAGCTCCCTCTATCCTTATTGGGCTTCTCTCCAGGTCCTGGGTAGGTTCTGTTTTAACCACTCATTCAGAAAACAAATTTAAAAACATCTATTACGCAAACCTGACTTTTGTAAACGTTCAGCCATGTTATACTATTGTTGCCTCATAAAAAACATGCCTAGAGTTGTGTGTTGTTTCATTCACACATGTTTAACACTTTAATAATAGTCTGTTTACATCTCCAAAGCTCAAAATATGTTTCTATAATGGTTAATCCACCAGTATATGCAAGATCTTTTCATCAAAACAATATCTTTAATGCTAAAATATAACTATTGTTGCTGTCCATACATTTTCAAGTTTAATGTTTTCCAAAAATGACACCAAAGTCTCCTCCAAAGCAAGTCTCTGGGAACAGCGAGAAACTATTTGGAACTCAATAACAAAAGAGATTTTGCAAAATGACATAAAAACAATGCAGCAAGAATGCAGCTGTGATCTGCGCCAAAGATTCTCACACAAAATATTCACATTTTTGGTTATTATTTGTCAACAAGGACTATTTTGTTATTCCAATTGGTCATTTTCTTAATAAGTTTCTGATCTACTATGAAGTTTTTTATGAAGTTGAAGTTATTTATGTTTTCATGACAGGTGGTCTAATAAATTTGTTATCACTGTAAGTTAACAGATACATTTTACCTTTTCTTCAGTAGAGATTGACAAGATTGAAATGATCCAAATGATTCTAGTGAAGGTGCGTGAAGTTTAAAAACACAGTGGAGCACTTCCTGTATTACCACATGACATCACAAGGTGGAACAGAGTGTTTTCAGTTTGAGAGAAGAACTCAGCCTAAATATGGAGGGTTTATGAGTTAAACATGTGTGAATGAAACAAAACCCCGGGTAGATTTGTGACGAGGAAACAACATTATAACAGAAAATAGTGTAATATGGGGCCATTAAACTGCATATAATAATGATGATGTCCAATAATCACATTTTGTAGAAGGATGTTCGGTCTCTGGTGCTGAAGTGTTGAGGAAATCGACCAATCAGGGCAGCTCATGTTGCCCAAGTCCCGCCTCTTCAGTATCCACAAAGACGGGATTGGTTTATGATGAGAAGATGATGGAGCACCTCAATATGTGGGACAGGTAACAAAGTTGTATTTGTGGCAGAGCAATTTATCCAATAATTATGGATATTTTTTACTTTTTTTTCCAGGCATCATCCAGAGCAGCCTCAGAGAATTTCAAAGATCTACACTCGACACCAGCAGCTGGGCCTGGAGCAGCGCTGCGAGAGACTTGAGGTCCGACTGGCGACAGAGGAGGAGCTTCTGATGTGCCACAGGTAAAACGAAACCAGCGTCTTAACCAGGACTATACAAAGACTATGCCAAGACTATTTCAGGACTATACCAGGTCTATACCAGGACTATACTAGGACTATAACAAGACTACACCAAGACTATAGCAAGACTATACCAGGGCTATGCAAAGACTATGCCAAGACCATACCAGGACTATACCAGGACTATACCAGGACTATACCAGGACTATACCAGGACTATACCAGGACCATACCAGGACTATACCAGAACTATACCAGGACTATACCAGGACCATACCAGGACTATACCAGGACCATACCAGGACTATACCAGGACCATACCAGGACTATACCAGGACCATACCAGGACCATACCAGGACTATACCAGGACTATACCAGGACTATACCAAGACCATACCAGGACTATATCAGGACTATACCGAGTCTATACCAAGTCTATACCAAGTCTATACCAGGACTATTCTACAACTATACCAGGACTATACTACTAGGACTAAGTGAGGTATAAAAATACCTAATTTTAAGGTTTAACTTTTTGTTTGGTGATCTGTCACTAATTGTTTCTATGGATATTTCAAAGCTCTGCCTGGAATGTTCCACAGTATGGCATTAAACAGCTCTACCTTACATTTGTTAAATAACAGGTGGTTTTATAGCTCTGAAATATCTAGAAAAACAGGCATTCTGACTGTGAGAAGGGTCGCTTCTCCACAGATCTGTCCTGTAACTTGGTCTGGTTTGGTCTCCATGATAATACAAAGGTTTAATGCCACACTGTGAAACATTCCAGACAAAGCAATAACATCTCCATGGAGAAAAGCTACATAATGCACCTTTAAGATAAAACTAAAACTAACTAATAACACTAACTAAAACAGGACCTAAACTAAGGCCCCTCAGCAAATGCATTTATCTTTCTACTTGAAACAGATCTCGTCCAGTAGGTCTTCCCTTTTTGACCCATTTGTGGTGGAGCCACTTGTTAAGTCTGCATTAAGACTGTGCTTTATCAGCCACTTACCCTCAGCCACTTACCCTCTTACACCAATAGGTTTCAGATGAGGATATCAGATTTAGTTTAAGTACACAGGGCAAGGCAATCGGGACTTATTTTTCACACTGGGACTAAACAAAGGCCTCGCCAGGACTAAATGAGGACTAACCCAGCGTGTGTGTTGTTTTCTAGTGCAGATCACATCGCTCGTATGAAGGCCACCTCTGATCTGAAGCCCAGAGACTTGTTCAAACTGGGGGAGGAGTTTAACTCGATCTTTCTGAATAATCAGAGTTATGAGTGCGCTCTGATGGCGGCGGGCGGCTGTTTCAGAGCTGCGGAGGCTGTGCTCTCTGGACAGGTGAGACACACTCACTGCTACCAAAAGGACTCCTTTCTGAGCACAAAAGGGTACGGGACAAGTTGTAAGACATTAGTGCATTAATGGGGCTAGGCTAATTTAAATAAATGGGTTTTGAGTTTGAATTTGAGAGAATGAGGGGGAGCGGGAGTGTGTGGTGACATGAGAGCAATCACAGAGATAGATGGGAACAGATTGTGAATAGATATAAAGTTGAGTAATAAAATCTTGAACTGAATTCGGAGTTGAACCAGAAGCCAGTGGAGCTGCTGGAGCACTGGAGTAATGTGGTTGATGGAGGGTGTTCTGGTTATGATTCAGACACTTAAGTTCTGTCGGAGCTGTACTTATTACTAAATGGGAATTGCAGCAAAATCCAACTCTACTTTTTCTTTTTTTCTGCAGGTTTCTAATGCTGTGGCCATAGTGCGCCCTCCTGGACATCACGCAGAGCAGACTTTTCCCTGTGGCTTCTGCCTTTTCAACACAGCGGCACTTACAGCTCGATTTGCTCAGAAAGTTTCAAACAATCCTTCTTTTCGGGTCCTGATTCTGGACTGGGACGTTCATCATGGCAACGGGACACAACACATATTTGAAGATGACGACAGGTCAGCTCCCTTTTTTTCTAATGCTTAAATTAAATTACCTCAAATGTATTTATTAATTTAAAACAAGGCAGTGCACAGAAAACATTAGACTCAGAGAAAAGATGCTCTGATTCAGGGCAGCCACGGGTTCTTAAGTCTTAAAAAGGTCTTAAATTTCATGTTTCAAAATTTTTTTTTTTTTCCACAATGGTCTTAAATTTCATGAGCCTATTTTTGTAAACTCAACCGGGCTGCAGTGCAATGTAAGACAAGTTTTGGCCATTTTATAATACATACGACTATAAATGAGTTCTGAATGATATTTTATAATAAAGATATGTTTTGTTATTTAAAGCAGTGAGTAATGGTCATTATTAGACTTGGATCTGGTGTTTTTCTCCCGCATAATGGGTGCGATATTGGTCTTAATTTTCATTTAAATGGTCTTAAAAAGGTCTTAAAAAAGTCTTAAATTTGGGGGAGTCAAACCTGGGGACACCCTGTGATTTAGCTACAAGCTTTTTTCTATCTGCTACCCTTGAGCAGGTACAAAATACATTAAAAACTATATACACATTAAAAATACTCAAACTCACCATTATCAACATCCTCCAAAATGCACATTCACCAAACTCATCAGCATCTTCCTCCAGCTCCTCCTTTTAAAGTTTGATTCAACTTTTATTTTTGCATATCTCTGCAGATACAGGGTTTTTTAAAGGTGCACTGCATAACTTTTCCACCATGGAGATGCTGTTGGTTTGCCTGTAATATTCCACAATATTCTATTAAACTTATTTAAGATGCATTTATTCAATTATGGGTGTTTTTATTGCTCAAAAATACCTTTAAAAACGTGCATTCTGACTGTGAGTGGGGCCAGCTCGTCACAGATCTCACCTGTAAATTGGCCTAGTGGCATCTCCTTCTTGTCGCTACGGAGATTGATAAGTTTAATGCCATACTTTGGAACATTGTAGGCAAAGGCAAGCAACTGGTGGGCCCTCTATCAGAAAAGTTACATAGTGCAGCTTTTAATCTTGCCCCACATCTCCCTTTAATTAAATCAGTAGTAAATAGTAAAAAAAAAGGTAATGTGTCTCCCCTCTCTCCTCAGTGTGTTGTACGTCTCACTTCATCGCTATGACAACGGCAGCTTCTTCCCCTCCTCGCTGGACGCTGCGTGTGACAAAGTGGGCGTGGCCAAGGGGGCGGGCTTTAACGTGAACGTGGCCTGGAGCGGAGGGAGGATGGGCGACGCAGATTATATCGCCGCGTTTCACAGAGTCGTCATGCCCATCGCCACCGAGGTAGATACACATTTGAACAGTCATATGTCCTGTCAGTGGCCATGTTTATGTATGATGTTTTTTATTTTTTTTATTATTGCAACAGCTAAATGGTTTTATTACACTATTTAGTACAGTTTATTTAATATTGTTCCTCACTCTTTTAATCACCGGTCCTTCAGGAACAAATTTCATTGTAATGTGTTTCTCTTGCATGTTTGAATGACAAAGAACCTTGAACTAAACACAGCTCTATTGTAAGTTTATGGTAAAAAGGGCTGTGGGTAAGTTTGTAGTAAATTTAAAGGTGCACTGTGTAACTTTTTTATTTTTTTTATATATTGAAGAACACCCAGTGACAGTGACGGGAAGGGTATGAGTTATGTTAGCATTATACAATGTGTGTGTGTCCTGTACTGTGCATTAAAAGAGGCAAGGTTTTGGTGAGCCCGCCATCAAGGGGAAATGCCCCCTAGCAACCCTTTATTCATTTATTTAAAAAAAATAAAAAATATATGATGTTTTTTACTTTTGAACTAAGTGTTCTGAGTTCAATAGTTTGGAATTTAAATATTCTTCTTTGAGTGTATGTGGAAATAATGATTCCGAATTGAGATTTACATGGAAAACACATTAAATCACTTTTATTTAATTCTGCTCAACGTCTGGAGGTCGGGAAGGGTTCTGATTGGGCAGGGACGCAAAAAAATAAAAAATATATGATGTTTTTTACTTTTGAACTAAGTGTTCTGAGTTCAATAGTTTGGAATTTAAATATTCTTCTTTGAGTGTATGTGGAAATAATGATTCCGAATTGAGATTTACATGGAAAACACATTAAATCACTTTTATTTAATTCTGCTCAACGTCTGGAGGTCGGGAAGGGTTCTGATTGGGCAGGGACGCAAACGTTTTTACGTCGACCGGAAGAAAACACACAGTTCAGCTGCTACCGGCTTGTTTGTCATCTCTGTTTGTCGTGAACTACCAATGCAAAAACATTTATAAAAGCCTGAATAGATAATATATTGTTGTGGACTGTGGTGGACCGTGACCTCTGTTTGTTTCAGTTCAATCCAGACCTGGTCCTGGTCTCGGCCGGGTTTGATGCGGCTCGTGGAGATCCTTTAGGCGGGTACAATGTGACTCCAGAGGGATATGCCCACCTCACTCACCTTCTGTTAACTCTGGCCTCCGGGAAACTAGTCATGATCCTGGAGGTAAGGCTGGGGTTCAAGTTTAAATTACACTTTATTTTACACTGCTTGTAAAATTTAGTCTTGTTTTTTTGTTAATTCTCAATAGTCAATGAGTTCAGACTTAAAATGCCCATATTCTGCTGTTTTCTGAGCTATGTTATAATGTTATTTGTTTGTTTGTTTTTTAATTAAAGACAATAGAATATAACATTTAACAAAATACAGTAATTAACATAAAAAACAAAACACAAGAACATAGAATAATACCTACAACAAATATAAAACGACAACCAACCCACCCCTTCCCCCCAAACACACACAAATTTAATTAAATAAAACAAAAGTAATGTGTTTGTGCAGCATAACCACACAGCTAGGCCCCCTTATATTTATATTTTGGCCAGTTTTTAATTTAATTTCCTTTTCTCTCTTCTTTGTCTCCATTTTTTAAGAAACATTTTAGTCACTATACGTAACTAATATTATTTATCATCTTTTACTTTTTACTACAATCTTAAAGCCTGATTTTAAAGGCATTTTCTCCCCCACCAGATTTAGACTGAGTTCTTCTCATGCAGAAAACACACTGTTCCACCTCGTGATGTCATGTGGTAATACAGGAAGCGCTCCACTGTGTTTTTAAACTCCAAACACCTTCACTAGAATTTCAGGTCTGGAATTGCCAATTTCTACTGAACAAAAGGGAAAAGGTAGCTGTTAACTACACTACAAACAGAGCAGAAAAGAGCATTTTGAGCTTTGGAGATGTAGGCAGACTAATAATGCAGGATTACTCTAACATGTGAATGAAACAAAACACAACTCCTCTGTTTTTCGAGGAGGTGACAACATTATAACGTGATTTAACACACACAAGAGTAAATTTTGTGTAATATCGAACATTTAACCTTGTTGTCTTCAGGGAGGGTACAACTTGATGTCTATCTCGGAGTCCATGGCCTTCTGTACTTCTGTGTTACTCGGAGACCCGCCTCCATCGATCCTGTCCGCGCCTCCTCATCACAGCGCCGTGGCAACCATCAACGAGGTCATCCGACACCACGCTCCGTTCTGGAAATCCCTGCGGATACACAGTTAGTGAAAACCAGAACGTTTTGTGATCCTTCCTCAAATTATGCTTTCATGGTATATTTAACTGACCTTTTTAACCTCTCACTCTAGTCCCAGATTCGGTGCGTGAGTCACTGCCGTCCCCAAAGCATCGTGGGAAACGCAGTTCTAAAGGGAAAGGCAGGAAGTCTGATCAGAGCGACAAACCTCCGCTTCCTCCCTCGGACCTGGAGCAGCTCACGCAAGAACTGGCCGGATTAGACATCGCACAGACGGCTGCTGTGGGCGGGGCCAGGCCAAAGCTCCGCCCCAGCTCAGGAAAACCAGACAATCAGAAGGAGGGGAAGGCGGAGTCATCAGCAAAGAGTCAATCCGAGACACAGGTGAACCCAAATTAGATCGAATGTAGTATAGAAATGTTTAGACCTGCTATTTTATTGAACAATGCTTTTTCTGTGTTTTAGGTTGTTGCTGCCACTGACTCAGATATGGCTGAGTCCTCACCTGTGAAAGGGGCGGAGTCTGAACCCTCACCTGTGAAAGGGGCGGAGTCTGGTGCAGAGTCGGAGGCAGCTGGAGCCTGTGGTTGGTCCAAGATAAACTTACAGGTGTCATATGAAGTAGAGATGGGCGGAGTAAGAACTGATTCTATTTACACATTCAGGCCGCGTCTCAGTTCTCGTTCCTCGCTTCCTTCTCCTTGATTCCTCTCCTTCAATCTCCATTTTTCAGCTGTCAATCAAATGCGTCCCAAAGGTGTCCCAAAGAAAACCACATAAGGAAGGAGTAAACATGAGGGAATCTTCAGGAGGCAGAAAACAAATAAAATAATCAGACTTCAGACGTCTCAGTGAGGTGTTTATATCCTCTATCCTCTCATTGACTTCTCTGTGGGCGGGACTTCCTCACCTATTTCCTGCAGAATCGAGGAGAAGGAAGCGAGGAAAGAGAAATGAGATGCGGCCCATAAGGGGTTTATCCACAGTTCTTATCAATTCTCTTCTCTTCCAGAACACCTTGTTTGTGGTGGACCCTCTTCCCTGGTGCCCTCATCTAGACTCTGTTAAACCGCTGCCCCCTGGTGGCCTGGATGTGTTCAAACCCTGTGAGGACTGTGGCACAGAGGTGGAGAACTGGGTCTGTCTCACCTGCTACAAGGTAAAAAGGCCCGGCTTAGTACAAATGATGAGTGCTGTATTTGTGTATGAGGCATCTTTAGTCAGACTTAGACAAACTTTATTGATCCGCAAGGGAAATTACTTGGACACAGTAGCTCACATATCACATTATATTACAACAACAAAGAGTAAAAAATATGTATGTGTGTGTATGTACGTGTATATGTATATGTATGTGTATATATATATATATATATATATATATATATATATATATATATATATATATATATATATATATATATATATATATATATATATATATATAAAATACACTTCTAATTAAGTAGAAATTTAAAAAATAGCAACAGAAACAGACTAGTATCAATAAGACATCAATTATATAAATGTATGTACAGTAAGTAAAACTATTACAAATATTGTAATATAAATACAGCATATCACACTTATATACAAGAGGTGCAAAGATGATATGACCTTGCACTGTTTCCTTGGGCCAAATTAATATTGCACCATTTTCTGACCTATGTTATAATGTTTCCTCATCAAAAACATATCTGGAGTTGTGTTTTTGCTGCACTTACACTGAAAACACTCTGTTCTACCTTGTGATGTCATGGTAATACAGGAAGTGCTCCATTGTCGTTTTAAACTCCATACACCTTCACTAGAATCATTTGGATGATTTCAGCCCTATAATAGCCCTAGAATTTCTACTGAACAACAGATAAAAGGAGTTGTTAACTTGAAAACTACAACTACATGACATCACAAGGTGGAACAGAGCATTTTGAGCTTTGATGTAGATCAGGGGTCTCCAACCTGGAGCCAAGGGATTTCTGAATTACATGTATTGTGATGAATAAGAAAAAAATAATAATTAAATGCCTATTGCCATTGTTCGTGTGTGATTTTGATGCCCAACTTTGTGCACTAATAAATGGATAATGGTTTATGTTTTCTAGGCATCTAACTCTACCTCATCTAAGGCCATGACTCTCTGCTCTCTGGCATTTTTGTTTTGTAAAGGTAGCTCAATGGAGGAAAAAGGTTGGAGACTCCTGATGTAGACAGACTAATAATAAAAGCTTACTCAAAAATGTGTGAACGAAACAAAACACAACTGCAGGTGTGTTTTTGAGGAGGCAACAGCATTAGAACATGCCCCTTCAATAGCTGTATGAACTGTGGATTGTTCAGTTATGAAGTGTAAAATCTGCCTCAGGTTTTCTGCGGCCGGTATGTGAACGAGCACATGGTGATTCACGGAGTCACAGCAGAACATCCCGTGGTTCTGAGCTACGCCGATCTGTCCGTGTGGTGCTACCTCTGCGAATCCTACGTCCACAACCAGGTACGGCCACTGCTACTGTCACTGCTCAGATCAGTACTGTTTCAGCCTGGAGAGACTCAGACAGACAAGAGAAAACAGTAGTAGTGTTACTGAATGGGTTAAAGCTGCTTGTCTCTATGAAAATGTTATTGCTTTGCCTGGAATATTCCCTGGTAGGATATAAAGCACATTTATCTATCATTTATTCATTATGGGTGTTTCTATTGCACAAAAATACAACATCTCTGAATAGGGTTGTCTCGCCACAGATCTGACCTGTAATGTAGCCTATAGTTGTCTTTCTTGAGATAGAAATAGATGGGTTGGTACCTTCCAAGTAATTCAGGATTTCTGAATTACATATATAATGCTGAATAAGTAACATTTGATTAAATAAAAGCCTATTACCACTGTACACTAGTAAATGGATAATGATTTATGTTTTATAGGCATCTAACTAATACACACTGCCTGGACAAAAAAAAAGTCGCCACTTGGATTTAACTAAGCAAATAGATACGAGGTGCTGCAGTTGGTCAGATCTTGGTGAAACATTAATGCATTTGCTGTGGCATTGTTTCGATAAGCTTCTGCAGTATCAAGATTTATTTCCATTTAGTTTTGAATTCATTTTTCACCAAGATCTTGCATTAGTGATGGTCGAGTCTGAGCCTTCTCCAGCACATCCCAAAGATTCTGAAAGGTCTGGACTCTGTGGTCCAATCCATGTGTGAAAATTATGTCTCGTGCTCCCTGAACCACTTTCACAATTTGAGCCCAATGAATCCTGGTGTTGGAATATACCCGTGCCATCAGGGAAGAAAAAATGCATTGATGGAATAACTTGGTCATTCAGTATACAGTTCTGCTCATAAGTTTACAGACCCTGGCAGAATTAATGATTTCTTGGTCCGGAAGCTGCACATGGGACGTACTTGGATATTCCAACATGATAATGATCCAAAACACAAAGGCAAGTGGACCTGTCACTGGCTCCAGCAGAATAAAGTGAAGGTTCTGGAGTGTTCGTCTCTTCTGACCTCAGTATCACTGAGCCTCTGGGCAGATCTCAAGCTGCAGTTCAGACAAGAGCCCAAGAATTTACAGGAACTGGAGCCTTTTGCCCAGAAGAATGAGCAGCTTTACCATCAGAGGAAATAACACATTCACAACTATCACAAAAGACTCCAAGCTTCAAGCAGGTGGCGTCTCTTTTTTTTTTTGGCCAGGCAGTGTATAAGGCTTATACATACTCAATATACAGTATAAGGCTTATATATACTACATTTTGTGACTGCTGAAACTAGTCGCTCTCTGGCAGTTTCGTTATGTAAAGGTAACTCACCAAAGGAAAAAGGTTGGAGATCCATGTTCTAGACAAAGCAATAACATCTTCATGAAGACGAACAGGTGACGAACCCTCCGCCAGAAAAGATTCGCTTTGCACCTTTAACTTTGACGCTCAAACCCCAGCAGAAGATATTGTAATGACATTTAAGGCTGGAAGGTAATGAGAAGATGAGGAAAGTGTTAAGGTCTTAATTTGAGTACATTTCACAGGACATGTAAAATTATCTACTAGTGGAACAAGTGTTTTCGTTCTTTAAATAGGTACATTTAAATAGTACATCTTACACAAAAAATAAGAAAAATAACTCTTTGCACTGGAAATTTGCTTGTAAAATCAAATACAATCTCTCCAAATTAAGTTACATTTTCTTAATTTGAATTTAAACTTCCCTAAATGTCCATTCCAGATCCATTTGTACTGAAACTGATATCGAGTTCTTTTGTCTCTGAAACACACAAGTCTAATCTTTATTTTTTATTCTTTTATAGATTTTATTTGAAGCCAAGAACGCAGCTCACTGGGCAAAATTTGGAGAAGAGGTTCCACCCTGGACTTAAAACGAAACACTCTCTTAAAACCTTTCAAATTATTCTTGTCTTTTTATATGTTAATACCTCAAATACTGTGTGAATGGACTTTTTAGGAGCTTCACCATAAAAAACGGACCCACCAGCAGGTTTTACTGAAATCTCCACCAGCTTTTGGGAATAGTACTTTGAGAATTTTAATTTAAAGTGATATTTTGAAGGCTTTATAAACAAAAAACTTGTCAGTATTCGTTATAGTATTTTCGTCTAGAGAAACGTCCCAGAATTAGCCCCTTTGAGAAGCAGAGGTTAGAATAGACCTAAATCCCAGTGTAGGCGTTAATTTCACCAAAACAAAACAAAAATCCAAAAACTTATTTATTATATTGAAGTTCCATTTCAGGAATAGGCTCTAGTCTAGAGAACTTGGATTTTTTTATATCTAGATTTTATTTGCTTTGACTTTTATTCAAATTTAAATAATACTGTTGTACTGTTTCAAATATTTAAGTTGTGCATTTAAAATATTATTTGAACAAGCTCATTTAAAGGGCCTGTATCACACTATTTTCTGATCTGTTATAATGTTGTTTCCTCACCACAAACGTGCCTGGAGTTGTGTTTTGTTTCATTCACACGTGTTTAACACAAATCCTGCATATTTAGGCTGAGTTTTTCCCACCTTGTGATGCCGTGTGGTAATACAGGAAGTGCTCCACTGTGTTTTTAAACGCAAGACACTTTAACAAGAATCGTCTGGATAATTTCAGACATGGAATTATCAAAAGTAAAATAGACAGACTAATAAATAAACTATAAGTAAAGTAATATTTTTGAGGAGGAAACAACATTTTAACAGGGCTAAAAGCTCACGAGTCAGTTTTGTGTAACATGGACCTTTAAGTCACTGGTTCAAACACCTCTGAAGTCATTCATAGGTCTAGATCAATATCTCCAGTATATTTGTGTAGTACTTGTATCTGTAGAAGCCCCAGACGCCTCTTTCACAGTTTTGAGATCTGATTGTTTGGTTCTGGCTCTCGGTTGTTATATTAGTGTAGCTGTAACAGAGGCCTGTGTTTTCTGTGCAATATTCTCTCATTGTTTCAATTCTGAAACTTTGTACTTTGCAGAGATTAAACTTTCAAATGTCGTTAGTACCTTTTCTCTTTTTAGCTAAATTAAAACACCATTATAGTTTTATTACATGCAGTATTATACTTTTGTTGGCATAATTTCGTTTTTAGTTTTTTATTATTAATTAAATGACCTCCAAAGATACAGTAGAAGATCTAGGACTTACATGTAAACCTTCATAACAGAGACAATTACATTAAAACATTTAGGGTTTTTTTGTATTAATTTGATTTTTTTATAGCCACTGACGAAACAACAAAATATAATTGTATTAAATATGTATATATATTTAGTTTTCTAACCACATTGAGATCCTTATAATTTATGTAGGCCTATTCTTTGTCAGAAAGGGATAAATGGCTTCTTTGATTTAAAATCACTATTTTCTGATCTATGTTATAATAACGGTTCCTCATCACAAACAGACCTGGAGTTGTTTTGTTTCATTCACACATGTTTAACACAAATCCTTCATATTTAGGCTGAGTTCTTCTCAAGCAGAAAACACTGTTCCACCTTGTGATGTCATGTGGTAATACAGAAAATGCTCCACTGTGTTTTTAAACTCCACACACCTTCACTAGAATCATTTGGATCATTTCAGCCCTGGAATTGCTCATCTCTACTCAACTAAAGGTAAAAGGAGCTGTGAACTTGAAGACTACCACTTCATGACATCACAAGGTGGAACTGAATATTTTGAGTGTTGGAAATGTAAACAGAATAATAAAGGATTACTCAAACGTGAAATAAAACAATTCCCGGTATGTTTATGATGAGATAACAACATAATTACATGGCTTAAAGTTCACAAGACAAATTTTGTGTAAAAGAGGCCCTTTGATTTTTAAAAATAAAATATAAAAATTAAAATACCAATAATTAAAAATAAAAAAGTCGCAGTTGATCTTGCGCCGCCATATTTGTAGTCTTTTCGCGGGCCTGGTTCACCGCTCGTCTTCCCCGTCGCCATCTGTCGCCGGACTCTGCCGCATCCTCCCGCATCCTCCGGTCCTCCGTCCTGCAGCGGGCTTTTCTCTCTCTCTGTAGCCGAAAAACACGCTCTGATCCTGGAGGAAGCACCAGTCGGTAGGTCGCGCATCTCCTCACACATTTTGACAGATTTTTATGTGATTTTCCCCCTGAGCATCGCGGTGGTCCTGAGCTGCTGTCGGGATGTGACTGACTCCGCTCGTATGTTTGCCATAAAATCAAAACGTGTTTTTTTTATTTTTTTATTTCGCTTTACGTTTTATACTTGTACTATCCACGAAAATGACTGACCTTTAACGTGGATTAAAATATTTCAGCCTTTAATTTTAATCATAGGTTTGATTCATGTTAGTCTTAGTTTAAGACGTCGGTTTTGTCCCGTTTTTTGAGTCATTTTATATCCGGTTTAGTCCTGGTTTATCTTGGTTTTCTTAAAGTAAATGCTCAATAAACGCTATAGAAAAGTCAGCAAATATTTATTTTTCTATTGCTCATCTCATTGTTAAAAAGAATAAAAGACTGAATTTGTTCTATGAAGAGGATCTGGCCGTGTTTTTATTAAAGATGCACTGATCTAATACCGATGTCGATACTTTGGCTACTTTGGTATCTGCCAATACTCTATATCAACCGATACCAGTGCAGGGACAGAAAATATAGTCTAATTTATTTCATTTAACCGAAACAGTGTGGTAAAAATGATCCAAGTAACCACAGAACAGCTTTGAAAACTATTGAAAGGTATTTTGAGCAAATATTCTTCAGTAAATCATCTTATTACAACAATTTATGTTTTTTGTATTTTTTGTGTCACCTGCCTACAGACAACAGATGGAAATTTGTTTGCTTTTTTTGCTATAATTTAGCATATTGACACTGTAATTACAGATGTCCATTAATATGCACTGTCTCTATCAAATAAATCAAAAAAATAAATAATAATAAAATATCCGATATTAGTATGTTCTCTGCACATCTCTAGTTTTTACTGAATTCTGCTTCGGATTCCTAAACTATTCCAGTGCAGGGACAGAAAATATAGCCCAATTTATTTCATTTAAACCATTCAGCGTGGTAAAAATGATCCAAGTAACAACAGAACACCTTTGAAAACTATTGAGAGGTGTTTTGAGCAAATATTCATCAGTAAATTGTCTTATTACACCAAGTTATAGGCCAAAAAGGGATATCGATTGAACCCATTTTCAGTATCGCCACAGATGTTTTTATTTTTTATTTTTGTATTTGTTCTCTGTGTCACCTGCCTACGGGCAACAGATGAAAATTTGTTTGTTTTTGATATAATCTGTCATATATTTACACTGTAATTACAGATGTTCATTAATATGCACTTTCTATCAAATAAATCATAGTAAATAATAATAAAATATCTGATAGCATCCCTAGTTTTTGCTGAATTCTGCTTCTGTTTCCTTGTAGCAGTGATGTCTGGGTCCCCCGCCCTCTCGGACCTGTCCCGTCTCTATCAGACAGAGTTCGTGCGCAGTGCCCGGGCTGTGGGGGCGCTGTGGGCTGTGTGCACGCTCTGCTTTGCCATAATCCAGGTCGTGATCCTGGTCCAGCCCTCGTGGGTCGGGACCGAGGCCAGTCTGCACCAGGGACGAGGACCGGAGCCGCCCAGCGGCACTCTGGGGCTGTTTGAGGTGAGTTTGGACACAGTTTTACACACACGTACAGGCACTGGTGGAAAAAAAACTCAATTTCGTTACTTTAAGGTGCACTAATATGTCATTGTTCTGACTGAAAGGTTCCACAGTGGCATTAAACAGCTCTACCTTATATTTATTCAATTACAGGTGGTTTTATAGCTCCAAAATTACTTAGAAAAACAGTAATTCTGACTGTGAGCGGGGTCGCCTCTCCACAGATCTGACCTGTAACTTGGTCTGGTTTGGTCTCCATGAAGATAGAAAGGTTTAAAGCCATATTGTGAAACATTCCAGACAAAGCAATAACATCTCCATGGAGAAAAGCATTTGTCAGGCCCTCTATAGAAAAATTACACAATGCACCAAGTAAAAGTACAGAAAAAACACCAAGTAAAAGTAGTAGAAATCTTCTTAAATTAATGTATTAAAGTACCTTTTTAAAAATGTACTTAAAGAGTAAAAAGTACAAGTATTTCACACAGATTATGAGATCTAATATTGCTTCAAATGTAGTGATTTTGATACAGATTTGTGCTGAATTTTGTTCAAAAGAAATCACTGAACTGATCTTTTTATCCAAACTGTTTTAACTTGTATATTTTTGTTTGCTCAAACTACAAATGAGTTAAAAATAAACCCCTCAGCCTTTTCAGCAGGTGTCAGACTATAAAAAAACACTTTTACTTTTCAGCGCAGTTTAAAAATGTAAAGGAAGAACAGACACCTGCTCTCAAATGTAGTGAAGTGAAAGTAAAAAATATCCACTTTAAAATGTACACATACCTCAAGTTTGTTCTTACGTTCAGCACTTTTCTACTTTTACATTGTTGCGTTTCATGACTGTGCGCAGGTGAAGCGTCTCTAAATGTCCACACACAAAGACAGAAACAGACTCTTTTCCCCTCTCGTCTCTCAGGTGTGTGTGGATTCTGACTGGCCGGTCCCGGAGTGCAGAGGGGGGCTGTCCACGCTGTCCCCCCTCCCTGCCTTCCAGTCTGTGGCGGTGCTGGTGGGTCTGTCTCTGTGGGCGGTGTGGACCAGTGTTCTGTGTCTGGTTCTGTTCAGATTCTGCAGCGCTGCCACAGTGTATAAGATCTGCGCCTGGCTCCAGCTCACTGCAGGTAACAGCACATTCAGACAGTCCACTTTAAAGGGCCCATATTACACTGCTTTCTGATCTGTGTTATAATGTTTCCTCATCACAAACATACCTGGAGGTCTGTTTTGTTTCATTGTCACATGTTTGAGTACTTTTATCCTGCATATTGAGCATAAAGGATTACTTAAACATGTGAGAATGAAACAAAACAGAGCTCCAGGTGTGTTTTTGAGGAGGTAACATCATAACATGGCTTAAAGCTCACAAGGGTCTATTCTGTGTAATATCGGACCATTAAAAGTATAATCTATTGACAAAGTGTAACTGTCTTCAAGAAATTCAGGCGTTTTTTGGGTAGTTTATTTGGCTCTTCCACAGTGCAAAAAAAATCGCAAAACGTAAATATTTACAGTGGTAGAGTGATTTAAAAAGTCAGTTCAGAGGCAAACAAACAAACAAAAAGTAGACTTCCTCTTTAAGTCTTTCTTTCATTCAGTTGCTGAATCAGAAGATTCATTGGCCAGATACTAATCGATACTGAAACTCATCTGAGGATGTACTGATACTAAAAAAAACCACACACATAAATAGGGTACAGTTTGACCTGCCCTGTATAGTTTCTGAATCGTCTTGATCGTTTTTACAATCTAAATTAAATAAATCTCCTGTTTTTGTGGAAGATTACACTGTATTCTGTCTGTGTAATCCCTCTGTTGTCCATAGCAAATTCAAGTTTCTAATGCTGTTACACTATATTGTATAAAAAGTACAGTGTTATTAATCATCTTTATGGTATTGAAATCAGTATTTAACATATTGAAATAGCGTTTGTAAATTAGGGTACCTCTAAGTTGGTCCCATCTATATACATTATAACATGCAATGTATATTTAATTTTTTTTTTTTACTACTTACTTTTAGAAACTTTGAACCAGGTATTATGTGTTCTTAATAAAGACTGAATGTGTTGCTCCTTCTTTTCTCCTCAGGTTTCTGTTTGGCTCTGGCCTGTCTGCTGTTCCCTGACTCCTGGGAGAGTCCGGAGATGAGAGCTCTGTGTGGAGATCAGGTACGTCTTATTCAGAACTCTCTTTGCTTTTTTGTGACAATGACAATTTTGTGTTACTTATAAATACTTATAGTAACGGAGGGCTTATGTGTGAGTGTTGCAAAAGTATGTAAACCTGTTGTCTTCTTAGGAAATGTGTTGCCCGATTGAACCTAGCCTTTAAAGCTCTTATATTACACAAAATTGACTCTTGTGAGCTTTAAGCCATGTTGCTAAAATGTTGTTACCTCATCAAAAACAGACTTGGAGTTGTGTTATGTTCATTCACAAAGTACCGTAAGTACCGTAATCTTTTATTATTAGTCTGTCAACATCTCAAAAGCTGAGGCTGTAGTTTTCAAGTTACCAGCTCCTTTTTTCCTTTAGTTCAGCTAAAATGGGCAATTCCAGGGCAGGAATTATGCAAAAGAGTCTAGTGAAGGTGCACAGAGTTTAAAAACACAGTGGAGCACTTCCTGTATTACCACATGACATCAAAAGGGGGAACAGAGTGTGAAAAGAAATAAACAGCTGAAATTAAATGACAATCAGTTGCTCATCGGAGATCCAGAGTGGGGATTACTGGATGAAAGAAGAGATCCGAGGCCCTCCGATGTGCTTTGCTATTGCTTTATTCCATGCTTTATTTAAGTTTTATTTTTTATTTTCATGTCAAACGCCAAAATAAAGATCCGCGTTTTTCATTTGAGAGAAGAATGCCAAAATATGCAGGATTTCTGTGTTAAACATGTGTGAATTTAACAAAACACAACTCCAGGTGTGTTTATGATGAGGAAACAACATTATAACATAGCTCAGAAAATAATTTAATATGGCCCTTTAATGTTTCTAGATTTACCAACCCCAAAGTTGAGCCAGTAGCAATACTTTTCCATGAATTTGTCCCAATCTCTCCTCTCCATTCTCTACATCCCCCTCTCTCTGTATCGCCCCCTGTAGGTGACTAGTTTCTCCCCTGGCCGCTGCTCCGTTCACTGGGCATACATCCTGGCCGTCCTGGGCGTGTTGGATGCCGCCATCTTGGCTACTTTGGCGTTTGTTTTGGCGAATCGACAGGACGCTCTGCTGCCCCCGGACACGAAAGACGGTAAAACCAGAACAGGATACTACAGCGGGATTTAGGACAATGAAGGTTAATGCAGCAAAAGGCCTGAGTTTGGGTGTTTTCACAGTAGTGCTGTAGATATAATAAAATGTAGATATGTATATAACACACCAGCCATATTCCATAGTGGGGTGAGTTTATACAATGTCTGTACAGTATGTATTCAGATACTCTTCTGTTCTATTTTTCTATTGAAACGTTGCAGTAGGTCCTACTAAATCTCACATTTTGCAAGAAGGTGTGCAGGATTTTTTTCTCTGTGTTCTGGGGCTTCTCTCTTTCCTCCAACGCACCTGCTTCAAGCAATTTATATGCAAAGTTCTCATTATTTTAGATATAATAAAATAAAATAAATAACACTTTCTTTAGACAACAGAATGTGATTTTCAGTATTAAATCATGGTACTTTCTTTTATATTTTTATATGGCCTTATATCTGTAATCCCTCAGTGGTCCAGGTAGATTCTGTATATACATTTTGTGGGTATTTGTACGCTACTTAAGTGCATTTTACAGTGGATAGTTTTACTTTTACTTCACTACATTTGAGAGGAGGCATCTGTACTTTCTACTCCACTACATTTTAGAACTGGACTGAAAAGTAAAACATACTTTTCTTTAAGGTTTGTGACCTGCTGAAAAAGCTGAGACTTGTTTTTAGCACGATTAATTTGAGTTAACGTCTCAACTTTGAGCAAACCAAATACGCAAAAACCCACAAACAGCTAGAAAAGTTAAAATCAAATACATTCTTTATCAAAATCACTACATCGGTGCTTTAATTGTTCTAAAAAATCTCTTTCACTACTTTCACTTTTTACTCTTTAACGACATTTTTAAAAAGACACTTCTGCAGTTTTACTTAAGTAGATTTTTTCACGTGATACTTTTACTTGAGTAATCTTTTGCCCCTGTGTCTGTACTTTTATAACCTCAACCTCCACAAAGAGAACATAAATACTTGATTATGAGAGATCTTAACCCTTAACCCACTATGGAGATCTGTTTTCTTAGAATATTTTCTTATTTTTCTTGCAGTAACGACTGGACTCTTGATGTCAGCCTAGAGACAAACACATGGTGAGTTTGAGAATAGAGACAGTAAAGGTCCTAGATTACAAACAATTGAGTCTTGTGAGCTTTAAGCAATGTTATGTTGTTACCTCCTAAAAACATGCCTGGAGTTGTGTTTTGTTTCATCCACATAAAACTAATAATAAAAACAAATATCTTCAAATAAATAGATGGATGAATACTTTATTTATCCTGAAGGAAACTCATTTTTTGGCAGCAACAAAGATACATAATCATAATAATTTAGTTATTCAGTTTATAATAATCTAATACCTCTAGATCTAATCTCTTTCTTTTTTCTCCAGACTTTCTCCATCATCGTTTAGCTCCAAAATGTCCCCTGTCTTCCAGATACAAACCAGCGTTCAACAGATGTGACCTACTCTAAAATAGCTTTATTTTCCAACGCATGGAATTTTGTGTCTGTTTTTATAAATAGTACAACAGTGTCAAAGTCGGTATGGGCAGTATTTTAGATAAAGTGCTCTTTGTAAAACTAGAAATAAGCAAATGTAACTCTACCAGTCGACAGTTTCACATAAACCCTTTATTTTTTAGTTTTATTGACATTTTTCACTTCACCTATTGCGAAACAAATAAGGAAATGCAGCATCCAATCATCACTAATCAATCTTAGAAAAATAATCACTGATATTGTATTTTAATATATGTTTGAAGTACAACAGTATTTAGCCTACCAGTCAAAGGTTTGGACACACTCATTCATCAAATATATGAAGATATATGGACTTATTTTGTGAAGAAAAAACTTAAATAACTTTACTAAATATTTTTCAACAAAGCAAAAGGGTTCATTTGAGGCTTTGGTTATAAAATATTTTAGATCTTTATAAAATGCATGTATATAAAATGTAGAAAGTAGTAAAGATAGAGGAGGGTGAGGGTCCAAACTTTGACTGCAGTTGTATTTCATGTGGGGTTTGAATGTCCATTGTCCATCTACGTTTATATCTGTTCTGTAATCGCAGTTCTTCAGCATGTGTCACAAAAATTAAAGCTTTGTATGAGAGAAAAACTCACGTGTAATGTTTCCACACACTGAGCAGATTTACCACCACATCCCAATACAAACAAGATGGCGGATACAAGCTGTCGAAATGAGTGTCCTCGGCAGAGTGTCTGGGCGCTCCCCCCGAGACTGAGGAGCTCGGAGTAGAGCTTGGGGAGAGGGCATCTGTTCCGGATGTTTCCCTGTGGAGGTGTTCATGTCCCGTCGAGAGGAGGCCCCAGGGAAGACCAGGACACACTGGAGGAGCTCAGTCTCTGGGCTGAATGGGAAACGCTTTGGGATTTCCCCACAGGAGCTGCAGAAAGTGTCTGGGGTGAGGAAAGTCTGGGCGTCCCTGCTGAAACTGCTGCCTCCACAACACGACAGTAGATGGAGATTTTTCTTAAATACTCGTTGAATCCAGACAAAGCTCATTTGAAGCCACCTGAGGACATCCTGGTAAAGTTCTGTGTAGAGTTTAGAGTGTATATATATATAAAGTGGCTCCATCAAAAACACTGAATTTCCAAATCCGTCGTGCCATTTTCATGTTTCAATTACTATTTAGCCTGGGCCCTAAAACCTCTTTTCTTTTCTCTCTCTGTATAGACCAGTTTATCGTTATTTAAATAAACAATAAATTGCGATCACGAGATGATCTTGTTGTAGCCCTCCTGTAGATTGAGGCAAAATAATGCGGTGATCGAGGTGTTGTACTGACTTTATTGAAATAAATGAATTCACATTTACATTTATTTAACCTCAATGAGACGTGAAAAAACAGCGACACATGAACACAACGTGAACGGACCAATCACAGCACAGAGAGGGGCCCCTATAGATCCATGTATGGAAACAGGAAACTGGCTTTTTTTTTTTTTACTGTGTTAAAGCTTCAAAGTTTCAGCGGTGGAAGAAAGAGAAGCAGGTCAGAGGTCGGCCTGTCTCACACTTGTATCTTTGGTTTTTCATCGTTTCACTTATTGAATTATAAACGTGTTAAAACAAAAACAACAACAAATTTGCGTCATTTAAAGGTGCGCTGTGTCCGACACCTGCTTGTTTCTATGGATAAGTCATTTCTCTGTCTGGAATGTTCCACAGTGTGACTTTAAACAGCTTTACTTCACATTTATTCAATCATTTAGGTGCTTTTATAGCTCAAAAATATCCACAAAAACAGGCCTCTTCACAGATCTGACCTGTAATTTGGTCTGGTTTGGTCTCCATGAAGATAAAAAGGTTTAACGCCACACTGTGAAACATTCAAGACGAAACAATCACCATGGAGAAGAGCATTTGACGGACCCTCCAATGGAAAAGTTACACAATGCACCTTTAATTCAGTTATTTTATTATTTTTAATCTCAAAGTTTAGTTTGGTCCCAGTTTGCATGGATAAAAGTTGAGTTACTGTTTATAGTTAATACTGTATCGACTGCACTGACTCTCAGGAGCTTATGGATCATATTCTACCAGATGCCCTACCGTCGTGTACAGTAATCTCTACACACAATAACAACACGAGTTCAGAAACGTGTATCGGGAACTTTAATCATAATGTTTTCTGTATTAAAGGTGCATTATGTAACCTCGGAGATGTTATTGCTTTGTCTGGAATGTTCCTCAGCACGACTTTAAACTGTTCTATCTCCATGGAGACTCAACCAGACCAAGTTACAGGTCAGAGCTGTGGAGAGGCGACCCCCCTCACAGTCAGAATGTTTGTTTTTCTAGGTATTTTTAAGCTACGAAACCTCCTGTAATTGGATAAATGTAAAGTAGAGCTGTTTAATGTCATACTGTGGAACATTCCAGGCAGAGCAATGACGTATCCATAGAAACAAGCAGGTGAAGGTGACCCAACAAGAAAGTTACATAGTGCACCTTTAAGTTTCAGTTGTATTAGTTGGTGTTCTGATTGTTTTTATGGTACAAATTTATCTAAACATTAAACGTTCTTAATTGGAAACTGGGACAAAACAATAAAACGTCATCAGTCGGTAGAGACGGGTCTGACTCTGCTCTCTTCAGCTCCACCTCTGATTTTATGCAGTTTCACAAAAAGCAGCAACAAAAATGAACCTAAAACAGAAAACACAGACGATCCTTCTCCCTCCTTGACTCCTCTCTCCTCATCTCCTACCTCCTTCCTTATTTCTTGTGTCCTCTCCTTTGAAGAAAAATCTACATAATCTTATTTGAGAAGTTTGGTTTGCAAAGTCTGTTAAATATATTTTATTATCTTTATAGAAGAGTTTGATTTTACATTTCATAAACCTGACCCATATGTGTTTCCAAATACAATATGTTAAAATCAAATATAGTTTTTACTGATAACAAGTTTAATGTTGATTTACTCCAGGGACCCACATTTATGTTATAATTTGGTGTTTTGGTTCTCGAGATGGTTTCCCAATCAGAAAGGAGAACGAGCCTCACACGAGTTTCCCATTTGTGTTGCCAGTTTTAATGCTGAAATCCGGTTGTTTTAAACCTAAAATGCCTCTCTCTGATCTGAATCCTCTCTACCTTTTTCTGGAGGTTCTGAGCTTGTACGAAATTTGTTTGTACTTTCCATTCGCAGGATAAGGCACTGGCAACACAGGTTCAGTTGTAATTGTAATACCTTTTTAAAACAATAAAGGCCACCACACACTGCAGGATTTTTCAGTCTTAAACGATTTTTAAACATGCGACAAAAAGCGCACACCACAGACACGAGGAGAATCTTATGAGACTTAAAATCTCTGATCGCAAAGACTCCAGCGGGATCTGTCTGCAGACCACAGGATATAAAGTTGTGAGCGCGATCACGTCGGCTGTTTCCTGTCTACAGTAAAACCACTCGCATTGAGACTCTTAAGTGTTCAAAAGATCAGAGCTCTGCACTTCTAGTTTAGACACAAGTTAAAACTGTGTTATTATTTGTGAAATGTGGTGCAATGTTTCAGATACATGATTTTTAAAGCATAAAAAGTTGGTGATAAAGTCCACAGGAAATGCAGTCTCTATCGCTAATCTGCAGCTTTACGTGAGGAGCTACTTTCGCCTTTTTACTTTCAAAGAACACTTCAAACTTGATTAATAGCGCGGTTTTGTGGACTAGATGTCATTATTTGCAGAGGAAATTTCTATAGGTAATGTGGATGAGATGCTGCACGTTAAATTTACCACTTTACGAGAGATCTCTGTGTCCATCACTCTGTCCGCTCTGTTTTATTTGCTGTTACTGTCGCATTGCTGATGTTTGGTGGTTAGTGTGTGGCGGCCTTAAGATCATCGTTCCTTTAAACTACTAAAAACAATGTAATTATTTTAAATTTTAAATATCTTATTATGATTCTGTAGATATTTCTTCTGACCTCAGTCCTATCTTCCTCTCAACCGTCCTCCCTCTCTCTCCTTCCTACCTCCTCGTCTCCTACTCCCTCATCAGCTCCAGCGCCTGCCTCAGTAAAATCTGGGGGTCGTAGTTCACTATGGCTCTCCTCTTCCTCCTACGACTCCCATGATCCTCCTCTATGTCGACGCGTTTGATTCGCTGCAGACCCTGAGACGGGCGGGGCTCAACCTCCTCCTCCTCCAGCCGTTTCACTCGGAGCAGCGGGGGGTCATCACTGGGGGGTGTGTCCTCCAGGGAACGCCGGCTCCTCCTGTGGGCGGGGCTTACAGATGAGGGGGCTGAGTCGGAGAGATCCCTCCTCATTCGGCGACCCGAGGGCCTCACAGCCTCGCTTGGACCCAGACTCGAAAGGATCTGACCAATCAGACGCCTAGCAAAGATAAATAGCAAATATAAAGAGTAGGAAAAATTTAAGATGCCTATGCGTACATAAGATAAATAAACATGTTATATTGCTTTTGCTGGGCAAAATTTATACACTTATATCTATCAGAAAATGACTTAAAAGTAGTGAAATTATCTGTCCATGCAACAAGATAATTTAACTTGACAAATTATCTTAACCCCTTAACGTTGAGTGTGACAAATATGCGACAAACCATTTGGATCAAGATCAAGGTCAAGCTAACATACGTGAACATTTACACAGACAGTGGCTCCCTCTTTTCTGCATCACTCAAGGAAAAACAAAAACTAAACCTTTGGTAAGGATTTGTTTCTAGTTGTCGCAAGTTTGCAACATACCCAAATTTCTATAAATTTTTTGATCTAGTCAAATTAATCATCTCAATTTACCATCTACTTAAAAGCAAGAACACACACAAAACATTATTTTGATGTACATCTGTATAAATTCAGATGTAAATCTACTAGTAAGTAGATTTATTATCTACTTACTAGTTCTGAGACTGTTTAATTCTAGTCTAGAAGTAGTTTATTTTATAAATGAATAATAATAAATAAATGATATAAGTTTTAAAATCTTGGCCAGATCAGAGAAATTTGCAGTGTAGCAAGTCCCTTCTACATTCTGTTCGACTCCAGCATTTGGAATTGGACCATAAAGGGAAAATTCTCCTTCCAAACTTGAGACAATCTAACCACAGCCGCTAATTTGTATAACGTGTCTCTCAAATGTGGAAGACATCTCCTTTCAAAAAATTCTCATATCATTCAGAACCAAATATATAACTTCTTTTACCTGGGATAAATAATCATTTGTTGCTTCGATTGTTGGTTTTGTACAAATCGGCACTATTTCTCAGTCCTTTGAGTTGTTTTTTTAACACGAGCAGTTTGTTGTTACCTGAACGGAGCGTGCTTCTCTCTGATTGGTTAATCCACCTGTCAATCACACCCTCTGAACTCAGGGAGGCAGGATACAGCTCCAGATCCTCTCGTTTTTGTAAAGTGTGTGGCTCTGGTTGGCCAAATATGATTTTGTAGTAACTGATTAAACTCTTATATGCTAAAATGATCAGACTTATTCAGATTTGTAAATTTGTACTTCAGCGCTAAAATATAGGTAATATTTGTATAGTTATGTTTGTCCCACATACCTGAGTGTCTCTTGCTCACTCTCTCTTGGTCCTGACCTCTGGGTTTGCTGCAGTTTGTTCAAAAGAGCTTCAGAAAAGTCCGGATCCAACCTGAAACCAGACAAAATACGTTAAAGGTGCATTGTGTAGCTTTTCAGTGTCTGTGGAGATGTTATTGCTTTGTCTGGAATGTTTCACAGTGTGGCATTAAACCTTTCTATCTCCATGGAGACCAAACTGGACCAAGTTACAGGTCAGATCTGTGGAGAGATGACCCGGTTCAAAGTCAGAATAACTGTTTTTCTAGGTATTTTTTAGCTACAAAACCACCTATAATTGGATGAATGTAAGGCGATTTAATGTCATACTGTGGAACATTTTGTGTTTTATTATTTTATTTAAATTGTAAAACATAAAATAAACAACCAAATTAATTAAAATAAAGCCAACCCAATAATTTTGTAAATGTAGATGACTTCAGTTTGTGGTGTTGTTTTCATATTTATTATGCTTCAAAATTAGTGACCAAACACCAGCCTTTGTAAAAACTGAAGTGTCCTCTGCTCAAGTGTTTTTTAGTTTTTCATTTTATTTGTGAACTTTTAACCATGTTGTCAGCAACATCCTCCCACAGCTGCCTATTATCTCTAGAGCTGCACTATGTAACTTTTTGGTTTGGGGTCCTTCAGCTGTTTGTTTCTGTGGATGTGTCATGTGCTCTGCCTGAAATATTCCACAATATGACATAAACAGATATACTTTACTTTTTATTCAATTACAGGTGGTTTAAAGCTCAAAAATATCTAGAAAAACAGTGATTCTGACTGTGAACGGGGTCGCCTCTCCACAGATCTGACCTGTAACTTGGTCTGGTTTGGTCTCCATGAAGAGAGAAAGGTTTAATGCCGTACTGTGAAACATTTCAGACAAAGCAATAACATCTCCACAGAGAAAAGCATTTGACGGACCCTCCACCAGAAAAGTTGCACAATGCACCTTTAAATATTTATTCATTTTAACACGACTCTGCAAAAACCACATAAAACTGGACAGGAAATAGTGATGCAAACATTGACATTACCAGGTGCCCATTTTACCCTCTAAACCAGTCCAGACCCAGAGTTGCCCCTGACCTCTGGAGCAGCGCCTCAGCCAGCTGTGGTTCCACCATTCTCCACCAGGGGGCTTGCGGCCGGCTCATGGTCAGCCGGGGACTGGTCTCGTCGTAGTCCGGGAGGGACTTGATCTCCGAGGGGTTCAGGTCCTCCTCCTGGTCCTGGTCCAGCTCCACCTGCACCTCTGGATTCACGAGTCCCGCCCTCTCTGCGTCCGCCAGCAGCTGCAGCACAGCGTTCATGTACGCTACAGGGACACCTACAGGTCAGGCTGAAGTACTGCAGGTATCACGAAAAATCTGAGGGACTTTTAAGAGATCTGATTCGTATTGATGCTAGGGGTGTTTAACAGTTACCATGGAGACACAACACACACATTAGCAAACACAACCAAATAAGTTTTAAGATCGTCTGAAAACTTAAGAAAAAACACACGCATTTCAACACATTTTCAGGAGCCTGTGATGAATGCAAGTCTTCATGGTCCCATTTTCGGTGTTTGATTTTCAATAAAAAAGGTGAAAGTGACTAATTCAAAAGTTAATTCTAGATAGTTTGTCACTGTAATATTATTTGAGAGGGATATGTTTAAGAACACAAATCAGCTCACTTTGTTCAACCCAACTAAGTCAGTTCTTTGGTGAGATTGCGTTCAAATAAAGTTCAGATTAAAGTCTAACAAAGCCTCAGACAGAGCAGAGCCTACAATTAGCGTCCCTCTCACCCACCATCAGTGCGGACAGTTTCTTATTTTTGTTTTTTCCTTTGACTTATTTCTACAGCCCAAACCTGCTCTCTGCTGCTGCTCCTCCTGCTGCTCCCGCCTCTGGTCTCTCTCCACCAGTCGCTGCAGGGCCTGCTCCAGGCCACGCCCCCTCCAGTCCTCCTCCGGGACAGAAATGGACACCATGCGGTCCTCATAGGGCAGCACGTCTCTCTGCACACGCCTGACTCCGCCCCCATAGTCCAGGCCACGCCCTCTTCCAGCAGGAACACACTGAGAGGGGCAATAATGTAGGGTCACTTCACAAATTCAATTCAGTCTGATTCATCGAAGCGTCAGATCAGCAGAACAAACCGAAAAATCTAACTTTACATCAGTGAAGACAAAAGCAGACATCTTCCCTGTCTATAAATGCACAAGGCTTTTAACTTCTGCACGTTTTTCACAAACTAAATAATCTGTATTGACGCTTATTGATATAGGCTGAAAACATGTTTGTTTTGGCTTCTCCTTCAGCTCTGTGATTGGTCCACTTTGCCCATTGCTCACAAATAGAAGACAAAGAGTTTCTTGATTTCCCTGTGTCTGTGTGGCTCTAAACCTCTTCACTTCCATTCACCGTCAGTATCTGGTGCCACACAGACTCATCCGAGTCTCATTAAACATGGATCCTGGACACTGTTGCTCAGTAGCGAGTGTTTTTTTTATTTTTTTTTATTGGTTTATGGTTTATTTCGAGCATAGTACACAAAACCATATGCAAGCTCCAAGTATAAGAAACAAAAAATGTAAACAAGGACGATCAAAGTTGTTTACATGCAGGCCCGAAAAGGTCTGGAAAGAAGTAAAAAATGTGTTAAATCCCACCCCTTCTCCAAAATTAGAAGAAAATTAGAGTGTGTGGTGTCTTGGTGGTGGTGGATGTTTCACAGAAAACACTGGAGCAGGCCTGTACTTTCTGACAAACACGCCATTAGGTTCGACAAAGGTTTTTTCCACTGTTATTCCAGGTGCATCCATGTGTTGCCATAGTGACACTTCCTTACTTCCCTGGGATTGGTCAGTGAGAGCAAACAGAAGGGACTGAGCCTCTTATCAGATCCTATTGATTTGTCTGAAAATACCAAAGGGTGCTGCACCTAAAGATAGTTCAGATTGATTTAGGCTCCACAAGAAACATACGTATGTAATTAGATAAACACAAGAGTGGATTTGTGTGTGAGCTACATCGCTACGGCAGAGTTTTATCCACCTCTTATAAGGATATTTTGGACTCCTGATCTCTGAAAGTGGAGCCCTAATGTCGTTACTGTGGCCCAGTGGTGATCTTGTCTGTCTGTGAGGGGAGTATGGTTTGACAGCGAGATGTAATACACCTTTTATGTATGCTTTTTTTTTCAGTATCATCTCAGAAGGTAATTTAATATCGTTTGACAGATTGCACATCAGCAAATCAAACTGAAAGCACAATGAAGTTTGTCAGTTTTATGTTCTGATTGACGTATTTTGGTTGCCTGACCAGCCCAGGGTCTAGAATTGAACCGTAGAGCGTGAAAAATCTCTGTCCAAACTTGAGACAATCCAACCACAGCCGCTAATTTGTATCACGCGTCTCTCAAATGCGGAAGACATTCAGAGCAAAATACAAAAAACCTTCTTTTACCAGAGATAAATAATAGTTTGGTGCTTTGATTGTTGATTATAGTAAAATCCACACAGTTTCTCAGTCCTTTATGTAGATTTTTCTCAGTTTTTTGTTTGTTTTTGGTGCAAATGGAGCATGCTTCTCTCTGATTGGTTAACCTGTCTGTCAATTACAGCCTCTGAAATCAGGGAGAGGGGACACAGCTCCAGATCCACACGTTTTTGTAATGTTTTATCAAAGCGTGTGGTTCAGGCAAGTATTTTGGTACAGCGGCTTTTGGTCTTTTCTTTGCTTTTCTGGTCTTTTCTTTGCTTTTTGCTTTGCTTTTGGTTTGAGCTTTAAGCCATGTTATAATGTTGTTAACGCCTCAAAAACATACCTGGAGTTGTGTTTTGTTTCATTCACACATGTTTAAGAAACATTTTATTGTTTGTCTTTCTACATCTGCAAAATGCTCTGAAACAAACGACAACTCCAGGTCTGTTTTTGAGGAGGTAACAACATTATAACATATAGAAAATAGCGTAATATGGGCTCTTTAAGTTTCACTGCACTTTGTCACTCTCAATCTTTTCTACACAGTCAGGTTTATCTCGTTTATCAGTTCAGATGTGATTATCGTAAACTAACTGTCACCAATTAGTCCCTTTTTCTCTCTGTCCGATCGATACTTGAGCAGACCCCAGTCTCCTCTTCATCGTGCCTGTGCTGACTCCAAGATCTTCTGCTGTCTCTAAATCAAACCCCAGCGCAATTATCATCAACATCACCTATCGAGGAACTGTGTAAATCTACCGGAAAATCTATAATCTATAATCTAATTAATAAATTGTGAACCTGAAAGTAATTTTAACACGTATCAATACACTAGCACCAGGGTTACACTGAGAAACACCTCACAACAAGAAGTTACTGGTATTTCTGTCATTATTTTGCGCAAAAAACTACAGTATTAAGATAATTGATAATACTGAGGTCAATCACCTGCTTATTTCTATGTATATGTCTGTGGTCTGTCTGAAATGTTTCACTGTATGACTTTAAATAGCCCTACTTTACATTTATTCATTTACAGGTGGTTTTATAGCTCAAAATACCTCGAAAAATATAATACTGATTTGTGTAAATTTGAAAATAACTTTTGTAGTTGAAAAAGGAAAAGACAGAAAATAAATAAAGATAAAGAAAATAAGAAAAACAGCAACCCTTTGCACTTAAAATACGTTTCTTCTCTCAAGCTGAAAACACTCCGTTCTACCTTGTGATGTCATGCGGTAATACAGGAAGTGCTCCACTGTGTTTCTAAACTCCTCACACTTTCAATAGAATAACATGGATAATTTCAGCCCTGACATTGACCATCTCTATTAAACACAAAAGGTAAAAGGAGCTGTTAACCTGAAAACTACCACTGCATGACATCACAATGTGCATTTTGAGCTTTGGAGATGTAAACAGATAAATAATAAACGACAACTCAGTGAAACAAAACACAATCCAGGTATGTTTTTGAGGAGGTAACAACATCACAACACAACTAAAAGCTCACAAGAGTCAAATTTGCATAATATAAGACCTTAATGATAAAATATTTCACTGGGATTATCCATCTTTATTGTTATTGTGTTGTTTATCACAGTATATCTCAGTAAAAATATACTGGGCGTCAAAATGTGTTATTGTGACAGGCTTAATTTTCTTTTATGGGATGCGTGTCTTCTCCAGATCTGAATCAGGTTGTGTTAAAGGACTGCAGTAAATCAGAGAGAGAGCTCCATTAGGAAATTAAGTACTATGGTCCACTGCCTGTGAACGCACCACTGGCCCCAAATGCCCCATCATTATAATGGCCCATCACAACTGTTATGGAGGCTTTATCTCATCTCATATTAATTCAGGTTTAATGACATAAAGGAAGTGAGGCATAGGGGTGACCTGGGTCTCATTTACCATTTGTGGTGTAATATTTATTCATTAGTTTTCTTGGTTTTTAATAACTGGAGGGAATTAAACCAGAATAGAGTAAATAAGAGAATTTTTTGTGTTTTGATATGATTTAATACTAAACCAGGTCTAAACCAGTACCAATACTCAATACTAGTACTCAAATCTTTCAAAATAATATTGATTAGTACAGTGACAGTAAATAGAACTAGAAAAAAACAAAACAAAACCTCTGTTAATATCGCGATTAAAATCATGAGGAACCCAAGACGTAACTCATATACATGTATTTTTCTTTTGTGAACCTTTTTCTACACATTTAAGATTAACTTTCGGTGAAATCTCTGCATGAATGATTCATGTGTTGATGACGATCGGACACTAACTGTAATAGGAGGACAGCGTCTCCGTGGAGACGAGCTGCTGCCGTCGCCCTGGAGACCTTCTCTGAGTCACCACGGCAACCACATCACATCCCAGAACCACATCACACCTCAGAAACCGTAATTAAGACATAACCTGGGTTTAGGATCAGGACAAAACCAGGACCGAACCCAGAATTAGGACCAAATCAGGACCAAATGAAGCAACATCCAAATGAGGACCAAACCAGGACTGAACTGGGTTTAAAGACGAGACAGACCTCAGATGAACCAGGCACATGTGAACATAAGAACCAACCCAGGACCAGAACCAGGTCTAAGGACAGACTAAACCAGTCCAAATAAAACTAAAAATATCAACATAATATAAGGAGACATGACAGAGGCTGAACGATCCAGACTAAACCAGAGTAAAATCATGTCAGACCAAATCAGAGGAATAAACTGGACATAAACTGGACATTAGACTAGGAAACAAACAAGAACCCAGGCCAGGACTGATCCAGAGCTGATCCAGGCCATTCCTTATGTAAGATAAACTTCACTGTATCTTTAAGAACGCACGTATCATTTATCAATATGGATACGTAAACTGCGTAGTTATGTCTCCGCCAAAATTACCCTCTGCATTTACGCGTTTTCGGCGCAGGTTTGTCTTAGAAGATAAAAATGCGGTGGTACCTGCGCGGACTGGAGCAGAGCGGCGCTGAGGAGCACCAGGACACAAGCGGGCTCCATCTGCGGTGGCGTCCGGGACAGAAGCGCAGTCTGCGGCGAGAGGAGAGCGAGTGTGCCGCGTCAGGCTGCGGACGGGGCTGATAAACAGGCGATCAACAGGATCCAGCGGAAGCGGAGAGGGGCGGGGACAGGAGGAGGAGAGGAGGAGAGGAAAGTGAGTGAGAGGAGAGAAAGAGAGGGGTAGGAAGAGAGGATGAGACGAAAAAACGTACCAACTGTGGTGTAGAGTATGTAGACCTATGCATTTAGTTTATAACATCTAACATATATGGGTACAGCTCAGTATAGCTCAGAGCGTTTGTCCACTGATCCGGAAATTGGCGGTGCGATTCCAGCTCCCACTGTTAAATACAGTTAAGTGTCTTGCCCAACATTATTATTACCCAAAACATAACAACAACAAAAACTGGCACCTTTAAAAAATGAATATAAGAACTAAAACAAAAAAGTTATTGTAATTCTGTTACTGTTAGAGGTTAGTATATAAAATAACCTGATAATTAATAAAGTCTAACACTATAGAAGAGTATAAAGTGTTATGTTTGAAACATATAGAGCTCTGGAATGAATGAATTATGCATTCAATTTTGTTAGTTTTAATTTATATTTTCTCTCTTATATATACAGTAAGTCACAAGTGATATTGTAAATGCAAATTTGCTGTTCATACGCTGCTTTTCTTTTTTGGAATTTTGTCATTGTTTAATAGGGTTTGACATTATACCGTAAGTACTTTTACTTCAGCCTAAATCCTTTCAGTCGTGATCCATGGGGTTCTAGTCTATGTTTTGTTTTGTTTTGTTTTGCTTTGTAGTGCTGCAAAATGACTGAATAAATGACTACAAAAACCCCCCTCAAAACCTTGCCCTCAGTGTTTGTGTACATTGGTGTGTGAATGGGTGAGTGGTTCCTTGATGTAAAGCGCTTTGAGTACTTTGAAGGTGGAAAAGCGCTATATTAAAATGTGACTACTAACCATAAAATCATATACTAGAACTACAAATTTCATTCCAAGAATAGCGATTAAAATGGATGAAACAAGACTAAACGGTATTTAAAAAGAGGCGCTGTCCGTGGTGCTGAATCACACAAAAAACACATAAAAGTACTCTTTGTGAGTACAGGGGGTTCACAAAAAATTGACATCATTTCGCAGGCCAGTAATTTTGGCAATTCTTGTTGAAATAACCTAGAATTTTCACAGAATGTTTAGGAACAAATCGAGATTTTATATTTAATGGTTTATGTTCGTTTTGATTTCAGGTTGAGCCATGTTGTTCACTTCCAAAAAGAAGTCATTTTGCATTTTGGAATCTGCTTGCACACAGTCACCCAAGACTGTGCAGCCTTCAATGCAAAATTTTGAAAAACTTCACCAACTGGCAAACAAAGTTCGATAATAAACTTATGATGTTCAACACCTAAACTGTTTAATTTCATTTGGGCTAGACTTAGTAGTTTTCAAGATAATTGCTTTTAAAATGATATCAAATTTTTTGGGACACCCTGTATTATTTTGTAGTAAGACCAGCCACTCAGAAAGGAGCATTTGTGGATATTTACTTGGAGAAAATGTACAATTTTAAACGAAGACACCGTTTTTTCATCAGTTTGTTGTTTATTGAAAGTTCCACTGAATGAACACAGCAGGAGGAAGAGGGGCGGGGCGTCTCCATAGCAACAGGTCACACAAACCAATCAGCTGCAGTTATCAGTGACATCATTAACGTAAACTCAAGAAATCAACAAATCAGCTGCAGTATTCAGTGACATCATAAATATTAGAGAAAATAATAAAACACTTTCACCATGGTTACAGATGCAGACACGGGAAATGACAGCACGCATACGCCAAAAATGTAAAGGAAGGAAGGAGGCAGTTTGAACTTAATCTGACCATCCATTCTTGCTGGTAACAGTTACTTCATACATCCCTAATATTGCAATCTTCTCCATCCATTATGTCTAATTTCAGGAGTAAATTTGAATTCTTTCCTTCCCTTAAAGGTGCATTGTGTAACTTTTCTGCTGAAGGGTCCATCACATGATTTTCTCCATGGAGGTGTTATTTCTTGGTCTAGAATGTTTCACAGTTTGGCATTAAACCTTTCTATCCTCACGAAGATCAAACCAGACCAAGTTACAGGTCAGATCTGCGTCAGAATGCCTGTTTTACTCGGCATTTTTGAGCTATAAAACCTCATCTAGAGCTGTTTAAAGTCATACTGTGGAACATTCCAGGCAGGGCAATGCAAACATATCCACAGAAACAAGCAGGTGACGGACCCCCAAATAAAAAAAATTACACAATACACCTTTGAAAATGTAAGAACTTGTAAAAACATAACAAAATATGAATCATTTATCATTGAAAAATAATAAAATAATATTAAAAATATTCCCTTTACAACCCAGTATCTTTAGATTTCTGTACCTTCAAAATGATTTTATTGATTGAAAATTTTAAAAAATGAAGTAACTTAACGTCAAATCAGGATGTATCAAGTCAGAGGGGCGGGGGCAATTCACTGACACTCTGAAATTTTACAACACGAGCAGAAACACAGCACCATGCACCACTTCCCCGAAAACCATCCATCAAACACACAAGCTGGAAGCTGATTGGCCCAGGACTCCACCCATCACAACACTGGGTTTGGCAGAAACAGGGAAGTCCCGCTCAACAAAGGGTTTTATATATATTTTACAACTTAAAGTGCAATAAATGATGCAGATATTCTTCTAAATGTCTTGATGATTTTGTAAATATAAGTCTATTCAGGCTTCAAGTCACAACAACTCTTATAACTTAGAAAAGATACGATTGTAGATATTTTTCTGTGTGTTTTTCTATAATATTAACTACCTTCTTAAATTAAAGATGCACTATGTAACTTTTCTCTCATCTGCTCGTCACCATGGTGATGTTTTTGCTTTGTCTGGATGTCCCGGTGTGGCATTCAGCGCATCCGCCTCGCACTTACTACTGACCAAAACACGTTTTTATCGACTTCAAACCTCTTACTGTGAGGAGTGGGCTCGCCTCTCCACAGATCTGGCATGTAGCTTGGCCCTGTGACGTCGCCTGCTGTCTCCGTAGAGATAAATAAGCGTAATGACACACTGTGGAACATGGACAGAGAAGCCGGTGACGAATCCCCCACCAAAAGTTACACGGTGCCACTCTAAAAACATATTGTGCGTATTTCTGTTGCTCAGGTGCATCGTGGGAGCTGAAGTCTTCTAATATTTGCAGATTTAAAACTAGGCTGTACATTTTTTTATACCTGCATTTGACCTCGCTTTTCTTCTTAATCGATAAAGATCATTTGATATTATAAAGATAGTACGATTTATCATCAAAATAAATACATTTTGTGGTTGTTGAGCGGGACGTCTCTTCAGAGGAATGTAACAGACAGCAGAGACAGGGCAAAACTTTGAAACTGGCGGCCATTTTGGATCCAGCAGGAAGTTCGGATCAGACTGGGTTCAAACACGGGCTGAATGACATCACTTCCTTATTATATTTACATGCAGCACACATGACTTATCTGAAACAAAAATAAATCAATAAAAAAACAGGAAGCAGTGCGAGACAGTGGCAGGTTTAGAGCTGGTGTCTTTTCTATTCTTTCTCCTCAATTCTTCACATCTCCGTCTGGAAATATCTAGAAATTATGTACGCATAGACTGTATATATAAAAGGACATGGCTAACCCGCCACGTTTCAAATAGGAAGTGAGCATGAGGGCGCTTCCAGCTCCATCGACGCTGGCTCCATTTGACCATTTGCATTGGAAAATAGGCTATTATAATAAGGACAGGAAGTGACGCGATGTTGAGTCACGGCACTTCTGGTCAGTGCTTTTCTTTGGCAAAATACCTGTGGAAAAGTGATGCCTTTTTTTGAACAGCTTCATAAATCTGCCCCAACACCAAATCTTCATCCAACAAGGTCGACAAAAAACGTATTCTGTCCATGAAGAATTTATCCACAACTATCAAGGGAAGAAAGACGAAAACTTAAGGCTAACAACGAATAGCATTAGTGAAGGACTCCTGAGCAAAACTAATGTTATGGTCATGAATAAAACATAAATAACTTGTTCACTCAGACTGATTCTACAATTAAAATTAAAAATCGATTTTGTGATGTCGATATTAGCACAGACTGGTAGATTTGTGCAGTTTAAATGGTCGACATTTAATCTGTGAACATCTATAGCATTTAAATTGTACAGATCTCTTAGTCTGTGCTAATGTATCTACATCACAAAATCAATTTTTAATTTTAATAGTCGAATCAGTCTGAGTGAACAAGTTATTTATGTTTTATTCATGACCATAATGTTAGTTTTGCTCATGAGTAGTCTCACTGATGCTCGTTGTTGTTCGCCTTTAAGTTTTCATCTTTCTTACCTTGATAGTTGTGAATAAATTCTTCATGGACAAAATATATGTTCTTTGTCGACCTTGTTGGATGAAGATTTGGTGTTGGGGCAGATTTATGAAGCTGGTGAAAAATATGCAACACTTTTCCACAGGTATTTTGCCGTAGAAAAGCACTGACCATCATCTATTGTCGTCCCATTCTCTGTAACTGCTGCTATGAACCTCGTCCTTTCGGTCTTAAAATGTCTGTATTAATCCACCTGTTGTTTTTGTTTTGCTATTTTGTCTGTAAATAAATTCCTAATATGGAGCTGACTCAAAATTTGCTCCTATCGTGAGCTTCATTTGACTGAAGCGGAACACTCCCTTAGTCCAGTTTTTATACAGTCTATGGATGTAAACTAGAAATTAGCAAAATGTTCTTTCCAGAAACATCTCCAGCTCTGCACCTGCCGCTTTTTCTCTTTTTTTTGAGCCCAGTCTGACCTACTTCACCTCATTTGAAAACCCGGGGCTTATTGAAATAAACGCTTCTATTAGATAATATAGAACATCTGTCACAAACATACATTCGCCCATAGTTCATATCAATAACATTATCATCTATACACGCACTGGGCTGGACTTTTGGTGCTTTAGTCATTTACACATTGATTATAGTGAACATCTAAAGGTCCCACCCACCCAAGGCAAAAACCCCAAACCCTGAACCACACCGATTTGTACCCCCCCAAACCCAACCCCCACCCAAACCTCCATAATCCCAAACTCGCAGAACAGACAGAAAAGAGAAGAGCAGAGCAAGCTGTAGCCCAGTGGTGCCTCTTCACTCCCACGCTTTCTGAAAAATAAATTTAAAAATGTGTATTGTTAATATAATGAAGGAGTCAAGATAGAAACAGAAACCAGAAGAGGTGGGGCCAATTCTTTCTTTTGCAAGTCCCAAGCAAGTCTCAAGTCTTTGGTTGCAAGTCCGAGTCAAGTCTCAAGTCAAAGACAGAGAAAACTGAGTCAAATCCTGAGGCAAACATGGGCAAAACTAAGTCCAGTCCTGAGTCAAAGATAGGCAGGTCCAAGTTAAGACCTCACAAGTCCAAGTCAAGTCCAAGTCATGGTAACACAGGGATGTAACAGTATACAAATCTCATGCTACATCTTCCTTTTTAAATGCCTGGTAGAAACCTCTGCGTGAATCATTAGTCATAATCCTCAGAATTAAGATTTAATTTAAAAGTGCTTATTAACAGTTACTTTGTCGTGTAGTCATCAAAATAGTGGCTCACGTCTGATTCGAGTGTAAATCATAACCTCTGGCAACGATAAACCTGACAGGAAAAGGTCTGAAAAAGAAATTGCAAAGTAGTGCTCTCCATGGTGCTGAAAGATTGTCCCTTCTACTTACTAGTATAGCTCCCCAGCTACTTCCAATGTCAGACTGTTTTTGGTTGGCCAATCTAACTACCTAAATGCAATTCAGATCAGCCAATACCAACCATCTCACTCCCCTCAGAAAAAAGCTCATTACAGCATTTCAGATCTCTGCAAAAACTCACCTGTTCAATCTGGTATACCCCCCATGATTTCCACCTCTGATTTCGGTTTCCTAATGTCGCTTATTGTTTGTAAAGCACTATATAAGTCTGATGTATTCTTATTGTTATTATTATTGGTAGTAGTAGTAGTACTATAAAGAAGGTGCATGCCAGTACTAAAAACTCTTTATAGTGTTGGTGCTGTCTGTGGTGCTGAAAGAGTCCTTCTGATGCATAAAAGAACTCAGACAGGACTGATGTGGTGCAGAGTTCATGTTCCCACTTGTCCTGGTGAAGATTTAGTCTCAGAGGTGTTATTTATTTCAACACTGATAAAGTGTCAGAGCAGCCTATAGTGTGAGATGGACAATCACTACGAGCACAAACTAAAACCAAACTAACCCTATTCGATCTAACATTTTTGGGTTGTCTGTTTGAATATTTCTTTTAAAAACATTGTCCAAACTATATATTTACACAGGTTCTTGCCCCATCGGAAACTGATGGGGGTGCTGTCCATGGTGCTGAAAACATCTATGATCCTTTGTCATGTGCTGCATGAATGAATGTAAATATTTACTCACCTGTCTGTGTGAATTGTAGGCTCACATCTGATTGGAGAATGAGGTGGGCGCCCCCTGTTGGCCATAGCCCTGTCCGTACTCTGCATCCTTCAAAACCATAAAAACAATACATTAGTATAAATGAATAGATACAATATAATATTTACATTTACTAAGAATGAGTAGAGTAGTAGTACAGCTGCTACAGGGTGAGGGACAAGAAAAAGAAGGAGGATGGAGTTACAAAGCTTTGATATTTTTCTGATGTACAAATATGACACATTGTCAGGAGACTTACAAACCCTCAGATTAAATGTGGAGCTTCAATTTGACTACAAATATTCTTTATATTTAAAAAAAAAAAAAAAAAACAAACAAACAAGAAAAATAAAATCCCAAACAGGTTTTATCTTATTTTTAGATTTTTATGTGAGAAAAACATTACAACATAGAAGTAAGCTCACAATGTTACTTATATACAGTGATACCTGGTTGTATCCTTGCTGGTTGTAGTCAGGCTGGTAACCCCCCTGTCCTGAGGCATAGGGGTCCTGCTCATACGCCCCCTGTTGGCCATATGCGTCTGCTGCAGGTTTGGTCTGAGGAGGAGGAGCTCTCATGAACGGGGCAATGATTCCAGTCTCCTTAAAGACGAACCAGAGGTTTCCAGCCCACAACACCAGGTTTATGAAGCCAAATGCCTGAGGAGAAGAGAAAGGGATGAACCAGAACGTACATCTGACAGGTAAAGAAGAGGGAACAACAACCCAAGGACTTAAGTGCTTCTGAAACCTCAGCACCTGGAGAGGCTCTAAAGCTCTAACGTTTTGCTCTATCAGGATCTGTGACGAAGACCTGAATTCAACCATTTCACCAACTGAAAACCTGTAACTCACGCTTGGACAAATAAATGCACATTTTTGAGTTTCATTAATTTCATGAACTTCATATATTAAGTACACTAGTCTCCATGGAGATTATAATTTTGTCTGAAATGTCCCGGTGTGGCTTTAAACGTATCCATCTTACATTTTCTCAGTAACATGGGTTTTTATTGACCTAAAAATTTGCATTCTTTCTGTGACTGCGCTTGCCTCTCCACAGATTTTATACATAACTTGGCCCTGTTGTGTCACTGCTGTCATTGCTGCTCTATGGAAAGAAGCAAGAAAAGTTACAGAAAAGTTACAGCCGTGTAAAAGTACTGACCACAGAGGTGTTGAGTCCGGACATGACGGGGTCGTGCACTTCTTTGCAGTGGTTGGCTTCAGTGTCACAGGCGTGGATCAGACTCACCACCTTCTCCGGGTCTGTGGCTGTTTTCACGTCAGACAAACCCTTGGCCCAAGCAGCAGAAGATACCAGCCACATGAAGGCGAAGAACGCAGTCACACCAAGGTCCTACGACACCAGAGGAGAGGTTCAGAGCGTTCATCTCATCTTCAAATCATCTATAAATGCAGTAATCTGGAAAGTCTAGAATAATATCACATTTGGGATACTTGATTACGGCAAAAATCTCAGTATTGATTATTTAGCTCTAAATGGAAGTCATAAATATTTCAAACATTTAGTTTTGTACTGTCAAAATGTACGTGCAAAAGTACAGACGATAATAAATTTAAATGAGTAATTATTATTCACTTCTTCACTTCACTTCTTCTTTATTTAAAGGTCCTTTAGGTTTTACGCACTGACTCTTGTGAGTTTTAAACCATGTTAGAAGGTTGTTAACTCTTTAAAAACATGTCTGGAGTTCAGGTTTGTCTGAGTAACACTTTATTATTATTAAAAATGGCCAATTGCAGGTCTGAAATTATCCAAATGTTTCTAGTAAAGTTGTATGGAGATTAAAAACATCAAGAGTGTTTTCTGTTTGAGGGTAAAACTATGTAGGGTTTGTGTGTTAAACATGTGTGAATGAAACTAAACAAAACTCCAGGTGTGTTTTTGATGAGGAAAACACATTATAACACAGAAATAACAGAAAACAGCGTAATATGGGTCCTTTGTCTCTGTAATAACACTGCCTAAACCTCTCCTCTCTCCGAGCTTTCCCATCAGGAGTCTGTGATGTCAAACTCACAATCAGGGGTCCTTTGTTGTTCTCCTTGTACTTCTCGTAGAAGAACACGTAGACGCTGAGGGCGGCAGTGGCATAGAGGAACGCAAACACTCCGATCGTCACAAAGAACTCTGCCGAAGAAGAGTAATCTCCCACCAGGAAACACCGCTCCGTGTTCCCTCCCAGACAGGTGGGGGCGTCGAAGTACACCTGGTGCAGTCTACAGCAGAGGAGCAAGACAAGTTATTACTTTGCAGTGGCATCCTGTCGGGGGTCTTCTACATGTATCTGTATCTGATGAAACGTTCAGCAGTTGCCATGGGGACACAGTGCGCACATTAGCAAAGTCAGCAAATCTATGATATTGTTGACTTAAGTATCCTCAACGTAATGTATAAAGCAAAGCGCAATGTGTTACCTGTAAATATTGTTTGAGAATGTTTGAAATGAGAACAAGTCACTACAATTTATAAGGAATCTACATGTTTAAAAGGAAAAAAACCCAGATTCAGAACCAAGGTTATGGAGCGAAGCATTGCTGTGAAAGAAAAACACATAAAATCCAGTATAATGTGTATGTATGAAAAAGAAAACTAAATTGTTGCGCATAAAAGTGAAGATTACTGTTTGCAATTGATTCATATTTGTCATTGAAATGAAATGTGCTGATTTGAAATGTTTTAAAGTAACTCTCAGTGTTAATGTTTTGTCTGGAAAAGGGAAGAGGGGGCAGATAACATAAGATTATTTTTCTTTCTGCTCCTTTCCATTCATTTCTTTTTTTTTTGTACCTTTTTACTTATGATACTTTTATCGCATTAACATGAGGGGCAGAACTACAAAAGATAAGTAAAACAGTTAAAAAACAAAACAAAACAAACAAAAAACAACCTGAGGTCGTAAAAATAATGTGTACATGTCACGGTCAGTAAGAAATATGTGATAAACCTACATTCATGTTTCATTCATTTCTTGTATGTTTAATGTTATGACACTGTTATTGTCTTTTTATATTTTAAGAATGAAATAAACAAACAAATCAAAAATGTATTAATTAATTACTAAATGAACTAATATTATGTGTAAGAGACATCTTTAACAGCACAAATAAGTCCAAGTTTGTGATGTGATTGTGTTAAAGTAAAGCTCAGGTTAAAGTCCAACAAGCCTCAGACAGAGCAGTGCCTACAGTTAGCATCACACCCCCAGAAAATGTGGACGACACGAGCTGCAAAGTATTAATAGACAACGTTTGGATGCAACTCTTAAATTCATATGTGAAAAAAGTCGCGGTTGTTCCGGTTGTTCCTCTTTTCAGATAAGCCCGTCTGATTGGTCAGTGAGGATGATTGACAGGTGGGCGTGTCTGACCTGAACGGATACTCAAACTCCACCTCGATGCTCAGGTCGCTCTCTGTGCGGTTTTTACACTCCACGGCCATCCGGAACATCCCCGAGTAACTGCCACAGGTGGAGAAGGCAAAGATCGCGAAAAACTGCCAAAATAAACCCAAAACAAAACACAAATATTTTAACAGAATATAAGATACAGCTGTAAAAAGGACCTGGGGTAGCTGGAGAATGTTCTGAAGTGACCAGAATGAGATGAAAATAAAAACTGGGCTTCTCTTTGTGCTGCGAAAACACAAAATCTACTTGAGTTACAATCTGTTAGTGTACAACAAGATTTATGGATGTTTTCAGTTATTTTGTCTGGTTTCAATATGTTTTTTTGAGAACTTTATTTATTAGTTTTTTACTTATATTTATTTAACTCCCTCCCAAATAAAATAAATATAATAATAATAATACATTTTTAAATTTTTTTAAATATGTTTTCAAACTAATTATTCTATCTGCAAATTAAGATCTACTTGAGTTAAAATCTGTTAGTGTGCAACAGGATTTATAGATATTTTCAGGTATTTTGTCTGGTTTCAATATGTTTTTTCAAACTTTATTTATTAGTTTTGCATCTACAATGACATTTATTTAATTACATATATTTATTTAGCCCCCTCCCAAATAATAATAATCACAATAATATGTTTTTATATGTTTTCAAACTAATTATTCTGTGAGCAAAGTAAGATTCTTTGAGTTTTTTTAGCTAACTATTTGAGTAGAAGATAAGAGTTAGAAAATATTATATAAACATGAAACAGGATGACTCTAAGAGAATAAATCTTTACAACAATACCAAAAAAAGTAGGTTCCGCTATCTGCTTGTCTCATGGGAATTAATGGGCCGGGCTGTATGTTTTTCCAGACCTGTTCACATGGAGATGACTTCAGTCTAAAGTTTGAGCAGTCACCTCAGAGTCAGCAGCTGTTTGTGTGTTGAAAGGGAAAAGTTCGGTGTAACTCTGCAAAATCATGACTCACCATCTGCACACTAACGCTGAGTCACCATCTTTATCCTCCTCTAAATTTATTTTCTACTGTCAAAAAAAAAAAGGAAAGAAGCTACACCCACAAATATCTAGTCCTAAAGGTGAACAGAATCAAAAACTTTTCCCCAAACCAGGATCAGGACCTTGGATAGAGCGCTTTCCAAGGCGACAGACCAGGAAACGCCCCTCTGATGCTGTTGCTCGGGGAGACAGACCCCTCCCATAGCCCTGGTGTTTCCATGGAGACAGCTCTAGCCCCTCCCACTGTTGCAGTTCCTGTTTTAAATGGACAGAGTCTGACTGGGACCATCTGTTCTCTGGGTCTGGGCCAGAGCCAGTTCTGGGTGGTTTTTAGCAGGTTCTGAGTGTTTTCTATTATTACCTGAAGATGAGATTTTCTTAAGTTGAAAAGGGGGAAAAATTACACAGTTTTATTTATGTATCTGGACAAAAAACAGGAGCCAGAGAACAATAATACTGTATAAAAAAGCTCACTAGGATCTAAACTAGGGTTAGGGTTAGGCGGGCCTACTTAAAGGTGCACTGTGTAACTTCTAAGGTTTGTCTCCATGGAGATGTTATTTCCTTGTCTAGAATATTCCAGTCAGGCATTAAACATACTATATTTACCTTGCATGTGTTACAGGTGTTTCAGAGCTCAAAAATTCCTTCAAACCTGTTTCCATTTTGTACAATCATAAACGATAAACTTTTGTGCCTTCGTTAATATCATTATTTATTTTGTATGACGATAACCAAAAAAACAAACAAAACTGTCATCTTTTTAAAAAAAATGAAGATCAGAACTAAGAAAAAGTGATTGTCTTTCTGTTAGAGGGTATATGGAACTATCTGAGTGGTGATTTTAAAAAGTCCAACATTGTGGAAGCCTTTAAAAAAAAGAGTATATGCGTTAAACCGTTATGTTTTGAAAGATGAGCTCTGAAAAGAATGAATTATGCTTTAAATTTTGTTTGTTTTAATTTATATTTTGTCTCTTATGTACAGTAAGTTGCATGTGAAATTGTAAATGCAAACTTGCTGTTCATACGCTGCTTTTCTTTCTTGAAATTCTGTCATTGTTTAATAGGGTTTGGCATTGTAAGTACTGTTACTTGAACCTAAACCCTTTTGGTCCTGATCCATGGGGCTGTAGTTTTTTGTTTTGTTTTGTAGTGCGGCAAAATGACGGAATAAATGACTACTACTACTATTACTACTACTAGTGTGATTATCAAATTTATTTCCGTACTGTACAATAATCAAGGCATGACAATAGTATCTCCATGGAGACAAACAGGTGATTGACTCTCCACCAGAAAAGTTACAGTTGAACTTTAATGCAATGTCCAAATCTGAAATACTGATCCAGGAACAATACAAGTCTAGGCTGCACTTTATATGGACTGACTGAACTGACCACATATAAAATGTCTCAGCTTTCTGAAGCAGAGCTGATATAACCCGTAGTGGGTTCCACCAGTCCAATACTGGTATCGAATATCTGCGCCGATACTGAAAAATGTGTTGGATTAGATAATATCCCGTTTGGACAAAAAAGACTATTTTCTGGTCGTAGTCGGCTCAGAAAGTCTCATAATGTTTCAACTTTCATTTATACAAAGTTGTTCTGTAGTTACTTAACAAACTTGGATCAGTTCTGTATTTTAATTTTGTTTTAAGGAAATACTTTTTTTTGTTTACTCAGCCCTGGAATCAGGATAGTGGATATTGGCAGAAGTGATGGAAGTGGACTCAAAATCAATATTGGAACTGAAAATGCTGGATATGTGCATCTCTACGTATAACCCCTAACATTTATCCCAGATCTGGTATTTTTCACTACTTCCGAGCTGGCTAGAGTCACAGTAAGTGTAGGTTGAGATTACTGACACATCTGATAATATTATTTGAACGTTTTAGGAGGAAAATGTCACTGATCAAAATATGTATGATTTGATGTGTGAAATCTGATGAAAAACACTCACCCATTCCAGGGCCTTAATGAAGCCCAGAGGGACTTTGATGACTCTGAACTGACCCTGGGCCACCAGCTGAAACAGAAACACCCACACACAGAGACACACACACAGAAACACACACACACAGACACACACAGAAACACACACACACACACACAGACACACACAGAAACACACACACACACAGAAACACACACACACAGACACACACAGACACACACAGAAACACACACACACACAGAAACACACAGAAACACACACACACAGACGAGGCACATGAGTAAACAGGTGCAGTAGATATTAATACCGTTCACAATAGAATGTGAAATCTTTGTAGCTACAGCCAAAAAACTCTCTCTCCATCTGCGTCCCAGAAGATGAGGAGAAGAAAATCCTAAAGATGCACTTTCTGTCTGGACTTTAAATGGAAGTAAAACTGTTGGTTTTGAGGTTTGAAGTAAGTTTTGGAGAGTTGTTGTGATAACTAGAGATCGACCGACATTTTTGATTATTCTGAGTGCAGCTATCTCTTCGTAATAAAGTGTTAATATAAAGTTTTGTGTGTATTTTTTTAGGCAGCAGATGGACCAAAACAAAATATGGTCTGTGCTGGAGATTTATGGACGATAGTTGATACGCTAAAAAGTCCAATCCAATCCTATCCACACCAATATCAATCAAGTAGCACTTTAATCTTTCACTATTTACCATAGACTGTCTAAAGAAGTGGACTAAGGGAGTGTGACGTCGCCCACAGCGTTCAACTTCAGTCAAATGAAGCTCATTTATGGGCAAAATAGCACAATAAAAACACCAGGATCATGTAGAACGGGTTAATTTGAACATTTTAAGGCCTAAATAACAAGGCTCATTTTTAAGGCCTAAATGACAAGGCTCACTGCAGCAGAGAGAGGAGCGACACTATTCCAGTGTAAAGATAATTGGAGACAGGGTCAGACGGAGCCGGAAGCTATCTCCATTTAAATTTACAGTCTGCGTTTTACTTTCTTTACTCACTCTTTGGCAGCAGTGAGATGCTGCACCACAAACAGACACACACCATTCTGTCTCTGCGTCTGTTTATTACGGACAGCCAAGGTGAAGTCTAACACAGCGACACGACAGAAGTATGTGATCTCTTTAAACGGGGATTGAACCACAAAGCTTTGGGTTACTTAGCAAATATGTGTAACTGAGAATCCACCGTCACGGTTCACCATTTCAGAAGCCGTGTTTGTGTGAAAGCACTGGTCCAGATGGCACCGCATGCAAAACACAGTGAACGAGGTGTGGACACTGCACTTACAGAGATACTGAGCTGAGATGTGACGCTGAAAAGCTTTTCAGAGCCGTTCAGACGTTTGGCTTTTGTTGTGTCCTATTCCCACGGGGCTCACTGCTCTTGGAGATTACAATGCTCAGTACAATTTTATGGATGGATTCCTGTGAGTTTTAAGTTATGTTATAATGTTGTTATCTCCTCAGAAACATAGAGTTGTGTTTTTATTCACACATGTTTGAGTTACACTTTATTATTAGTCTGTTACGTCTCCAAAGCTCAAAATGCTCCAATTTGTGACGTCATGTAGTGATAGTTTTCAAGTTAACAATTATCTATAGACTCTATAGATGTCACAAACCAGGAAGACGTTTGGAAACATGCAAAGAAAACTTCCAATGTAGTTACCGACACTGGGTTCGCCTACAACCCACTGAAGTAAATATGATCAGTGGTAAAATAAAGACTGCATACGTATGTGCTGTTTGGAGTCATCTTGAATTTGGCACCGTTATCTCTTCTAATCGCATGTACCCAGAGCGCTTGGAGTTGTGCGTCAGTGGGGAAATTATGAAAACTGAGGTATGGTTGTAATTGTTGATTAGCTGAACATAAAAGAACGCTACAATAACACGGAGATGAAGAAAACTGGATCATTTTCTCATTTTTCCTAAATTTTGTCAGACTTACTACTGCGAAAAGAGCACACTGGAAGCTGTTTCCAAACGTCTTCCTGGTTTGTGAAGTACCTTTTGTTCGTTAGAGATTGGCAATTCCAAGGTTGAAATGATCCAAATGATTCTAGTGAAGGTGCATGGATTTTAAAACACTGTGGAGCACTTCCTGTATCATAACATCATATCATACATATCATAAAGGTGGAGTGTTTTCTGTTTGAGAGAAGAGCTCAGCCTAAATATGCAGAGTTTGTGTGTTAAACACGTGTGAATGAAACAAAACAAAACTCCAGGTGTGTTCGTGATGAGGAAACATAACATAGATCAGAAAATAGCGTAACATAGGACCTTTAAAGCATTATATTTATGGCGAACTACAGTAATCTGGAATCCACATTAATCCGGGACAGGTCAGAAGTCATAAGATAAATGTTTTTCCAGATGAAAACGCCGTCTGATTGTATTGAAACAAACGTCTGGGAAGTATTGATTTCAGCTCAGTTTCACACACTGCTGTCCCTCTTTTTTCTTTTTCAAATACATTCACCTTTAACTGGGAACATGATACTATTACCGTCTGGAGCGAGTGACTGTGTATACGCAATATTTACAAAATATGAAGTGGATTTGGTAGTCTTTACTTTACTTAAAGGTGCACTGTGTAACTTTTCTGGAGAGGGTCTGCAATCTGTTTTGTCTCCATCGAGAAGTTAATGCTTTTGTTTAAATTGTCTGTCTAATTTATTGCTCAAAAATATCTCAAAAAACATTAATTCTTACTGTGATTGCGAACGTCTTTCCACAAATCTAACCTGTAATTTGTCTTGCATGTCTCCAAGGAGATTCTTAAGTTTATGGCCATACTGTGGAACATTCTATCCACATCTCCACCAAACAAGTTACACAGTGGATCTTTAGCAAAAATCTGTAGCAAAGGTGATCTAAAGGTCTTTAGGAAAACATTTAAAGGGTCTGCCACCAGCTTGTCTCCATGGAGATGTTATTGCTTTCCCTGGTATGTTCCGCAGTATGGCATTAAGACCATCTATTTCTATGGTAACAGGCAAGTAACGCAGGCCAAGTTAAAGGTCAGATCTGTGAAGATGTTACCCTGCTTACAGTATGAATTCATGTATTTTGTTGATCTTATGAGTAATAAAAACACCTGTAATTGTATTAAAAGTAAAATTTAAGTTTAATATAAAACTAAAAGCGATATCATCTCCATGGAGACAAGCAAGAGGCAAATCCTCCACCTCAAAAGTTACACAATGCAGCTTTAAGCTAGAATTAGATTAAACATCTTAAACTATGATTATTTACAGCAGCAGTAAATAGATTCTCCTGATGTTGGAAAGACAGGACATGAGTAATTGGATTATAATATTATATTACGTTATTCCATATAAAATGGAAGGCACAAGACATTTTTTATTCTTATTTATAGCAAGGAAAATATCAAAATTTTCAGAGAAAATTTGTCAAATATTGATATGAAACTAAAAAAGATTGTGGCTATAACATGCCCATTCCAAATCCAGCTACAGGATATATGATTTTGTATTATAACATGTCAACTTTTGGAAAGAAGACTCGATTTCTGTCACTATTAAGTTTCAATAAAATTAATTATCGTGACATTGCAACAAAACAACTGGACTTCTTAAACATTTGCAGCCCAGCTTTTTATTTTTTATTTCGTGATAATACAGTATATTAATCCTGGACGCCTCAAGAACTGCTTCAATTAATTATAAAATACAATATTTTTATTTTTATTATTAGCACCACCATAGATCACCTTATTCTAACGAGTCAAATTTCCTTCCCAAAACAGTCTTTATTATTATCTTGATCGCTTCAAACGTAATAAATCCGCTTTTATTTACTGTCCACACAAAATGGTGAATTAATAGGATACGTCTGGGGTTGTTTACCCGTTGCGGACACTCCACAAATGCGACTCTGACGGAACGTATCCACTTGTCTGTAACCTACGGTCTAATCACGTAAGACAAAGCAGGGGGTTTACTACGTTTATTACTACGGTTATTACATAATGCTTAGTTCAACCAAGGTTTAATCTGAGCACGATCACGAAGACGGAGCTCAGCATCAGCACCACCGCGGGCTGACTCCTCCTCCCGCTCCCCCCTCTCATCCTCTGCGCGCATCGGGTGCCATTTTAGACAGCACACACAGTGACACAAACACGGACGATTCCAGCATAAAAAACACTATATAGTTTTCATTTGGCAAGATCTTCCCCCTTAGGTTCATTTGACCATTTTAAAATCCGCTTAAACCACGCGACAAACCACCTTAAATCAGTGGAGAATCGCGTAAAATTCTGCATCTCCGTCTTCTATATAAACCAACAAGAACGCGAATGTACAGGAGGGGTGGTAAAATTGGCTGATGTTACAATTAAACGTGTAACATCATCGCATTTTGACGAATATCACACAGATTTCTTGACGTATTTGAATGAAGATTGGAGGCGAGACAGGTGAAGAGATACGTGCCGAGGTGCCACGGCCTTGGACGCGAATTTGCGCTCAAAAACGCGCTCACGGACGCGTATAAGACGCGATGGAGACATGGTGGACAAACAGCGGAATAAAAAAAATACATTTGGGTGCGTTTTTACCTGATTTACGATGTCCATTCTGCCTCCGGTCGAATCTCACAGCACACACCGAGAAAGAGACGCGGATCGGGGCGAGAGGCAGCGAGCTCCAGCGGGAGGGAGGGGAGTGAGGCGGGGGTCTGGCATCAGCTGGGGGCCGGCCGGAAGTCAGGGATTCACTGGGAAAATTCAAGGATTACGTTTTAAAAATATATTAATCAAACGTTTTAAAATGTGATTATGAAGATGAGACTTTGAGAAGAGCGGAGAAGTGTAAGATACGAGAAAGAGTAAGAGTTTTATTCTAGTTCTGTGTATAAAAGTTAATTGGTGTTTGTAAAATGTCCATAGGGAAGGCGTTTGCGTCATGACGTACGTAGGAGGTGATGCCATATATAGAGGAAATGTCCAGGAAAAACACAAGATATGCTTAGAGAAGACAGAATTAGGAGCAGGTGCCAAATGAGCTCTGTCCCTTCTGCTTTATATGTTTGTAATAATATATGTATACTATTTTTAAGAGGAAAATATCAACATTTTCAGAGACAATTTGTCAAATATTCACAGGAAAGAAACCAAAAGACCACTCCAAATCCAGTTACATGATTAGTTAAGTTAGTTAGTTAGTTTATTTTCTTTAGTCACTTGACAAACTCAAAGAAACAAACAAAACAAAAAAACAGAAACAATACATCCCACAGACCGAAAGGGTCTAGGCTGAAGTTCAGCACTTATTCTGCCCAACCCCATTAACTTAAAACATTCAAGATAGCAGCAAATCAACTAACTCAACTCATAATACATCTGAAACCATCGCTACTATAGTCGCCACGACTACAAAGAAATGTCACATGGCACAGATTAATTGATTAATTAATTAAGGTATGGAAGGATGAGAGAATTATACAATAATTTAAGAGCGTGATGATTTACAGAGTGTCTAATTTTGCACAATACAGCTATAATTTTAGATATTTTTATCTTAAGTATTGTAATGCCCCAGTACTCACAGGTAAGACAAGCACCGAGATCTCTTTAGAAGTGCTTTATTAACACGCAGGTTTAATACGAGCCGCTGTCACAGCCACAGCTCACGCTGAACACCCGGGCAATGTCCATACAACAACTCAGTCCCGCTCCTCTAGAACCCCCCAGAAAACCAGGTCACTCACTCGCGTTCCTGCCCACAGGACACAACCCTCAATACATCCCCAGCGCCCCCAATCGGCAAAACAGGGATGGGACATGTAACAGAACAAAAGAACACAATAGCTATAACAGAGCTATTACACTGCCTCCCCCTTTAAGAAACCCCTCGTCCACGAGGGGACATAATAAAGTCCTCAAAACGTGGGGGTCTACGTCTTGGTCTCCGTGGTCTGAGGGGGCTGGACTCGTGGTCAGTCTCAGATGCGACATGTGAGTGGAAGGGAGGCACAGGAGGAGAACAAGGAGGGCCGTTGTGGTCAGCTGAATGTCCCGGGCTGCTTTGTGGGGACGCCCGCTGTTCAAATGACGGAACCCCCCCTCCCCTATAAGGAGCCAATCTATCGCGGTGGAGGACTATTTTCCTGCCTCTAGGGGGCACCTGGACTCTGTACACAACCTCCCCCACCCGCTCTAACACCCTACATGGGCCATCCCAATGGCTATCAAATTTGGGGCAGCGTCCTTTTTTCCTTTTGGGCGTGTAGACCCAAACCAAGTCCTCGGCATTAAAGTCTTTACCTTTACTTCTCACATCATAGTTCCTTTTTTGTCTCATACCAGCTCTCTCCAGCTGGTCTCGGGCGAAAGTGTGAGCAGACTCCAGCCGGTCCTGCAGCTTCCTGGCATACTCTGGTCCTGGCGCATCCTCGGTGGTCCCTGGGGGTTGTCCATAAGCCAGCGCCGCTGGGGTCCGTAACTCCCTGCCCAGCATCAGCAGAACAGGGGTGCAGTTGGTGGAGTTCTGGACAGCAGAGCGATAGGCCATCAAAACAAGAGGAATGTGCTTATCCCAGTCGCGTTGGTGAGCAGCGGTAAGGATGGCTAACTGCTGCTGCATAGTGCGATTAAAGCGTTCTACTAACCCGTCGCTCTGGGGATGCAATGGTGTGGTGCGCGTCTTTTGCATGCTCAGGCGATCACACAGGGCGGCAAAGACTCTGGACTCAAAGTTCCTGCCCTGATCACTGTGAATAATGTCGGGCATGCCAAACCGGCTGAACATCCCCTCCAAAAGTACATCCGCTACTGTCTCTGCCTCCTGGTCCGGCAGAGCATAGGCCTCAGGCCACTTGGTGAAGTAGTCCATCGCACACATCACATACTTGTTTCCCCGGTCTGACACTGGGAAAGGGCCCATAATGTCCACAGCTACCCTCTCCATGGGTGCACCCACTGCCTGCTGCTGAAGGGGGGCATGGGACTGGTCCAGGGGTCCTTTGTAGGCAGCACAATCATCACAACGCCGGCAGAAGTCCTCAACATCACGGCGGTGCTGGCCCCAATAATAATCCTGGCGTAGTCGACGTAGTGTCTTGGTGTTTCCGAAGTGACCAGAGCCAGCACCTCCATGGCACACCCCCAGCACTGCTTCTCTGAGGGCCCTGGGGACCACCACCTGCCATCTCTCCTCCCCAGTGGCAGGTTCCTTCCATGCTCGCTGCAGCACTCCGTCCACGACGCGAAGTGCCCTGAACTTACTCCACAGAGACTTTGTGGCCACCGAAAGTCCCATAACATCCTCCCAGGCAGGTCTCTCACCACTAATGACCCACTGGCGCACAGGATTCAAGTCCTTGTCCTTCTCCTGCTCAGAGGCCCAAGCAGCGGCACCCACAATCTCCACCGAGCAGCAAGAGGGTTCAGCTACAGCCGCCTCTCCCAAAAGCTCCTCTTCACGAGCATCTCTCCGTTCACAGTAGTTACACCCGGCTGGTGCACATGGTCGGCGGGACAGGGCATCGGCATTAGCATGTTGGGTCCCGGGGCGGTGAACAATCTCAAAATGGAAGGACTGCAGCTCCTCCAGCCAACGTGCCACCTGGCCCTCCGGTTCCCTAAAAGACATTAACCAGTGCAGAGCTGCATGGTCTGTTCTAATGGTGAATGGCACTCCACACAGGTAATACTTGAAGTGCCGGGCAGCTAGCACAACTGCCAGCAGTTCCCGCCTTGTCACACAGTAGCGCCGCTCACTCTTATTGAACACGCGGCTGAAATAAGCCACCACACGTTCCCCTTCAGGGCCGCTCTGCGACAGCACTGCTCCCATGCCGACATTACTGGCGTCCGTATCCAACGTGAAGGGCAATGTGGAGTCAGGAGGAGTGAGGACAGGGGCACTGATGAGGGCCTGTTTAAGAGCGAAAAATGCCTCCTGGCATTCTTTTGTCCATGCAAAAGGATGATTTTTCTGCAGAAGGCAGAATAAGGGCGCCCCAATGCAGGATAACCCCCTGACAAACCTCCTGTAGTATGAGGCCAGGCCCAGGAAACTCTTGAGCTGCTTCTGGTTGCCTGGCACAGGCCAATCTTGGATGGCCTGGATCTTCTCCTGGAGTGTGCTGATGCCCTCACCGTTGACTTTGTGGCCGAGGAACTCCACTTCCCGCTGCATGAAGTGGCACTTATCCGGATGCAGCTTCAGGCCTGCAGCAGCGATCCTCTCCAGCACCAGCCGCAGAGAATCCAGGGCTGCCTGGAAGGTCTTCCCATGGACAAGAACATCATCCAGATACACTAGGCACTCTTGGCGGGGAACATTAGCCAGAATGTGATCCATTAGTCTCTCAAATGTCCCTGGGGCATTGCATAGCCCAAAACTGAGGACCTTGAACTGCCAGTGCCCCCTGCTGGTGCTGAATGCCGTCTTCGGTCTCGATTCGGGGGTAAGGGGAACCTGCCAATTGCCGCTACGTAAATCCAAGGACGAGAACCACGACGAGCCCGACACTAAATCCAAGGTCTCATCCACACTTGGAAGGGGATAGCAGTCCTTCCTCGTCACCTTGTTTAGCGGCCTATAGTCCACACAGAATCTCCATCTTGGGCTCTTCTTCCTTGGGACCATGACCACAGCCGACGACCATGGGCTATCAGAGGGTTCCGGGTGCGGCGAAACCAGGTTCCCCGATGACATTCCAGCGCAAGCTGCCATATCTATGGAGCACTGATCGGCCTCTTTCTTCACCTGTAGTCGGGCGTTCTCCCTGGGAAACATTTTCTCCAGTTCCACGGCGGTAGGGACAAATCTCGAGCTTCTGACACCAATGTAATGCCCCAGTACTCACAGGTAAGACAAGCACCGAGATCTCTTTAGAAGTGCTTTATTAACACGCAGGTTTAATACGAGCCGCTGTCACAGCCACAGCTCACGCTGAACACCCGGGCAATGTCCATACAACAACTCAGTCCCGCTCCTCTAGAACCCCCCAGAAAACCAGGTCACTCGCGTTCCTGCCCACAGGACACAACCCTCAATACATCCCCAGCGCCCCCAATCGGCAAAACAGGGATGGGACATGTAACAGAACAAAAGAACACAATAGCTATAACAGAGCTATTACAGTATATTTATATGTAATTTCCAGTTGAACTTGTCATCTATATTAATTCCTAAAAATTTGGTTGAATACACCTTTTCTATCTCTATACTACCAATTTTTATATGACACTGTTTATATTTCCAAAATTAATGTATTTTGTTTTATTCAAATTTATCAATAGTTTGTTAACATCAAACCATTTCTTTAGTATATAGTTCTTTTTCTACTGTATCCAAGAGGTGGTCAAGATCTGGTCCAGAGCCGTATAAACTTGTGTCATCAGCAAATAGAAGCAGATTTTTAAGACTTTACAAAAGTCATTTATACAGATTATAAATAATTTTGGTCCCAATACAGAGCCTTGGGGAACTCCATGTGTAATACTGTTCTTTTCAGAATTTACATTGTTTATGTGCACGTACTGATCCCCGTTAAGTAGGTAACTTTTAAGCCAAGCATATGCAGGACCTTTCCATTTTATTCAAAAGTAATGTGTGGTCTGTTTTGTCAAAGGCCTTGCTTAAGTCTATGAAAACACCCACTGTATAATCTTTTTTATCAAATGCAGTTGACATCTCGTCCCCCAATTCCATCACTGCCATTGAAGTGGACCTGTTCGTTCTAAAGCCAAATTGTTGTTCACTTAATAAACTGTGTTTGTTTATGAAACAGTCAAGTCTTTTTACAAATATTTTTTCTAAAATTTTTGAAAATTGTGGCAGCAATGAGATTGGCCTATAATTAGTAAAATGGTGCCTATCACCGCTTTTAAAGATGGGTATAACTTCTGTTGTTTTCATTTTACCTGGGAAGATACCTGTTAAAAAGACTGATTACAGATACATGTGAATGGTACAACTATAATTTATCATTTCTTTTACCAATGCCATATCTATATCAAAACGATCAGTTGATCTCTTATTCTTGAAGGTACCTACAATTTCAATTATTTCATTTTCATATACACTTGATAAGAAAAGCGATTCTACAGTTTTCTGAATGTTTCCTTCATTTAATCCATCAGTATTTGATGGTTGTACAATTTCTTTAGCCAGTGTAGGTCCAACATTTACAAAGAATGTATTAAATACATTTGTTATTTCCTTAATTTTATTTATAGTTTGATTATTTTCTATAAAATAATTTGGGTATTGCTTCTTTTCTGTCCCATACTTAATTATACCATTTAGTACTTCCCAAGTTCCTTGAATGTTATACTTATGTTGTTCTAGTAAGTTACAATAGTATGATTTTTTGCTGTTTTTAATTATTTTTGTTAAATTATTTTTTATATATTTTATACATGTATTCAGTTTCTTTGGTTCTATGTTTCATATATATTCTATAGATTCTAGATGATTTTTCTTTTTACAAGCTTTTGCTTTACTTTTTGTAATTCATGGCTTTTCTTGTCTCGATGCATTTTTGATGTAGTGATTCCTAATTGGACAGTGCCTATCATATAATTGCATTATTTTATTCAGGAAGGCATCATAGGCCTTATCTGGGTCTTCAGCTGCATAGACCTCATCCCTATAAATTTCCACACTGCCCATTCTACCAGCCTTATCATTTATGATTGGGACAAGAGTGATAGAGAGGAGTGGGTCAGGGAGTACACCGTGTGTCAGACAGCTCGAGAAGCAAAGGGCAGGAGAGGCAGTGATTATAGCTGGCATGTTTTAGGTGCTCAGCATAAATCCCATCAGCTCCACAGGTCTTATTAGCTGGCTTATTAGCTAACCTTTGTATTGCCTGGGCAGTTACAGCAATACATTCATTTTTATCAATTAAATCAACATTAAAACCATTACAATGTACACAATTAAAAAGACGACTATAATGTTGTCTCCAGTATTCCACTATATTCTCTGTTCCAGAAATGCCATCTACAGTGCAGGGCAGGGTTAAGAGCACGCACTTCTTTCCAGAAGTCCAACACATTGTTGCATAAAAGTTTACTGGCCAAGGAATTAGACCTCATACTTTGTTCATTCTTTGAGAAAAACCTAATGGCATATTTGTAGCATTTGTAAGTTTCTTGTTTTCAAAGCTGGGACCATATCTTGGTCTACCAGCCAAAACTCACTCCTTTGTAGCTTCCTGAGCCAGTTCATAATGCCCAGCTACATAAGTATTCCAACCTGGTCGTCTAACATGGTTATTTTTAACACACTTCCAGAAAGATTCACCACTCTGATCTAAAGCATATATTATGTTATCATAAAAAGTACAAATATCCATCTTGTGGTTCAAGTTAATACAGTTTGCATCAGTACATCTGATTGTGTCATATGGTAACTTTATATTGCTTAACAATTTGTCAGTTTTAATAAAATAGGACATGAGGTCTTCCTTTGTTCGGGCAGACCAGTCCAGCTTCCCTGGTTTCATAGGGATGGTATTCATAGACAGCACAGGTAATTGTTCAACATTAAGTGAAAAGGAGATTGGGATGTGGTCCCCTGTCACCACACTGTACAATATTTTCATAGACCCAAGGGAGGCATGTGCATCAGCTGTACAAATACAATGGTCTAGCCACGAAGTAGTAGCCACGCCTCACTGATATAGGTGTAACTATGCTCTGGCAACAGCAGTTTGCTAGACAGGATATACACTCAACAAAAATATAAACGCAACACTTTTGTTTTTGCTCCCATTTGTCATGAGATGGACTCAAAGATCTAAAATTCATTCCAGATACACAATATTACCATTTCTCTCAAACATTGTTCACAAATCTGTCTAAATGTGTGATAGTGAGCACTTTTGCTTTGCTGAGATAATCCATCCCACCTCACAGGTGTGCCACATCAAGATGCTCATCAGACACCATGATTAGTGCACAGGTGTACCTTAGACTGCCCACAATAAAAGGCCACTCTGAAATGTGCAGTTTTGTCTCACAGCAAAATGCCACAGATGGCGCAAGCATTGAGGGAGCATGCAATTGGCATGCTGACAGCAGGAATGTCAACCAGATCTGTTGCTCGGGCATTGAATGTTCATTTCTCCACCATAAGCCGTCTCCAAAGGCGTTTCAGAGAATATGGCAGTACATCCAACCGGCCTCACAACCGCAGACCACGTGTAACCACACCAGCCCAGGACCTCCACATCCAGCAGGTTCACCTCCAAGATCGTCTGAGACCAGCTACTCAGACAGCTGCTGAAACAATTGGTTTGCATAACCAAAGAATTTCTGCACAAACTGTCAGAAACCGTCTCAGGGAAGCTCAACTGCATGCTCGCTGCCCTCATCGGGTCTTAACCTGACTCCAGATCGTCGCTGTAACAGACTTGAGTGGGCAAATGCCCACATTCGATGGCGTCTGGCACGTTGGAGAGGTGTTCTCTTCACGGATGAATCTCGGTTTACATTGTTCAGGGCAGATGGCAGACAGCGTGTGTGGCGTCGTGTGGGTGAGCGCTTTGCTGATGTCAATGTTGTGGATCGAGTGGCCCATGGTGGTGGTGGGGTTATGGTATGGGCAGGCATCTGTTATGGACCAAGAACACAGGTGCATTTTATTGATGGCATTTTGAATGCACAGAGATACCGTGATGAGATCCTGAGGCCCATTGTTGTGCCATACATCCATGAACATCACCTCATGTTTCAGCAAGATAATGCACGGCCCCATGTTGCAAGGATCTGTACACAATTCTTGGAAGCTGAAAATGTCCCAGTTCTTGCATGGCCAGCATACTCACCGGACATGTCACCCAATGAGCATGATTGGGATGCGCTTGACTGGCGTATACGACAGCGCGTACCAGTTCCCACTAATATCCAGCAACTTCGCACAGCCATTGAAGAGGAGTGGACCAACATTCCACAGGCCACAATTGACAATCTGATAAACTCTATGCGAAGAAGATGTGTTGCACTGCATGAGGCAAATGGTGGTCACACCAGATACTGACTGGTTCTGAGTCCCCAGACCCCCAATAAAGCAACAACTGCACATTTCAGGGTGGCCTTTTATTGTGGGCAGTCTAAGGTACACCTATGCACTAATCATGGTGTCTGATGAGCATCTTGATGTGGCACACCTGTGAGGTGGGATGGATTATCTCAGCAAAGCAAAAGTGCTCACTATCACACATTTAGACAGATTTGTGAACAATGTTTGAGAGAAATGGTAATATTGTGTATCTGGAATGAATTTTAGATCTTTGAGTCCATCTCATGACAAATGGGAGCAAAAACAAAAGTGTTGCGTTTATATTTTTGTTGAGTGTACTTTGGGGATACTTGAAACGTCTGTGCTTGTGGACAGAGATCTAATATGGATTTTTTCACGGCCCCTGCTGATACTGATCATTTAGAATTCGATCTGTTGATAGTTTTGGGTCGATTTTGATTAATTCGGTCATTTAAATTTACTACAAACTCACCCAAACCTAATGGAGAGCTGTGTAGTCACATTTCGTGCAGTTATTTCATTGCACTAAAGTGTTAAAATAAAGCTTTGTGTGTATTTGTATTAATATGAGTCAGGATATCAGGAGCCAGGGACAGATCTGGGTTTAACAGCCGGAGCCCCTTTCCTGATCTAAGATGGGGTCTGTTGTAAATGTTAGTTAAATCTCCATTAAAGGGTTCACATTACACTATTTTCTGTTATAATGTTGTTTCCTCATCACAAACACACCTGGAGTCGTGTTTTGTTTCAGTCACACATTTTTAACACATAAACCTGCATGTTTAGGCTGAGTTTTTCTCTCATGTATAAAAAAAACTCTGCTTCACAGACACAGACATTATTATGTTCTTTATACAGACAGAGAGCAAGCTCCCCATTACACAAAAACGCAGGTGTTCCGGTTCTCCGTGGGTTAATGTCAAGATGTGATTTGTTTACACTGGCCGGAAAAAGTGTTGTGTAATTGCGCATGAGTGGATGATTATATTGTACACAAGAAAACACGACGTCTGAGCACAAATGGCAGTGCACTGACCACGACCTGTCGCTGTCTGTAACACTTTATGACTTCGCATTTATTTAACATAATTATACCTGATATCAGATCATTATAGAGGCTCTCAAAAGGACAGAGCTCAGTCACGCTTTTAATAACAGAGGTACATTGTCCAGTGTGGGCGTCACAAGATAAGATGCCCTGCCAAGTGACACATCAAGACATGGAAGAGAAGTTTGCACTGTAGCCTTATAAGACACCATCACGCAGCAGGGACAGATATAGGTCCTGAAAAGATCTCAGCTGATATAGAGCAGTGGTTAAGACGCCACAGGGATTGTTTTGAGATAAGGTTCAGGTTCGGTCAGTAACATATGGACAGTAACGCGCGCTGCGTAAAGACAAATGTAAAGTGTTGAAGCTGCGTTTAGGTCCCGGTGCTTCATTAAACCAATTTGTGGAATAAAAAGCCCTTCTCCGTGTTTTGGCTAACCTCTTAAATGCGCAAAACTTCACGAGTGTCGCTTTTCTCCGTGTCTCCAGACTTTGCGCAGAGTTTACGGCAGGCTCGTCTTCTTCGTCCTCCTCTTCTTCCAATAGTTTCCGGCAGGCTCCACGCTACAGTGTTCTCCTCCACCGACGTTTATAGGTGTTATATTCTCAGATAGAGTCCGGAGAAAGTTTAGTAAAGCCAAAGTACTAGAGTATTACTAGACGAGAGAATAGATCTGAGCGAGAATGCTAAAAGTCCAAGGTTTCTGGGCTGTCACAGTTGCAGAGGCCAGTGGGGTATTTCCCGATTTTATATAAGCACGCAGCCAACCCCCAGTGTCCTAACGTAACCTCGTCGAGACCACTTCGTCTGTTCTGCAGCTGGACCCACCACTCCTCCTTTGGACTGACGACAGGAAAATAGAGCCGATGTCATTATTATTATTGCATCCTCTCTGTAGAAATACCGCGGTTGGCTTTATAAATGAGGCCCCAGATCCCCCCAAATCATTGTACATCTCACACTTTCATTTAATAGATTCAACTGATTCACATATTTCAGTATAACAACAAGTGTGCATTATATTGTGTTTTACTATGTTTAGGGTGACCAGATTTTCAAAATTCTAAAACTGGGACACAGTTGGGGGTTGGGATGGTTGGTAGAAATAAATAAAATGGTGAAAAGACCGTGTAAAACTGTGCATTCTTGTGTCATAATCTGAAGGACTTCTGACGCTGCATTTATTTATTTATTTATTTATTTATTTTATTTATGCTTCCTCTCTACTGTTGACAGGGATCAGATTAGTCAAAAATTATGATAGTCTTGTTTTAGTCCTGGTTTAGAGTTGATATAGTCCTGGTTTAATCTTGGTTTAGCCCTGGTTTAGATCAAATTGGTCAAAAATAAGGATGCCTTGGACATTTCTTGTATAAAACTGGGACAAATCACTGGTTTTGTGTAAATCTGCTGGGACAGGGGACACAGGGCTCAAAACTGGGACTGTCCCGGGTAAATAGGGACGTCTGGTCATCCTAACCACATTTAGTCATTATTCATTCGCTTTTACTTCCACACCACATTCATTAAGGCAAGGAAGGTGAAGTGTCTTGCCAAAGGACACAACAACACAGACTAGATGGAGCTGCTTCCCTCCAAATGTATTCATGTCTTTAAAACAGAGAAAAGTGCAGCTTTTGAGTCGGTCAGGCCATAGTGATGTGGATCTCTTAACTTGCACTTTGGAAGGTTCGCCCGATCTCTTTCAATTATTATATTATTATTTTATTATATATTATTTTAAAATATACACTACACTATCACTGAGAGATGTTTTATAAATAAACAAAAATATATTGTATTTTATAGCCAACTCTGGGCTACAATCAAATGTGTAATAGTAAATGTTACATGTGATTTTTACTGCTGCTGTTTCCTAAGGTCAAACAGATGTGGCTCCGTCTGTCCAGATGTTGCTTTATTATTTTAATGACTGTACTCGAGCTGCAGAGGCAGAGCACGACCTGCAGAGGGCGCAGTATCTCCACCACACACTTTTAAAAGTGACCTGAAATTAAAGGTGCACTGTGTATCTTTTCTGCTGGATTTTTCTGTTTGTCTCCTTGGAGATTATTTCACAGTATGGAAATAAACTTGGATATCACAACGTGGACAAGTTAATGGTCAGATCTGTGGAGAAGCAAGCCTGCACATAGAAACAATCCATGTTTTTCAAGGTATTTAAGGTATTTTTGAGCTATAAAACAACTGTAACTGAATAAATACAAGGAAGATACATTAAATGCCATACTGTGGAACATTCCATGGAAGGAAGTAACATCTCCACGGAGACAAGCAAGTAGCAGACCCTCCACCTCTGAAGTTACACAGTGCACCTTTAAAACAAAACTGTATGTATTTTGTGAATGTACGCTAAAGGTGCACTGTGCAACTTTTCTGAAGGGCCCGCTACATACTGTCGCCATGGAGATGTCATTGCTTTGCCTGGAATGTTCCCTAGTATGACTTTAAACATACCCATCTCACACTTATTAATTACAGTGGGGAACAATTTGAAATATTCTGTTGAGTTAGATTTTTATGTTGTTTAAAACTAAAATGGTTGAATCCAAAATTGCAGTCAGTTTTTTTTAGCACGTCAAGCAGCTCCACCCTCCAGATAAACAAAATTTCCACTGATTCGCTGTAGTAAGACTTGGCAGCTGATTACGACTGAACTCATCTACAGCTATGAGGAAACTTGTTTGTGCGTCACAACTGAGACAGAGGAGTGAGAGGTGTGTGCAGCTCCCAATACCTCAGTACTATTACAGTACAATTACAGTGGCCATATCCTTTGTAAAAACATAATAGTGCTAAATAAACACTGCAGTCCTGCCTGTTTTTTTCATATTTCATTGTATTGTCAATATTAGATTTTTTTTTTATAAAACAAGCACATATCTGTCAAGTGCAGTATTTTTATAGTTTTAAGAAAAAAGAGGGATCCTATAGTTCAAAAACTTGACGTGATAGAGAAAAACTGAGATCAATTTTGGATTTTGCACCCAAAAATTAGTTAAAAACAGCTATTAGACCTAACTCAACAAAAATTGTGTTCCCCAGTGTAATGAGTGTTTCTGTTGCTCAAAAATACATTAAAAATACAATAATTCCTTCTGTGAAAAGGGGCGACTCTCTGCAGATCTGACCTGTAATGCAGCGTAGTGTTGTAACCTGCTTGTCTCCCTCGTAGCAGATCAGTTTAATTCATATTTTGGAATATTCTAGACAAAGCAATCACATTTCCATGGAGAAAATTGGAGAAATGGAGAAAATCATTATTGGATTCAGGAACATAATGGAGACAAATTTCATCTAATTATAATTCTGACTTCAAAGTACAAAAGCTACGCGACTGTGCTGACATAGGTTTTATTTGAGGTAAAGGGTTGGAGCAGGTTTTGAAAGAGCCCTTAATTTAAACCTGAAGGATTCTCTTAAAACATGAAGAAACATGAATGAAATATAGAAAATATTCTTAAAAAAGACAGCATCACAGACTGGATATGTGAGAAGAACAGACAGAAAAATAAATGGCGTGTTATGTTACATTTACTTCTTAAAGGTGCATTGTGTAACTTTTCTGCTGGAGGGTCCGTCAAATGCTTTTCCCCATGGAGATGTTATAGCTTTGTCTGGAATGTTTCACAGTGTGGCATTTATGCTGCGTCCTATTGTGCTCAGGATTCAGGGAAAACCAACTTCCACCTCGAGAAAGTGCAAAGGAACGGGTCAATCAAACTTCCGAAACACAAACTCGGGCTAGTCCAGAGCAGATCGAGTCGAATGGATTTCTGAACATGTAATAGTCAAGTTGCTATAATTGAGTCGCCGAATTTAACATTTGCTAACAGAAGAGCGTCGCAAATATGCAGTAAACCACCGAGATAGTGGCTGTAGTCCTCCAGTGGCGTTAGTGCACATGCAGCACTTTCCTAGGAACCTTTGGCAAGCACTTGTTTCTAGTTGTCGCAAATTTGCAACATGCACAAATTTCTATTAATTTTTTTTAGCTATAGTCAAATTAATGATCTCAACTTAATTTACCATCTACTTAAAGGCAAAAAGATCTATAAAAAAGTCTATACAAATAAAAAAAATCTATATAAATTCAGGCGTTAAGGGGTTAAACTTTCTCAGATATCCATATTTTCCCGACTGTTGCAACGGAAAGTCGGGAAAACTGACTCGGATTTATCGACATCTGACATTAAATAAACCATTGTACTATCGTGGAGACCAAACCAGACCAAATTACAGGTCAGATCTGTGGAGAGGCGACCCCGTTCACTGTCAAAATGCCTGTTTTTCTAGGTATTGTTACGCAGTAAAACCACCTGTAATTGAATAAATGTAAAGTAGAGGTGTTTAATGTCACACTGTGGGACATTCCAGGCAGAGCAATGACGTCTCCATAGAAACAAGCAGGTGACGGACCCTCCCCAAATGAAAAGTTACAGAGTGCACTTCTTAAACTTTTATAAATTCATAAAAAGCTGGAATGTTCAAAGTTTTAATCCAGCTTCAAAAAGTCACTTAGGTTCATCTGCACAACGTAAACAAATAAGATGACAGTGTTTCCCATGAATACAGCAGACTACGGTGGCCCCCACGGTCCAAAATAAACTACACTATGTATTACCAGTGGTGGTGAATAAATTTTGTTACACATGACAAAGTAGAATTTGTAGTATTGTATTGTAGTATTAAAGTACCTGTTTAAAATGGACTTAAAGCGTAAAAAGTTAAAGTATTTTGCAGAGAGTTTCAGAACAATTAAAGCATGAAATGCACTGGTTTTGATAAAGACTTTTGCTGATTTTAAGAGATTCAAGTGGTTTCTTAATTTCTGTAGCTGTTTTTGTGTTTCTGGTTTGCTCAAAGTTGAGGCAGAAACTCAAATGAACAGTGCTAAAAATACATTTCAGCCATTTCAGCAGGTCTCAAACCACAAAGACTTTTACTTTTCAGTCCAGATCTAAAATACAGTGGAGTAGAGCATACAGATACAAGCTCTCAAATAAAAGTAATGAGGTAAAAGTAAAAAGTATCCATGGTAAAATGTACTTAAGTAAAGTACAGATATCTAAAAATTGTACTTAAGTATTGTACTTTCACTTTTGTACTTCGTTACCTTCCACCACTGAATATTCCCATAACAAAATAAAACTGCTCACTGTCTTATAATAAACTTAAAGTGCATATGACAGGTTTTGATGATTCTATAATTTTGACTTAATTTGGTCGTATAAATCTTGGTGTAAATATAAATTATAGTTTTACACAACTCAAGGAGCTATTAAAGTAAAGAAAAGTTGAAAAATATGAAGAAAATTCCTGGAAATAGCGTTTTATTTACCTTATTTTACAGAGTCCCATACTAATAAAATCACACTAGGGAGAATTCTGTCTAAAGGTTTGTCACAATCTCCAAAAAAAACCCCCAAAAACTGATACTTTAAACATTATTTCAACAAAATAAAAGTGTTTCATTCTAATTTTATTTGTTAAAAAAATAAATTCTGTGTACATTAAGGAGATTTAAACCACTGTATAACATGGTGTGGGATTCCCTAGCATGATGGTATGATTTCCAGTGAGTTTTTTAAACCTTAAAAATGGCCAAAGTGGGAAAAGAATGATACAATGTTTAGCTAAATCTTAAATATAATGACCTATAAAAGTGTGTTTAGTAAAATGAGCAGTACAACCTGTCATAGGCACTTAAATAAGAGATTACACTGGTCATGAAAAGATTAAACATATATATACAGTAAGTGTCTTTTACTCTACAAATTGAATGAGATGAAATTACTCAAATAAAAATAATTTGAGCTGCCATAGTCTTCACAAAATCTATGGGAAACACTGAAGATTCTCTGTGCTCTTTTCACTTCTTGTTTGCAGTTTAATACTAACAGACATCACTGGGTCTATAGTACATTGTGATAAATCTTTCATTTAAAAAAAATCTCATAGTTTACTGAAAAAAATTAACCTTTTTAAACATCCCTTTCTTGTAAACAACTCATTCTACATATTCATTCTATCAATATACAGGATGTCCCAAAAATTTGACAACATTTTGAAGGCCATTAGTTTTGGCAATTCTTGTTGTAATAACCTAAAATTTTCACAGAATGTTTGGAAACAGATCAAGATTTTATATTTAATGTTTGATTTTGGTTCTGTTTTCAGGTTGAGCCATGCCGTTGTCATTTTGCATCTTGGAATCTGCTCACACAGTCACCCAAGACTGTGCAGCCTCCAATGCAAAATTTGGAAAAACTTCACCAACTGGCAAACAAATTTGGACGTTACCAAAACTTTAAAGAAGAGTGATTATGCAGAGCTAAAGGATCTGGTAGACAAACATCAACATCAGAAGAGAAGTAAACGGGAGTGAATGGCTCAACCTAAAAACAGAACAAAAATTAAACATTAAATATAAAATCTTGATTTGTTTTTAAACATTCTATGAAAATTTGAGGTTATTTCAACAAGAAGTGCCAAAATTATTGGCCAAAATTATGTCAAGTTTTTTGGAACACCCTGTATATAGACTTAGATTGCTTATTTCCAAAACTCCCTCGAACTCGACATATTTCAAGGCCCTAATTTTGTGAATTTCAAAACTGGATCATTTCTATAGATCTGTCCTTAGATTTGTCCATTTTAAAGTCTTCCAGACCACTTTTTAGAGTCCGTGCATTTGTCTTAAATGTTCCTGTTCTGTGATTGGTCCATTCAAACCACACGTCTTCTCTGATTGGTCTGTCTGAACATCTCCCTCTTCTCATTGGTCCTCTCAAACCTCACTGTCTTCTGATTGGTCCGTTTGAATGTTCCTCTCCTCTGATTGGTCCATTTCTACTCAGAATGACGTCACACAGCTCATTTCGTCTGCAAGCTCGTCCTCCTCGCGCCCGGCTCTGATTGGCTCATCGTCACTGTACACGGAGGCGAGGTCGGGGGTCGTCGCCGCGGTGTTGTCAAGGAGGCTGTGGTTGCCGTGGGAACCAAGCAGGTCGGAGGCGGCGGACTCCATCTCGTCGACGGTCATGTGACACGCGTCGGCAATCTCGCGTTTCGCAAACGCCACAAATTTAGGGTCCCGAGCGTAAAGGCCCAGGCCCTCCGAGATCAAGACCTAGATCAAGACCAGAGAGAGACCAGAGTTAGACCAGGACTAAACCAGGACTAAACTAGGACTAGACCAGCACTAGACCAGGATTAATCCAGGACTAAACCAGGACTAGACCAACACTAGACCAGGATTATTCCAGGACTATATTAGGACGAAACCAGGACTAAACCATGACTAAACTAGGACTAGACCAACACTAGACCAGTACTAATCTAGGACTAAACTGGGACTAAACCAGGAATAGACCAGGACTAGATCAAGACTAGACAAGGACTAAACCATGACTAAACTAGGACTAGACCAATCCTAGACCAGGACTAGTCCAGGACTAAACCAGGACTAGATCAGGATGAAACCAGGACAAAACCAGGACTAAACCAAGACTAGACCCGGACTAAACCAGGACTAGATCAGGACTAATCTAGGACTAAACCAGGAATAAACCAGGACTATATCAGGACTAAATCAGGACTAGACCAGGACCAGACCAGGACTAAACCAGGTCTAACTCAGGTCAGTACTTACGGCTTCCACCAAACTGTCGGCAGATCCTCGTTTCTCTGTGAAGTGTGAGAGCTGAGAGGGGACCCTGAGCGTGGTGTAGGCCCGGTACGGAGGAGGTGCTACGGGGCAGAGAGGATGAGGTTAGGGTTTGGGTTATAAATTAACTTATAAATAAATATCTGAGAAAAAGAACTAACAAACACAAAAAACAAAAGAAAACAAAGTATGGCTGCCCCAATGGATCGCAAATAAAACAAAATGATACACTGAATGGTCACACAAGGGCAGCCATTGTAATAAGTGATTACAAACAACTAAATAAACTAGAGACATGCATTTTTTATGGCTGATGCTGATACTGATTTTGGTTGTTTTCACCAAAATTATCTACTTAGAATTCAGTACAAACTTATCCGCAACCTTGTTTTACTTTAAACTGTATAGAGAGCAGTGTAGTCACATTTTGCAGTACCTTCTTTAGACTAAAGTGTTAAAATGAAGCTTTATGTACATATTTTTCGTGCATATTTAGGCAGCTGATTGGGCCAAACAAAATATCGGTCTCTACTTGTCTCTACTAACACATTTCAACAATGTGTTTAGTTTAAAAATACAGCAGATCTCACCTGATGTCCCTCCCGGGCCACCGTACCAGGTTGGACTGGGAGCTGCTCCAGTCACACTCACACCTAACACAGAGGACAGCGTATGTTTTATGGATTTATTATGGATCTCATTATGGATTATTATGATAAACAATCCTCCGTCCATGACATTGGTGTTTGTAGACATGATCTAAGCTCTGACCTGGAGGTTTGAGTCCCGTTCCTCCGTCCAGCCCTCGGTCCCACTGCTCCTCCTGCTCCTCCACCAGGATCAGGGGAGCGTACAGCAGACGCCCACGCCGAGGGTTCGGGTTAGCCCAGGAGGAAGGCGCCGAGCGGGGGTCAGCGCCGCCGAAAGAGCCCTAAGAACCAGAACCACAGAGAATGAGGAAATATTTTAGCATTTTATACATAGACAGCTTAGTATGTATTCCTCACTATATTTCAGTATTTTATTACATAGCTAAGTATTTCTTCACTACAAGTACATGCACACGTAGATTGAATCAGTTACCCAGATAATCATGAAAAAACAGATAATATTCACTGTTTGTATCCGCAGCTATGACTTTTAATAGTCTTTTGAAGCTAATTATTACAGGAGACTCTAGGAGACTCTGGGTGAGCAAAGGTCCGTCCTTTTATCTCATGAGAATGAAACCACATGTGGAGTGGCTCATAGTCGGCCCAGGGAAGGGATACATCAGCAACATTTTTCTCTCATCTCCCCGTGTGTGTTATTTATGCTCTGGGTGAGGGAGAGCAGGCAGCGCAGAGCTCCTGGCATAAGACCTGAGTATTTTAGTAGGCTACTAGGCATAGATTAACCCAGAGCTCTGTATAGTGCAGTTGATCAATGTATTAGAAATGAGGGTGATAAAATTTTGATTGAATTAAGACGGACGAATCCTGGTGGTTATTCTCCTTCACGCACTACAGGAACTAGTGAGACAATGAGCAAGGAAGGCATTTAAGAGGAGTAAAATGAGGAGGTGGGTGAGCACCGGTGGTCTGGATCTCCTCGGGGGTGAGGTGGGGTGGTAAGTCCCAGGGAGAGGCAGGTCATCACTGTCTTGGCGCCGCAGACACTGGAGGTTAAAGGACGGCTTCCGACCTGAAAAACAACATTTGTGTTATAATTCCTCTATGCAAAAGATACAGTACTTTGTTATAAAATCATCCATCATCCTTGATTCTTGCATCCTGAAATCAAAATCCACTTTATTTATATAGCACATTTTACAAACAAAACAGTATCAAAAGAGCTGCACAGAGATCATAAAATGAAGACAACAAAAAGGTCAAATGCTAAAATTTGGTCATACCCGCCCTAAAACAATAAAACCATCCATCCATCCATCCATCTTCTCCCGCTTAAAGCAAAACCATAAAAATCATAAAAATAGCAGTTAAATAAATGAAATAAATAAAATAAATAAATGACACAAAGGACCACACAACTCATGCAGTGTTAAAAGCCAGAGAGTAAAAATGGGTTGAAATGCATGAATAGATTAATGCTTTCATCAAAGGTAATTAATTTAACACAAGGTTTGAATGAGCTCCTTTTTAACCACAGGGACAGGTTCGTCAGTGTGGCATTAGTGTAGCAGTTGTAGTAGTAGCAGTATTAGCAGTAACATTAGCCGTATTTTACCTGTGGGTGTGGCAGGGAGCAGGCGCCGTCGTGTTGTCCTCCTCCCGTCACCGAATCCGTCGCTGTAGTTACCGTACCCGTCTCCGTGGTGACCGTCTCTGTATCCGTTGTCATAGTGACGCTCTCTGTAGTGTCCATTGTAACGCTCTCTGTACATCGGCGGCTCATCCTGGTAACGGCTGGAAAAAATAAATAAATTACTGAAGTAAACAAAGTACTGTGGTATTCTAGTAACTTTTCTAAGAAATAATTATTTTACTTCACCAAAATGTTCTGAACTGTTGTTTACTTTGTTCATCTCATGACAAAGCACAGTATGTACAATATGCAGTAGTACAATATGCAGTATGTACAATATGCAGTATGTACAATATGCAGTAGTACAATATGCAGTATGTACAATATGCAGTAGTACAATATGCAGTATGTACAATATGCAGTAGTACAATATGCAGTATGTACAATATGCAGTAGTACAATATGCACTATGTAGTACGTGTTTAGTTTTTTTAGTTTAGTTAGTTTAATTTCTTCAGTCAATTAACATCATCATGAATCATATTGTAATGATTAAACACAGAAATTCTGCATAACACAAAGTTATTCTACAGACTGAAGGGGTTAAGGCTGATGTTTGACACTTATTTTGCTTAACCCTATTTACATATATAATGAGATACAAGATGGCAGAACTCTTTACAGAAAAAAACAAGAAAAAAAGATGTGCATAAAACAGAAGGAGAAGATTTCCATGTTTGGAAAGATCAGATACTATCGTGTGTTCGTCTGCGGCTTCATTTAAGCATTTAAACTATTTGCTGGTCTTTCCATCTCCTCACCTCACACTAAAGTGTAATTCATAATATATATTTCACATTACTCAATCATCCAAACTATCCACTTGGCATTATTTAAAATATAGAGTTTTATACATTCACATCCTACTTAATTATATTCTGGAAAGTTCTACATTTTATCCCATAACAGAAACACACATTTGTTTTGGAGTGGTCCACACTACGTGATGCTCAAACTTAAGTCTCGGTTAACAACATGAAAAAGGCACAGTGTATATCCATTATCCAATGACTGATATCACCTTTATCATGCCCAGTTGTACTATTAACTTATAGGTTTCATGGTGTTTGTACCCGTCTCTGGAGATGACGCTCTCTCGGTCCTCCTCACGGTTGTACACTCGGTCTCCGTACGGATCCAAGTCATTTCTGCTCAGACGGTCTCTCGAGTCCCTCCTGAAAGACAGAATACATTATAACTCATTGAGGTTTCTCATTTTATCTAATGTTTATCCAGTTTCTTGGTCCAAAACATGTTAATGATTAATAAGCATCAGTTAAATGAGTTAATGAGCCCATGATTTGTTAGAGTAAAAGGCTCCAGCACGTTTGAATCTAAAGTCCATTGCTAGAGGTGGTCCAATACTGTCAGAAGCCAAAAATTCTTAGCTTCCACGTAAAACGCCAGTTTGCAAATGAAGATGCTTAACACCACTTTCTAACCCATCTTACAACAGCCACAAGTCTAACAAACAAAACGCTCTGTCTGGTTCACTCATTAGTGTCTGGAAATGTTATAGAAGAACTTTATAAGCAGCCTTAAACTTACCTTTGTTGATTTCCTGCTGAGCATGTGAAAGCCCAAAAGACACGACTGCCGACTCCAGCGGCGGCTGGCGGTCAGAGCCGCCAAAAGCAACAAGTGAGGATCGACTACTGATGGTGAAGAACAATAGAAACTGAAAGTTGTTGAAAGAAAATGATTTGGGAATGTATTTTTTAGTCTTTTTCAAAAAATATAATTCACTCGCAAATAAATGGGATTAGAAACGACATCGGCGATCGAGTGTTTTGGGCTTTCACATGCGCAGTGGGAAATCAACAAGCTAATGCTAAGGCTATTTATAAAGTTCTTCTATAACGTTTCCAGACACTAATGAGTGAGCCAGATAGAACGTTTTGTTTGTTAGACTCGTGGCTGTTGTAAGATGGGTTAAAATGATGTTAAGCCTCTTCTGTGCAAAATGGCGTTTTACGTGGAAGTTAAGAACTTGCCCCCATCACTACGCTAGTTTGTTGCCTTGACAGACTCACTGCCACAGTGAGATCTCTGCTGAGGCAACACTGATCTGTGCCGTTTTTTGGCTTCTGACAGTATTTGACCACCTCTAGCAATGGACTTTAGCTTCAAACGTGCCAGAGTTCCCCTTTAACTATTTGTCCAGGATTCGTAATTTGTAGATATGTTTTATTGTAAAGTGTTACTTGTTACCATTACCTGTTCTTATGGTAGGATCCCCTGTGGACCTGCTCCACGCCATTGCTCTTAGACCCCCTCCGGAGCAGGTTCTGGTGGTTCTGGTGATTGACAGTTTGCCGGTCATGGCGACTCAGGTCCTCGTGCTCAGAGCCTGTGGGGGTTTTGGTGAGAGATCCAACTCTATGGATCAGTCCTCCTCCATTTGAAACGCCGCTCTCTCCAACCACTCCCCCTGAACCTACGACACATTTTGGACAATTATTAGTTAAATAAATAAATCAACTTTTATGCTACTGTGTGGATGGAGTTTAAAACCACTGTGTACTGTTTCTATTTAAAGTCCTTCAAATGCTTTTGGGTTTGAAGTGAAATGCCTGTCAGACCAATTACACTGGTCCTTATTCCTCCAGACCCCGATCCTCCCTGTCTCCTTTTGTCTTTCAGTCAAGTTTGTGCATGGACTGGTGTTTAGTCACACTTTAAAGTATAATGAGATTTATTTTAATTAATATCTTGGGAACCTTTGGGCAGTGTTACCTGTGGGAGTGAGAATAGAGCCTCTTCTGTCTCCACTGTGAACACTCTGTAAAGACAAGATTTGAAATGATAAAGAAAATGAACCCACGCCAAACCAGTTTTCATGAAAAAACAGTTTAAACCAGATTTTACCAGTCTGGCCTCTTCCTCCATCATGCCCTCCTCCTCTTCTTCCAGATCTTCAGTCAGAGCCAAGCGCATTTCAGGTCCAAGGTCTTGAAGGGTCTTCAGTCCCGCTTTACACAACTGCGAAATGGAAAATATATTTACGATATATTTCCATGGACAAAACCCTTCTAATCTAAGAGTCATCATTATAAAGGGTAGTGTTTTATACAGTACAGTGTCTTGCTCACCTGCACAGCGGAGGGGTTGGTGTCCTCAGCCTCTCCATTCAGACCTCCTTTCTCCTTCCTCTTACGGAACTTTCTGAAATAATCCTGGATGAGGAACGTTGCGTAGAATTTCCCGACAGTCACCTCCTCCCCTAAGACACAAGGACAGAGGAGGGAAGGAGGTGAGGGAGAGCCACTTTAACTCTGAGCGGTGTTTATTTGGGTTAGATAGTTGGATGAGTATTGATAGTAGTAATGAACCTGGCAGTAAGATGGATTCTTGTGATATTTGTGGGTTCATAAACTCACAAGACTCCATCTTGGCGCCCAGTTAATTGAGTATCACAGAGCAGCAATGAGGTTTGGAGAAGCCAAAGACAAAACACCAAAACGAACCAAAATAAACAGACGTACTTTAGCTATTTTTAGAGTTAATAATGTGCAGAAGCTAAGCATGCATTTGTGGACAGGGAGGTTGTCTTTGCTTTTCTCTCACCTGGATTTAACTAAAGTTCGATTTTTGGCTTTTTCTGGTGTTGTGACACTTCGACCAATCAGATTCAAGTAATTATGACGCTCCATGTTTTCCGATCGCTTTCAGAGCCATTCCAGATTGATAAATGTGTGGTAAATAGGAGTAGTAGTAGTAGTAGTAGTATTAGCAGAAGTAGTAGTAGTGTTGTAGCAGTAGTAGTAGTAGTAGTAGTAGTAGTAGTAGTAGTAGTAGTAGCAGCAGCAGCAGATATTGTTAGATTAATACTAAAAATGTTATTAGTTAGTGACTTTTTGCAGTACACCCATGAATTGTCAGTAGTAGTTAGAGTTTTTAGTAGCACATGCGTTACCGTATTGGGGCCTGCCCTTTGACCCCAGTGTTAGCAGGTGTTAGCAGGTGTTAGTACAGAAATAGCCAATACCTTTACCTTCTTGCGGAGGAATCACCTCATCTAAGAGTTTAGGTTTGATTCTCTTCCAGATCTTCTTGATGATGGCCCGCAGCTCCTCGTTCTCAATTTCAGGGTTTCCTACAAAGAACTCAGTTAGTCCTGGACTGGATTAAGTTTGTTGTTAAGTATTTTCATGTAGATTTTATTGATGAAAAATTACTATATGACATTTCTCGTTCACTCTCAAATGTAGTTTTGGTTTATTTATAGTTAAAGAAAGAAAAAAAAGACTATTTAGTTGACAAGTAGTTGGAGGAAAAAGAAACCAGGAGGCAGAGGAGAGACCGAGGTGGGGCTCATAAATGGAGAACAGAACTTTTCACCCTGGATAAGTGACAGTTGTACCTTCAGTCTTGATTTTCAGGGCAGTTCGCACCAGGGCAAAGAGAGTGGCATTAAATGTGACCATCCCATCAGAGTTCAGAGGCATGTTCATGGCCACCAGACGCTACGAAAGAAAGAACATTAGAATTTTAAGCACGATAACAGATGATAGTACATAACGATTACATACTGATTTTTATTTGATTTAACAGATTTTTTCTGTCTTAAAAATGTGAAAAACAGAGCTAGTTCATTTTAAACCATTAGCAATAGTCCAGAGTTCCTCACCTTATCCATCTCTTAATCTTTCAGAGTTTATAAGCGCTTTTCACTTTTTCAGAGACCAGAGTGGAGTTTTTCCATGATGGTAAAGATAATAACAACTAGTACGCTAACACAGACTTCCTGATTATCTGACAGTAAAATGCTTTCTAATCAGATGGAGACAGCACAGATATTGAAAAAGATTTATTTTGAACTCATGTAATATATATCTGTACAGGGGCAAGACAGATTTTGCTTAAATACATGGGGAAAATCAGGTACAGGGCCTTTAAGTTCAGTTGTGTCCGTTACCTTGCAGGCGACACGGTGAGGACAGAGTTTTCCAAAGCCCAGAGGAGGCTGGATCCTTCTGAGCAGAGCCACTACGTCCAGGTGTTTAATACGGCCCCTGAATGGGAAAAACACAGTAGTAAAACACAGTAGTAAAACACAGTAGTAAAACACAGTAGTATCCTCACTCACTGCATCTCAAAACAACAGTCACTTTTACTAAAATCAGAAAATATACTGTAGAATAAACAACCGATTAAAATTCAAATGTATTAAAATAAAGCCACCCAATTATTAAATGTAGATGACTTCATTTTGTGGTGGCGTTTTAATTAAGGTGACCAGATCTTCAAAATTCTAAACTGGGACACATCCAAGTTGGGATGGTTGGTATAAAATAAAACTGTGAAAAGAGTGTGTAAAATTGTTCATTCTCATGTCAGTCATAATCTGAGGGGCTTCTGTCACTGCATTTTTTTGCTTTATGGTCATTCGCAAACACGGATATTTGTATTTTGGCAAAACAAATAATAATTTATGCTCCTCTTTACTGTTGGCACGGATCAGATTAGTCAAAAATTGTGATAGTCCTGTTATAGTCCTGGTTTAGACCTGATGTAGTCCTGGTTTAATCTTAGTTTAGTCCCGGTTTACATCAAATTGGTCAAAAATAGGGACATCTGGGACATTTCTTGCAGTATGAATCTGCTGGGACAGGGGACACAGGGCTCAAAACTGGGACTGTCCCGGGTAAATAGAGACGTCTGGTCACCTTAGTTGTAATATTTATTATGCTTCAAAATTAGCATTGAGACACAAACATCTCCCTTTCTAAAAAAACAGAAGTGTCCTCTGCTCAAGTATTTTTATTTTTGTATTTGTGTAGTTTTTAACATGTCAGTAACATCATCCCACAGCTCCCTGTTCACTGCCTTATCTTTGAATATTTATACATTTTATTTATAAATTTTAGCACAACTGAGCAAAGCAAAACCCTCACAGAGATGAAACTGGACAGAAGTAGTGATGCTAAGTGTGGCTGTGGGGCACTGTTGTCTTAAAATACAAATACAGGCATTTTAAAACAATCAAGTTCTTAACAGATTGGTAAGTGTGTCTTTCTTACTTGGCCTCCGGGTCGTACTCAGACCAGATCCTCTTGAACTCGTCCAGATGATGCGGACCCAGAATCGACCAATCACGCGTCAGATAGTCAAAGTTATCCATGATGACGGCCACAAACAGATTAATGATCTGGAAGAGAGTTTAGACCCGTTTTAATCCTGAACTGGTCCAGCTTCATTCGGTTTTAGGCTTTGTTTTCCAAGTTGGTTCAGTCTTAGTTTCAACATGAATTAGACACGGTAATATTAAAGTATTTACACTTTATAACAACTATACTTTGATTATCATAAACAAAAAATGAACCAAGCCTTGAACAATGAACAAAGTGTTTATTAAGAGTAATTCAGGCTTAGTAACAACTTAATTAAAACCCTAAACTTTAGTAATTAAGTAGTCACTAAGCAAGAATAAACACTTAGTTCATTATTCTTTATTAAAGTTTATAAGTTGTACCATATTCATTATAGTTTCAGGGATGCAACGATCTAATAAATGTAATGTTGTCGTAGTTGGCCCAGAAAGTCTCATAATGTTTAAACTTTTATTTATACAAAGTTGTTCTGGAGATATTTGAGAGATAAATAACAGCCACATAACATATTTCTGTCTTATTTTAGTTTAGTTTAAAGGTCTCTGCTCTGGTATCAGTTGATATCGGCAAATACTTAAAGCTATAGAATCGAAAACGGTATTAGATCTGAAAAAGCCGACCCTATAAAGTTACACCCAGTACTTGGTGGTGTTAGAATTATCTGTACCAGAAAAGCGCAGAGCATGAAGAAGCTGATGAAATAGACAATGGCGAAGTTGCTCCCACAGCTGAACTCCTCTCCGGGTTCGTAGTCCGACTCCGGGTCGCAGCGTTTCCCTGGTAAACTGGCCAACATGATCTCCTGCCACGCCTCACCTGTGGCACACCTGAGACGCACACACACAGTGAATCCTCCGCACCATTCAAACATTTCCTCTGCATTTCCTGCTCTTCTAATGTCCTTTTTACGGTATCGCCTCAGCCTCGTGGCCATCGGCGTTTTCTACATGAGACATTTTTGTACCTGAAGAGCAGCAGAACAGCCTGAGGAAATGTCTGGAAGTTGTTGTTTCTATTGATTTGAGTGTGATCCTGCATCGCGATTTTACCAAAGGTCTGATTCAGCGTGACCAGCGAAAGAGAGAAAATACAGAAATTTAGATCATGTTAAAAATGTAAAAATATGTTTAAATGAGCCATGTGTGACCGACCTGCATGCCGATAACAGCGTAGATGAAGAAGATCATGGCGATGAGCAGAGCAACGTATGGAAGAGCCTGAACGAGAACAACAGGGTCAGTTATGTTAGTTATGGCTGTGTCCTGGGGTCTAGTTTAGTGCTGAATATACATGAAATATTACACAAAAAAATAAAATGAAAAGCTTAAAAGTACAGGTACCACTTTATAAAACCTTTGCCTTAATTAAACTTAATACAGTATAAAGTAATAAGACTTTAATTTATAATGAACAAATTGTTTATTAATAATGATTAGGCTTAAACTACTTAAAGGCCTTGAACACAATTTCTTTCCATGCATTTTGAGCAAAGTTTGTCTTGCCCCAGTGCAGATATAAGCAGCTTTTGAGGTCAAAATCTGTCCACTATTTTTATTGCCCAATAATCGGGAAATGCGTGTTAGCATGCTAGTTGTTGATAGCTTTATCGTGACGACCACTCTGGTCTCTGAAAGTTATGAAACATGCTCATAAACGCATTGCAGTACAAAACTAGGACGCTCATAATGTATAACGTAAATGAGGAACAACTTTGAACTGCTGCAAACTGTTCAATCAAAACTAGTTTGATTTTGCTCATTTTAAAGACAGTATTAAAAAAGTAGATACTACATTGCAATTTCTCTGATCTGGTCAAGATTTTAAAACTTCAGGTTATTCATCTTGTTTTCAGATTTATTTTCTACTTACTAGTTCTGAGATTGCTTAATTCTAGTCTAGAAGTACTTTATTTTAAGATAACTTGCATGATAATTTCACTACTTTCAAATCATTTTCTGGTAGTTTTAAGTGTTTATATCTTAAATTTTGCCAGTGTAAGTCTGAATCATTCATTCAAAGTGTTACCTTATTGTTTTATTCCTGGTTTTCTCACCTGTAGAGACTTGACAAAGGTCCAGAGAAGTGTCCGGATGCCTTCTCCTTTACTCAGCAGTTTGACCAGTCTCATCACACGAAACAGGCGGAAAAATGTTATAGATACACGTGAGCTGTCCTCCCCACTCTGGTAAACAACAAAACTATTTCAGTCATTCAGAGTATTACATCTTATAAATGAGTGAACATTTAATTGGTCTGTGGAAAAAACTATATAATAAAAAACTCACACTAAATTCTGTGACCACAATGTCCACGACGCTGCCCACAACGATCAGAGCGTCAAATGAGTTCCAGGCATCAACAAAGTAATGCTGTACAGACAACATGGTTCGCATTATGTGTAAATCTATATATATAGTATAAATATATTGTAATATTTTATTTCAGTCTGTACCCTTAGGTTGAGAGCCAGAAGTTTGAGCACCATCTCCACAGTGAAGAGCCCAGTGAACACCATGTTGAGGATGTCCATGACGTAACTGAAGGACTTGGACTGCTCATAGTGCTGCAGAAACAAAGACAAAGCATCAAATCAATGGTAGAATTCTGATATAAAGGGAAATATTTTGCAAAAACGGCTTAAGCAAGCAGGAACCTTGAGTTTATCTCTTATAAAATGTGATAAGGTAGAGTTAGTAGTAGTAATAAAGTAACAAATGATTGAAACACAAACTTTGACAATTCTGCTTTGATTACAGGACTCTGGTCGCCCTGTTAAATATTATAATTTCAAAGTAACACCATTTGTTTTATATTTCACTGAACTGTTTCCCCACAAAAAGACTCCAGTGAGCTGCCTTTACAAAACAAAAATGCCAGAGAGCTCCTCATTTTAGCCGCAAGAAATTGAGACAATTATAAGAAAGAAGCGAGCCTTTGGGTAAAGTTAGGTGCCTATAAAACATAAACCATTGTCCATTTATTAGTGCACAAAGTTCAGGCTTCAAAATGATACATAGACAAAGTTCATAGAGATGCTGCCCGCCTCCTCACCCACACCCACTCACGAGACCATATAACCTCTCCACTGGCTCCCCGTCCAACAGTGCATCACTTTCAAGATCATCCTGATCACCTACAAAGCTCCTCCATAACCAGGCCCCTTCACACCTCACAGACCTGGTCCAGCCCCACCGTCCCTCCCGCCGCCTCCGATCACTCAATTCTAACCTCCTCACTCCCACAGTCAAGTCAAATGAAAGGACCTTGCCATTGCCGCACCCGCTTCTCTCCCCCTTCACATCAGAAACTCAGACTCACTAAACACCTTCAAAAACACTGTTCCAAACCATAGACCGTATATATGAGTGGACATAGCTAACCTGTTAGCCGCCGCGTGCCAAACAGGAAGTGTTCCAGGAGGCTCTTCCGGCTCCTTCTCTCCCTTTTTCCCATTGACTTACATTGGGATCTTATCGTCCCTCTCTCTGTAACTGCTGCTGTGGCCTCTTCATTTTGGTCTTAAAATGTTCGTATGAAGCCGCTCTACACGATCCTGAATTTTTTTTTTTCTCGCTTTTTTGTCCATCAAAAAAATCCTATTCATAACATAGAGCCTGGCTCCAAATTCGCTCCTGTAACAGTGGCATCGTGAGCCTCATTTGAGCGGCGCTGAACGCTGTAGGTGACGTCCACTCATATATACGCTCTATGCTCAAAACACCTTTTCCTCAAAGTCTACAGTCCCCACACTTGACTGCTCCTCATTACTGTTTTGTCTGTCCTTGTTTTAGTGTCACTTCATTGTGAAGCATCTTTGTGTTACCATGAAAAGCGCTTTCCATTGAGCATTTATTCATTACGGGTGTTTCTATGCTCAAAAATACAATCATTCTTTCTGTGAATAGGTGCGACTCTCCGCAGATCTGACTTGTAATGTATCATAGTGATGTAACTTTCTTATTTCCCTCATAATGGACATGTTTAATCTATACGGTGGAACATTCTAGACAATGCAATAACATTTCCATAGAGACAAGCAGTTGGCAGACCCTCCACTAGAAAAGTTATACAATGCACCTTTATTATTAATCTTCGATGAAACACTTGTCATGTTACTTGAATTAACACACACTATTACTGCCCCCTAGTGGTCACAGCTCTCACCTGCACAGCCAGAGTCACAGTGTTGAGCAGGATCAGAACAAACATCACGTATTCAAAGCCCGTGGAGTTGATTATGGACCAGAACTTGTACTGAACCGGGTTTTTGGGTATGTACAGTTTGAGGGGCTGAGCTTTCAGGGCGTACTCCACACACTGACGCTGAAAGAGAGACCGAGAAGAAAAGGTTAAAGGGCCCATATTACGCCGTTTTCTGAGCTATATTATAATGCTGTTTCCTAATCAAAAACATACCTGGAATTGCTAATCACGACTGAACAAAAAGTAAAAGGAGCTGTTAACTTAAAATTTACATTTTCATGACATCACAAGGTGGAACTGAGCATTCTGAGCTTTGGAGATGTAGACAAACTAATAATACATGATTACTCAGACATGTGTTAATGAAAAAACACAACTCCAGGTATGTTCTTGATGAGGTAACAGCATTATAACATGACTTAAACTGCACCAGTGACAATTATACACAACATAGGACCTTTAACATAAGACATACTAATACAAACATTGAGAGGAAATATTTTTTTGTTAATTTCATCTCATTTTAGCCTGGTTGTTTCTACCTGGTTCTTGTCCAGTTCACAGTTCTTGTATTCCTGCTCTCCTTGCTCCCTGAATGTGATGATGACAAAACCCACAAAGATGTTCATCATGAAGAAGGCGATGATGATGATGTAGACGATGAAGAATATGGAGATTTCCACTCTGTAGTTGTAGATGGGCCCCGCGTTCTCGCCGTTAGCGTCAATGGCCTTGTACAGCAGCCTTTGGGGCACAAGAAGGTAACAGATGAGAGGAGTTGTAATATTATCACTGTATATTTCTGGTATAGGGCCTGTTGCAAAAGCTTGTCTCTGTGGAGATGTTATTCCTTTGTCTGGAATGTTTCACAGTATGGCACATCCAAACTATGGCCCGAGGGCCAAATGTGGCCCTCAGACTAATTATTTTGGCTCTCAGGCTTGCAGGTGAATTGGCCCAAACTACCGCAAGTTGTACTTTTTACTGCATGTTTTTGAAATCTACCTGGATCAAGTAAATTTAGTGTGTCCTTTTGAGCGTCTAAGCATGAACAAAGGTCTGAAGGGTGATTTAAACTTGTTATAAATGCACAGATTTGAATTACTCAGTGTTTTGACCACCAGTCTATGACCCTCGATCGGCCCTCACACTGGTCTGTGTTTTGATATGTGGCCCTTGATGAAAAAAGTTTGGACACCCCTGGTTTCACAGTATGCACCAGAAGAGTTACAGAATGCACCTTTAAAGTAGCCCAGCTGGTGCCATCTAGTGCCTCCGCTCAATTTAATTTCTCTCCAACAACTAGTCAGGAATTGTAATACACTCGGCAGTTTGCAAGAATCCCGGAAAGAAGAAAGAAACACCCATTATGAACGCTGATGGAAATGTTTAAGGTTATCCAATGGAACATTATAGGCAAAGCATCTCCATGGAGACAAGCAGGTAGAGGACCCTCCAGCCGGAAAAGTTACGAGACGAGGAAATACTCACGCGGGCCAGCCTTCAAACGTGGAGACCGTGAAGAGCGCCATCATCCCCATCAGGACGTTATCAAAGTTAAAATCGCTGTTGTGCCAGATTCGTTCTCGGACCATCGGCTGATTCACGTCTCCATCTTTGTAAATGACAAACGTGCCCCTGAAGAAGAGGGCAGAAGCCAGGTTAAAGGTCCGATATTACGCAAAATTGACTCTTGTGAGCTTTAAGACATGTTATAATGTTGCTATCTCATCAAAAACAAACCTGCACAGTGTTTATCATGAAAAGAAAAGACTACGGTGGCCTCCCATAATCTAAATAGAACATGCACTAAATATTGACAACAAAATTTCACTTGGTTGCTCCTTGTATTATTAACATAGAAAGTAACTGCGCTGTTCAAAAACACTGATTAAATATGAAATAAGGGTATTAAGTGTCATTCAAACTCCACAAGTTGTATGGAAGAAAATGATTAATTTAGAAAGTATTTATGCCACCATAGCCTGAACAAAATCTATGGGAAAACGGTCCTGCAGTTGTGTTTTGTTTCATTCACACATGTTTGAGTAAACTTTTATTCTCAGTCTGCTACATCTCCAAAGCTCAAAATGCTCTGCTCCAATTTGTGATGTCATGTAGTGGTAGCTTTCAGGTTAACAGCTCCTTTTCATCTTTAGTTCAGTAGAAATTGGCAATTCTAGGGCTGAACTCATCCAAATGATTCTCGTGAAGGTGTGTGGAGTTTGAAAACACAGTGGAGCACTTCCTGTATTACCACATGACATCACAAGGTGGAACAGTGTGTTTTCTGTTATAGTATAAGCGTTATTATTCTTAAACATGTGGGTGAGAGGAGAGCGCTCACTTGCACTGTTCTGGGGTGTGTTTGGCCTCATCTGTGCAGCGATAGAATTTTCCCTGGAACAAGAAAAGAACAAGGACAGTGTTACTAAACCAGGCTTAAGGAAGCAAAACATTTATATAATTATGCCTCTCTTGTTATTTTTGCTTCTTATTTTGAATTTACTATTATCATTTATATTTTTATTTTATCTTTTATAGTTTTATGATTTTCAAATCCGGTTCATAAAGAAATAATTATAAAACTCTCTTAGACCTGAATTTGGTCCTGTTTTTTTCCTGCTCTTTTTCTGTAACACTTTTGAAGTTTATTAATAATTATTCAGGCTTAGTAATTACTTAATTAAAATCCCAATTCCAAACTGTAACCCCTTAATTAAGAAGTTACTGAGCCTGGATCATTCTTAATACACTTGTTTATTATGAATTAATTTTAATTTTAATTTATTTTATTTTATTTTACTTATTTCAATGCTACTTTGTGATTTTTATTGTGTTGCTTTAATTTGATTTTAATGGTTTTATTGTTTTAGGACTGGTATGACCAAATTTTAGCATTATTTTTGTTTTATCTCTGTGCAGCACCTTGGAAACTGCTCTGTTTATAAAATGTGCTATTTAAATAAGGCTGTAAATAGTGCAGTTATTACAAAAGGTAAATAGTAAATAGTTTAGACTTGGTTTAGTCTGGATTTAGTCATGGTTCTCAACAGATTTAATCTTATTTTAGCCCTGGCTTAGTCTTGATTAGACCAGTATTTGTTTAGTCCTTATTTAGTCCGGGTTTGGTTGAGTTTTAGTGTCTGACCTTAAAGAGCTGGACTCCGATGCAGGCGAACATAAACTGCAGTAAAGTGGTGACGATCATGATGTTTCCAATGGTCCTGATGGCCACAAACACACACTGGACCACGTGCTAAAAATACGACAAACAAAAGTATCACTATGAGAATGTGAAATCAAAAATAATCTTAATCCAGTCTCATAAAAAGGTTTTGTTTTACCTTCAGGCCTTTTGCTCTGTTGATGGCTCTCAGAGGACGGAGCACTCTTAAAACTCGCAAGATCTTTACAACAGAGATCGCGCTCGAACTAGAGAAGAAACCACAATGTTTGAGGTAAAATGTGTTTATCAAGTTCTTCCAAATAACTTTACTGATTGGGAAACTGACTGGAGGAAGAAAGAAACCAAAGAGACGCTGACGACCAGAAGATCCAACAGATTAAACCAGTTTCTACAGAACGAGCCCTGGTGCAGGAACGCCCCGTGAACCGTCATCTGGAAAAGAAATGATGCAGGATTAGACCATTATTATGGCTCTATCTTCTGTAGGATTTATTAAGACATAACTTGACGTACCTTTAGCAGAATCTCCACAGTAAAGATTGAGGTGAAAGCATAGTCAGCATAACCCAGGATCTGCAGATATTAAAGGAGCACTATGTAACTTTTCTGTTGGAGGGTCGGCCATCTGCTCATATCTCTAAGTTATTTCTTTGGAATATCCTCAGTATCATATTAAACTTGTCCTACTCAATTACAGGTCTTTTATTGCTTAAATAAGCTTAATTATTGCTTAAACTGTTTAATTACAGCTTTTTCAGTTCTGATACCAGTTTCAATACTACTGCTTTAAGTACCGATACCTGATATCAACACATACCAGTGCAGAGGCTGAAAACAGCAATTATTTCCTGTCAACAAAAAGAAGAAAAACTGTCCCAAATGTGTCATGCAGCTGGTTATGTACTATTTTTAAGTAACATTTATGTAGTTATTTATCACTCAAGTAACTACAGAACAGCGTTGTGTAAATTCTAGTGCTGTCAAAAAATCGCACTATTAACACGTTAACTCAAATTTTTTTTACTGCGTTAATTTTTTTTACCGCGAGTTAACGCAATAACTACACAATCTGGCTGTAAACAGGAAGTAAAACAATTTGTACAAAACTGAGAAGTCCCGTTTGGAGGAGGTTAGCATGGCCCACCTGCACGCACCGATGCCGCTCGCACAAGGAAAACAAAATAAAGTCTGCTTCAAAACATACGGTGAATCCACAACGAGGACCGCGGACAGTGACAGAAGCCCCACAGCTGAAACTGGCCCTGGCAGAACCTCATGCCAATGGACCCACCCGCTTTGCCAAAACCTCCAGCTCCGCCGCGTGACCCGCAAACAGCGCAGTGCAACGACGCCCTGGCTGCAGCCCGACAGGTGCGAACGCAGAACTCCAGGCAACCGAGTCCGAGCACGACACAACCCGAAATTACCAGCGTGAGTGCCCCGTGTACAACAGGAGTTGGGGCGACAAACACAGTCTAATTGGAGATTACTGGACATCCCTCAGTCATGAGAAAGTACTTCAGGTCACAGCACATAATTTCACCCATTATGTGACTGTTCTGAAGACAGAAGAGAGACACTTCACTCACTGTTGGAGAGCACAAAGTCTCACTGACGATTGTTCTGGTTTGCAATAAAATAAATAAATAAAATAAAACATCTGCATAAAGCCTATCCACTTTTCTGTGTGGATAAAGAGTATTAAAATGATAATTCAAGGGGACAAAAAATGTGCGATTAATTTGAGATTAATCACAAGTTAACTATGACATTCATGAAATGAATCGCAATTAAATACTTTAAGCAATTGACAGCACTATAAAAGTTCATTATGAGACTTTCTAGGCTGACTACAACAATGAAATATTCTTTTTACATAAATTTCCAACCAAAAGTCCAACCAGGATATCTGCTGAACCAATATGTCAATTGTTCAGTATCTGCGCCTATATTCAACACCAGCATCAAATCAGTACATCCCAAGATCTGACCTGTAACTTGGTCTAATGGATTCACCTGCTTGTTTCCATGGAGAATACTGTGGGAAATTCCAGAAAACTCTCCATCCAGAATAAGGCGATATTGTGAGACTATTAGTAAAGATTTCCTGACACAATCCTCTTTTTTTACCCAGTTCAGCTGTATTTCACTTTCAGAGCATGAGTGAAACAAATAACTTTGCCAGAGTATGAAGTACGTCAGAGAAGATGCCCAAACAGACAAAAAAAAGAACACGCATACTTCACACAAAATCTAACCATCAAACCTCTTCCAATACTACACATTTACCACTGAGCTGCCATAACGTCACCACATCAGTGGTTTAATGTAATTCTGTGTGAGAGAAATTACAGTGAAGACTCAGCAGAGCGTGATCCAGCTGCTCCGGACACATGTACATCTACAGTGCACGAGAAGATCACCCATTTACTCACTGACCTACTTCACTGAGAGCCACACACAACCACAGACTGGAAAACTGATTGGACAAAAAAAAAAAACAATGACAAAGAGGTACAATGTGGGAACAGTTACAGCTACAAAATCAACTCTTGTGAGCTTTAAACTATGTTATAATGTTGTTTTCTCCTCAAAAACATACTTGGAGTTCTGTTTTGTTTCATTCACACATGTTTGAGAAATCCTTTATTATTAGTTTGTCTATATCAGGTCAGAAAACAGTGTATTTTGGGCCGTTTAAGGTCTGTGTTAGTATTTGCCTCGTGTTGTGTTGGCGGGACTCACGTTGTTCCTGAAAGAGTGCGCTCGGATGGGGTCTTCTGCAGCGAGCGAGCAGCTGCTGAGGATGATGAAGACCAGGATGAGGTTGGTGAAGATGTGATGGTGGATCAGAGTGTGGCAGCCCACTCGGATTCTGAACACAAGATGAAAAAAAAAGAAACTTGGATTAACTAAATAACTGCATTAGAATCATAGCAGGTTAGGCCACAGCAGTAACAATTTAACACAATAAAACATAATAAAAACAATGGTGTAAAAACAAATAAATTAAACCATGAAATAGACCCATAACAGAGGACCCCACGACTAGACAAAAAAGTAGAGAATATAAAGCTCAATTTGACTGATGTATAAATATCTTCCATCCATCCATCTTCTCCCGCTTAATCCGGCTGGGTCGCGGGGGCAGCGTGCTACCCAATACTCATAGCACCTGACCCCCCCCTATGAACCCCTCTGCAGGTGGTGAGCCCACAGGAGGGTGGACATTATGGTCCTTGATGTTAGCTCATAGGGGTGCGGGCATGTTTTGGGTTGATGGGGGAAACCGGAGTACCCGGAGGAAACCCATCCAGACACGGGGAGGAACATGCAAACTCCACACAGAAAGGCCCGGGCGACCCGGGGATCGAACCCGCAACCTTCTTGCTGTGAGGCCTGAGTGTTGCCACTCAGCCACCGTGCCGCCGTATAAATATCTTATGTATTATATATTAGATAGAGTGGTGGAACAATATGAGGTAAAAGTAGTAAAGTACTACACTTAAGTATATGTTTTTAGGTGTCTGTATTTTACTTAAGTAGATATTAAATGGACACTTTTGACTTTTGACTACATTTGAGAACATCTCTACTTTCTTTTACGCAACATTTTTTTATCAGGATAACAGGACTGAAAAGTAAAAGTATTTTTTACTATGGTTTGAGATCTGCTGAAAAGGCTGATGGGTTTATTTTAAACACATAGTTTGAGCAAACACAAATAATTAAAAAACAAAAATAAAAACAGCTAGACAGATTATAAATCGTCACAAATCTTTAGCAAAATCACTGCATTTTAAGCTTTGTTAGATCTCAAAATCTGCATGAAATACTTATTTTTACTTTTTGAAGAAATTTTTAAACCAGTACTTTAATACTTTTACTGAAGTAGATTTTTTCATGTCATACTTTTACTTTTACTTGAGTATTTCTTTTGTTGTGGTATCTGTACTTTTACTTAAGTGACAAAAATTAGTACTTCTACCACTGATAAATAAGATTATATGAACACTTTTTTACTATCAAAATTAATGTCTTTCTTCTTGAAATATTATGTGATAAAAAGTCCAAGATTTAGTTGTGGTTTGGTTATATTGTTATAATTTACCTCTTATAAAATATACTAAATAAACGACTACATGAGCTGTCTTTTGTCTTATCACCATGGTAACACAGAGGGACGTACGGGTTGGTTTTGCTGAGGCAGAAAAAGGCGCTGCCCTCTGGGATCGGGACGATCTTCTCTTTGGGCGGAGCCAGGTCGGCCATCTTTAACTGGGCTCCTCCATCTGGACCAGAATGATTACAGATAAAAACATTTGTAAAGTGAAATATTTGTAGATTCAGTTGAAATGAACTCACCGTCTTCTCCTTCAACAATCTCCTCTTCTTCCTCGTACTCCGTTTCTTCATCAATGTCCACCTGGTGATTAAAAAATGAATCACGGTTTGAGATTTCATATGATTTGGTAAAGAACTACAAAAATGGCGGCTCGTTCACGCACTTTGACCTCTCCCTCTGCGACCTCCTCCTCCTCCTCCTGTCCTTCCTCCTGCTTCTTACTGTAAGCAGAAATAGCAGACAGGAAAAGTGAAATAAGAACAATAATTTGAGTATTTGTCTCAGATTATTTTATTATAAGTTTGAGACTGACTCTGTCTTCTTGTCTTCACTGTCTCCTCCGGCCAGATTATCCACAGCAATGGCCAAGAATACGTTTAGGAGGATGTCTGAGTTTACAATAAGGACCATAATTCAATTCAAAGCAACAAAACAATAAAATAAATGTTTATGAATATCTATATAGGCTCTTTCTGACTGTAGGCCTGTCATAGCAACAAATTTGAAGCATGATATGTTGCTTTAGAGATAAACTGCGATAAAGGATAATATTGAAACTACTTTATACCACTGGCACAATTATAATAATGTAATATAATACCCATAAATCAGTTTTTGAATATATATAAATATACATAAATATAATATATGTACCATTAAAAAGCCTGAGCTACAACAAATAGCAGAATGAATCAATAATTAACCATAGAAGTGACTTATTCTCCCCCTCTACAGCTCAAATCTTAGCGTATTTCAACAAAAATGACCAAGAAAATTCACCAAGAAAAACATTGAGATCCCAAAATATATAGTTTCATATGCACGTGCTCTGAGGTCTGAGGGCCAGCTCCAACTCGTGGTGCCCAAGACGAGACTCAAAGCTCGGGTTTTCTCTGTGGTCGGCCCCAAACTCTGCCCCCCACGTCCAAACAGTGGAGGGTTTTAAGTCATGTCTTAAGACCCACTTTTATTCTCTGTGAGTTGTGTGGTCCTCTGTGTCTTTTATTTACTTTATTTATTTATAGTTTTTTATCAATTAAATTTTTTAGTACTGCCTTTATTTATTGATTTTATTATTTTTGTTCATTGGTTTTATTATTATTATTTTATCTATTGAGTTTATTAGCTTGTTTGGAACAAAATTCTGCTGACTTTTAGATTGCTATGTGAAATCCTTTGGAAACGGTCTTGTTTATAAATGTGCTATATAAATAAAGTTGGATTGGATATAGAGAACGATAAGTCTATATAGTAATTACTGTGACAGGCCTATCTGACTGTGGTTGAAATATACTTACTTATAGTCTTTTTCGGACTATAAGTCGCTCTGGAGTATAAATCGCACCAGCCAAAAAATGCATAATCAAGAAGAAAAAAACATATTTAAGTCGTACTTTGTGGGGGAAATTTATTTTATAAAATTAGAGACCAAGAACTAACATCTTCGTCTTGAAAGGCAAGTTATAGAAGTTATAGTAATAAAAACAACCGAACAGAGAACAATTCATGTATCATTCGTTTTTCAATATTGAACCAAAAATAAGAAAAGGAAAAAACAAATCTTTTCTTTGTTATTGTCTCTAAACCAAAATGAAAAAATGGATAACAATTAGTTTTTTCATTTTTAATTCATATATATACGATTCATATATTTGATCTATGGGCTGTCAGTGTAAAAAATGTAATATATAAGTCACACCTGAGTATAAGTCGCAGGAACCATCCAAAACCTGAAAAAAAGCACGACTTATAGTCCAAAAATACGGTATTCAGATTTCAAGCAAAGTTTGTTATTTCTGCAGCTTTATCTTTTCCACTTTTTTCTAGTTGTGTGGACCTCTGTTGTCTTTTACGGTTTTGTTTTACTGATTTTATTTATTTATTCTTATGGGTCTATTTTACAGTTTTATGTATTTGTTTTTACACCATTATGTTTTTAAATTGTTTTATATTCTAGATGTTTTTTTTTATTTTTCCATGTTCAGCACTTCTTATTCAAATTAAAACTCTCTTTTGTCCTGATAAGGCACTTTCTGTCCCTGTCCCATTGGAGGATACAGTTTCCGCAGATGAAGAGGATCACAAAGTAAACACAGACGATCATTCCCGGGAACACTGGGCCTCCGTACGCCATGATCCCGTCGTACATCACCACGTTCCAGTCTTCTCCCGTCAGGATCTGAACCAAACGAGATGGAGGATTTAAATATGTATAATGTTAACGTATAACTTAAAATGTAAGACAGCGCGGAGGGAGAAGAAGAGGGAAGAGACACGGGGCAAAACGCTGAATTCAAACTGATCACACTTATATATGTTGCATTTGGAGTTTGCAATACCTTCCTCTACTGAACACAAGATTAAGAAAAAAAGAAACTTGGATATGAATAAATAATAAATACTTAATGCCTAAAAATCATAGCAGGTTAGGCCACAGCAATAACTGTATTCTTGCATTTCTTATTTGCAGTTTTGCAGCATATTTTAGTTTTTAATTTTACAGAGGTGGGTAGTATTTACACCTTTACTCAGTTTACATTTAACAAAACAAAACTTTTTTTACTCCTACTTCTTTCTCCTATTAATATTTTCTCTCTTTATTATTATTATTAACGTTTTTCCTTACTTTTCATACACGGGGGAGAGCCGATACAAGGTAAAATACGAGGTAAAGAAAAGATAATGGCAAATCTACAGCAATAAAACATAGTAAATTGTAACATGGCCAAATAAACAAAATGATGAACTCCAACAATTAATCCTCAACCTCTAATATTTTATTTAAAGTAACAGTACTTTTACTTGAATAAAAGTTTGGTCTGTAGGTTTATAATTTACACGATTTAAATATGTGTTTCTTGTATCGCTCCTTCAGATATTATTTAGTTTACCAGATACCAGATTTTGGCCTTTTTTTTTTTTCGGAGGAGGGCCCATCAAATACTTTTGGAAACCAAACCAGACCAAGTTACAGGTCAGATCTGTGGAGAGGCGACGCCGCTCACAGTCAGAATTCCTGTTTTTCTAAGTATTTTTGAACTATAAAACTACCTGTCATTGAAAAAAATGTAAGGTAGAGCTGTTTAATGTCATACTGTGGAACATTCCAGGCAGAGCAATGACATTTCCATAGAAACAAGAAGGTGAGGGACCCCTCAACAGGTCACAACAAACTTTTAAGGTTTTGTCCTTACAATTAAATCTACTTCAAATTATAAATCGTGTTGTGTTATTAATGTTAATGTGTAAATGTTATGTCCAGACAGTTGATCTTTTTTGAGTTGAAGTTTTCCCAAATACTTTTAACTCTTACTTGAGTAATTTCTTGGACCACTACTTTGTACTTTTGTACTTTTTATAAGTAACATTATTTTGTTTCCTTTCAATAATTTTATTTATATTAAAGGCATCCACGCTGGGCTCTCTCAAACATAAGCAGATTTTAATTTCAAACACATAAAAAAACAAAAAAAAAACAAAAACAAGACCTAAAAAACTGAAAGAAATATTATTTTGAAGTAACATTACCCTTACTTGACTATAATTTTTTGCTATTTTACCTCTGATATTTTAATAACAGTCAGCGCGTGTTACCTGGAAGCAGGTGAGCAGGGCCTGGGGAAAGGCGTCGAAAGTGCTGCGTTTGGTCTGAGTCTCGTCAAAGTTAAACTTTCCTCCAAACAGCTGCATCCCGAGCAGAGCGAAGATGATGAGGAAGAGGAAGAGGAGCAGCAGCAGCGACGCAATGGACTTCATGGAGTTCAGCAGAGACGCCACCAGGTTCGACAGGGCCGTCCAGTGTCTGCGGGAGAAGAGATGTGAGACGGTTTTATGATAAATTAGGATTACAATAAAACACCTTAATACCTATATAATGTAAACTAATTAAAAATACTCAGGGTAATGTAATTGAGTAAATTTTTTGGGTAATTGCTCTTTTTGAGTAGATTTTTTTCTAGTATTTTTAATTTGGCGTGACAGTAGCTCAGTCGGTAGAGTGTTCGTCAAAGGTTGGTGGTTCAAATCCCTTTCTCAACATAAATATTAGTAGGGCTGTGAGATAAAAAATACTTTGGTTGTGTCCTTGGGGAAGACCCTTAACCCCCCTCAGCCCCAGTGTCTGCGTACACTGGTGCATGAATGTGCGTGTGTGAATGGGTGAACGGTTATTTGATCTAAAGCACTTTAGGCGTGTATGTGACCATTTTAACTGAGCAGAATTCTAGCATGTAATTGTACTTAAAGGGGAACTCCAACACGTTTGAAGCTGAAGTCCATTGCTAGAGGTGGTCGAATCCTGTCGGAAGCCAAAAAACGGCACAGATCAGTGTTGCCTCGGCGGAGATCTCACTGTGACAGTGAGTCTGTCAAGGCAACAAACTAGCGATTTTAACTTCCACATAAAACACCAATTTGCACACTGAAGAAGCTTAACATCACTTTCTAACTCATCTTACAACAGCCATGAGTCTAACAAACAAAACGCTCTGCCTGGCTCACTCATTAGTTCATCGGCATCCTTCTGTTGGGGCCCCAAGCTCAACTCTCGCTCTGAAATCACATGTGAGTTCATTGTTGCAGGAAAAGTTACTCCAGCGGTGGCGAGTGGCTACAAGCCGCCAGAAGCAACAAATGAGGATCAACTACTGATTGAGAAGAAAAAGAGAAACTGAAAGTTGTTGAAAGAAAATTGTTCGGGAATGTATTTTTTAGCGTTTTCAAAGAATATAATTAGAAATTACATCGGCAATCGAGTCTTTTTTGGCTTTCGCATGAGCAGTGGGAAATCAACAAAGGTAAGGCTAAAGCTGCTTATAAAGTTGTTTTATAAAGTTTCCAGACACTAATGAGTGAGCCAGGCAGTGTTTTGTTTGTTAAACTTGTGGCTGTTGTAAGATGGGTTAGAAAGTGGTGTTAAGCTTCTTCAGTTGCAAATTGGTGTTTTACGTGTGCTCTTTTTTGGCTTCTGACAGTATTAGTCCACCTCTAGCAATGGACTTTAGCTTCAAACGTGCCGGAGTTCCCCTTTAATTACATTTCAAATAATAGGAGTTCCTCAGTACAGTATTGTCTCCTATATTCTAATTGTCTCCTACATCTTTTCCTCTCTACACCAACAAACGCAGACAACAGTTTTTTGTTCAGCATTTTTTGCGAGTACTTTTTACTTACATTGATGTAACATTTTGACAGCAGACAGCTGTACCTGTGATTGTGTTTATTTTTAGCCATGTACCTGGTAATTTAGTGAGTTTCTTACCGCGTGACCTTGAATATTCGCAGCAGTCGGACACAGCGCAGCACAGAGATACCGAGCGGGGGCATGATCTCCAGCTCCACCAGGATGGTCTCCATGATCCCTCCACACACCACGAAACAGTCAAAGCGGTTAAAAAAGGCCACGAAGTAATGAGCCAGACCCAGACTGTACATCTTCAACAGCATCTCCACAGTGAACAGCGACAGCAACACTTTGTTTGCAATGTCTGAGGAAGAAGGGGATATTGTGTTTGTTTTCAAGATTTAAAGGTACAGTTTGTAATATTTGGATTTGAAAATGTAATAAATATGAACTATCTGTCTCCCCAGATATGAAGTAAACATATTAAATTAGACTAAACCGCATGTGTAACGGATAACAGTGCAATGTCGATGTTTTTATTTTTGTAATTTGGTATTTTGGTTCTCAAGAAGACATTTATCCAAAAAAAGAAACGGCACAGACTACATACTGCCCCTAAAATGAACTATTAGCTCTATTTCTATCAAACAATAACATAAAAGGTCAGTTTCAGGTTTCATTTTATTTCTCCTGCCAGTAACAAATTCTAAGTATTTGTATTCATACCCTGTACTTGTGTGAGCCACTCTGGTTGGTCATAGTGCTCTGAAGCTGACAGAGACGTGTTCAGAAAAACCAGAAGAAGAACAAGCCAGTAGAAGGTGGTGGACTTCACCGCCGTGCGACAGTTTCTGCGGCACACGCGGTTCCAGCGGCGAAAAACACGACTATAGGAGAAATATAGAGAGAAATCAGTGATTATTTGGAGAGATAGAGAGTTTGAGATGAATGAACTCACCAGCAGGGGATCTTCATCATACGAGCACTGGAAATACAGAGAGAAAAAGTGAAATTAAGTCTTGAAATTAGAAGAGGAACAACGCTGATAAATAGTTAATGGACATCTATCTTTTCCAGGTTTGCAGCAACACAAAACACATTGTTCTACATACTGTCCGACTATTACTATGATACTAGAGTGATATAGTCAATGGTATTATTTCAGCAACCATTTTAATCACAGCAGTTTTAGGGGCTGATGACTGCCAAATGAATGTGGTCCAAAAAATTTAAGTTCTAGATGGTTTACCCAATGTCTTAAGTGACTCTGCCTATGGAAAAAATAACTTCTTCAAAATTTTATCTTAATTGGTAAATGTTTAGTGGTAGCTCAAGATTGGTATTTTGGCAACCGTTTGGCTACTGGTTACACATGATTTTACTTGATTTTTTTTCAGAGAAACTTTTTAATCTGAAACTCATCTAAGTTCCCTTTACAAAGATTCTGCAAGGTGCCTTTATTTGATGTCAAAGTCAGAGGAGAATATTTATGGTCACATCTTTAATATAGCGCTTTTCCACCTTCAAGGCTAAAAGTGCTTTACAGACATCAGAAAGGATCATGGGATTGAAATATTCTTTCACTGTTCTCTGAGTGGAAATCACTGAAGAAAAACAGCAATAAAAGCATGAAGCAAATATACAAATCAAAGCTTATTTTGTATTATTCAGATTTTACCTTTTATAAGAATTTGTCATCATTTAATACTGTTTATACAGCTAACACTATTGTGGTGCCCTTTTGCTTGAGGAGGTTTGTAACTCACATAATAAAAAATAAGCACTCGCGGAGATCCAGTATTTGCCTTTATCAATTTATTTTTAAAGACCAAAAATATTATTTTCCCTGTGTAGATAGATTTTTACTGGTCCCAAAATAGTATCTCTACTCATCTCTAGAAGCTTCTGGCACTGCTTACCCCGTCCTGCTGCTACAGGTGCCTGGATAAACCTGATCGGAGGAGGGGAGGAAGACTCCTATACATTAAGCCCAAACTTAATAATAAAGAAAAGTAAATTTTAATACTACATAAATATATCGATATAATAATTTCTTAAATAAATATAAACTGGCTCCGACAACTATGAACGCCAATGATGACTCCGGAGTAAAACTTTAGTGTGCTTGAGCTACCTCTAAACATTAACCAATCAGGCTCATATTTTACCTGGAATAATTTTTTCATGGATTAGACTCAAATAAAACATTGGAAGGAAAGAAATTTTAAACTTTTTTTTAAACTATTATTTTGTGAACAACCCTACTCCCATATTGTTCTATATGTAGCCTGTCTGATGTAATTGTGTTTCTGTGTAACTCTCTTTTGTTGTGACTCTCGACATAAAACAGATAAACTTTGCTTGTTTGTTATGAGTGCAGTTACCAGCAGGCCTGACAGCAGTTGTAATGCTCCTCATCGATGTTTTCTGTGTTTTCTGAGCCTGTTTCACTCGCCGGTAAACTCGCTGCACAAGTAAAAAATATCATATAAAACATAAGGAAAATGAAGTTATCAAAGCACTACGTTTGACAATTCTGTTTTCACTCCTCAGCCACAGTTTGGTGATGCTGACGTCAGTGTCAGACTGTCACTGACGCAGATGACGTGTTGGTTTTTGTTTCTCGACAAATCACATTAACACATTCACACAAGGGTATGAATGGAAAAGTGTGAGGCTGGGAATCAAAGGGATGGATAATACATGGCTCAGAACATGTTATTATCACAGTATGGAGATACATATTTTGATATATTGCTATTTTTAAGAACCAAATGCATTTTAACAACAGTATTTCTTTGTTAAACCACCACCTGCACTAACTTTATATGAAATACACCAGTTTTAATCATCAAAACACTGAATATGTTAAGTTTACTTCCACTAAATAAGCAACAAAATTATAGTATAGCTAAAAGATACAAAAATACTGTTGCTGATATATTGATACAGCAGCCCATGATATCAAAATTGCATGACCAAATTTAGTAGCACGATTTTTTGATATTTTTGCACACCCCTAGTAAAATATCTTGCCACTAACAATAATTTATTCAAGGACTGAACTAGGGATTGGATATCGGTTCAATCCATAACCTTTGGTTAATAAATTTGTGTAATGAGATGATTTACTGGATAATGTTGGCCCAAACACCTAGTAATATTTTCATAGTTGTTCTGTAGTTACTTAAAATGTTAAGCAACAGCTACAAAACACATTTGGATATATATTTTGTATAAAGCTGTCAATCGATTAAAATATTATATAATCACGATTAATCTCATGAGTGTCATAGTTAACTCGTGATTAATCGCAAATTAATGACACATTTTTGTCCCTTGAATAATCATTTTAATACTCTTATCAACATAGAAAAGTGGATAGGCTTTGTGCAAATGTTTTTTTTACTGCAACTGTGTTTGTGACCGTGCTTGTCGGCCCAACCATAGAACTATAATATAGATCCACGGCCCCAGCGCTGCTGCACTGAAGGCGACAACGTCATCACACTGCGCTGCTTGTTTAAATGTTGCGCAGCAAAGCTAACACTTTTAGCGGAGATAGTGAGACAGACATGAGTCCTGCTGCAATGTGCTCCTCCATGAGTTTATGAATGTAACAACAGCTCGAAGCAGTGAGAGAGCAGAAGGAAGAGAGAGGCTGCAAAACCTGTCTCTTTCACAGTCCTTTTCGAAGGTAAGTGTGGATTCGCTGTATGTTTTGACTTTGTTTTGTGTTTTCCTCATAAATAAACAATAACTTTATTTTATTTCGCCTCTGCCCTAGTATTGGTTGATATCAGGTATGGGCAGATACTTAAAGCCAAAGTATCAGCATAAGTATCAAAACAGAAAAAGCTGAATCGGTGCATCCCTATTGAACCGTAAGTCCTGAGGATTGTGGGCAAATCTCTATCGGTTCAGTATAATGACTCTTTCACATTATTACCAATCTGCTTTAACAACAAACTCCCCCTCATCCATTAAACAGGTCATTTTATGTGAGACAGGCCCAGATTTTATTGGCACATGTCTATGTTTAGACCCACACACTCACAGTACAGTTAATATAAAAGATGATAACGTTACAGAAATAGCTCAAACTCACCGTGAGTCTCATTGGAGTGACTGAACCATCCAAACTTCCCTCTCTTCTTATCGGACAATTCGCCTAAAGAGGGATCTGACAGACACAAAGCATAAACTTGATTTGGACTTATTTTAGTTTATTAGACTGAGGTTACTTTTTCTTAGAGCTGGTATTTCTCTATTGAAGTAAATTCTGCTAAAACAGTTTAAACTAGGCTTAAAGAGCCCATATTACACTATTTTAACGGGTTACAAGCATGTGGGAATGAAACAAAACACAACTCCAGGTATGTTTTGAAGAGGTAAGAGCATTTTAACATGGCTTAAAGCTCACAAGAGTCAATTTTGTGTAATATAGGACCTTTAATCAGGCTTAGCAACCAGAATTAACCTACGTCTAAAGCATGACTACACCAGGAAAAACATCTCTAACCCAAATACAGACCAGAATTTCAACAGTTCTAACCCGAGCCAGATCTAAACCAGGACCCTGCTCTCACGTGGGTGTCCGTCTTCGTCCAGCTCGTCCATATCTTCTGCCTGCGTTATCCAGTCCATGTACCCACACAGGTCCTCCTCCATCTGCTGCTTCTCCCTCAGCTTCTGGAAGTCTCCTCGAGCCTTGGCCTTCTCTCTCTCTTTACTGAACTCTCTACAACAAGATAATCAATACACATGTCAAATGATTGTTCATATATGGTCTAATGCTTAAACTAGCATCACAAAGAAGCTACGAACCCGCTGAGGACTCCCAAAACCAGGTTCAGGACAAAGAATGATCCAAAAATCACCAAACTGACAAAGTACACCCAGGGCAATTCAAAGCCTATGGCATCATTCATCTAGAGAAAAGAGAAACGGGATAATTAAAGACTGAAAAAGTTCTTTACATAATGTTTAACAATAATTCACACTGTCATATTTTATGGCAGTGGTTCTCAAATTTGTGAGTTCCACCAGTTCTTAATGAGGTCATTGCACTGTATGACTATTCTAGCTTTAAAGTTAGGCCCTAAAGACACTGTGCACGTCAGCGTTTATGTGTGTAACCTCGCGAAACCACAACATTAACATAAAGCCACACAGGCAGCTCCAGTAGGACGTATGCGGCACTGGCTTTGTCAATGGGAAAGATGATCAGACTTGACTGGGTGTGTTTAGCCACTTGTAACAGGTCTACAGTGAAACTAACCAGCTAAATTGGCTTGTATTTACCATCTGTACAGGCTAACCACGGTGAAGATTTCAAAAGTAAAGTTTAAAGCACTTTTTTTTTTTAACCTGGGCTCCTTTAAACAATACAAAACTGCCCCCACGAACATGCTGTGCTGATGGTAATAGACCCTTTTAGGGCGGAAGTGATCAAAAAGCTGCATGTGCATTTTGGCAACAGAAGTGGCATTGTTCATTCATTCAGATTCATTCAGACTGAACACAAGCAGAAGAAGATGAAAGAGAAAAAAACATTTCCAGCACCAAAATGTCTGGTTGTTGTGTGTGTGGTTGTCAGAATCGATATTCTACCGGCGGACTAAAGTTTTAAAGTTTTGCTCACTGATCACACAAGGATTTGGCAGTTGGACAACACTTGTCAAAGTCGCTTGTTGAGGAAATATTTGTGATTTTTTGACGATAATCCTTTCACAGAGCTCGACAAGCTGCTGATTTCTGCCAAACTTCTGTTGCCAAAAGGCGCAACTGTGCCTACGCCAGAGGGTCTAGGGCACAAAAAAGTGTTTTCTATGTATTTTAACCGGGATAAACCCCCACACTCACATACAGCTTCAATAAATAGGTTGAATACACACTTCTACAAATACTTTACAAAGGAGCTCGGGTATCAGCAGCAGTACATGAACCACCGTTTGAGCACCACTGCTTTATTTGTGCTTTATTAGTGCTTTATTTGTGCTTTATTTGTGCTTTATTTATGCTTTATTTATTAATGGTCACAGTCACGCCCAATCCAGTCCTCCCTCTGATTGGTAAGTCTAGTAGTCTCTGAATGTTTATACAGTATTCAGAGGCACATACCCAGTAGAGCACATCTGTCCAGCCCTCCATTGTGATGCACTGAAACACCGTTAGCATAGCGAAGAAGAAATTGTCGAAATTTGTTATTCCTCCGTTTGGCCCCTCCCACTTTCCCCTGCATTCGGATCCGTTCACAATACACTGCCTCCCATGACCCGCGAACGCACACGGGACCGGCTCATCCTCCACGAATGTATCTGCGGGAGGGACACAGCAGAAATAGAAATTAATACACACAAGATTATCTCAATTCCAACTAATGTATTTGTGGGAGGGACACATGACAATTGCACGGTCACTGCTAAACACTTTAGTCCCAAGTCGGTTTCACTGTTATGTGTCTGTCTGTCTGTGTACCCCCGACAGGTTTTGCACAAGTTTTTATTGTAGAGTAGTTTATGTGTATGTGTAAATTTGGGTTTGCACTTTGAAGGAGCAGCTTCTCATCTCATTATATAGATATATCTGTGTATAATGACAATAAAGGGTCTCTATTCTATTCTAAATGTAGTTTTTAGTATTGGTTGGTACAATTTGAAGTTGTATATTGCAGTTTTGAGAAAGTAAAATATTGAGTAATGTCATGAGAACTGTCATAAAGAAAAAAGAAAACAACATAAACTGTATAATTTCTCAAATAAAATAAATTTCTGTGGCCATATCACTTTGATAAAGCCTGATCTCGTCAAATCTCAGAAGCTAATCAGGGCTGGGTCTAGTTAGTACTTAGATGGGAGATGTTAATAATAGTAGGAGTATATTTATTCTTATTCTATTATTATATTATATGGCGTTTCTCAAATTTCTTCATATTTTCTCAAGGTTTGAGTGATTTCCTTTTGTTAGTTAGCTTTGTAAGTTATGTTTTTTCTGTATAAAAATGAAAAAAGTGTGTGTACATGTGTTGTCTGAATATCTTGAGTAAAAATATATGACACCGAACACATTTCACCCACATTACCGAGTATGAAAGTGGTGTGAGTGAGTGGATGTGGAGTAGATTAGCAGCCTCGCTTCAGTCAGTCTGTCCCAGGGCAGCTGTGGCTACAATAGGAGTTTACCACCACCAAATATGGAGTGAATGAACAATGCAGTGTAAAACGCATGTCCAAAAAAGCGCAATATAAATGCAGTGCTTAATTACATTTCTGTACGTTTGTGTTTAACTTTATGGTCCATTCAATTCTTGTGCAACACTGTAAAACCTAGATATTAACAGGCACTTTTCAGCGCATTTCAAAAGGATTACAAAAAAATTATTTGATTGATTTGATAAAGTATTATCTGTCATAACAAATACAACCACAACACAAGAAACTCTGCTCTCCTCTGTAAAAGAGTCTGTTCCTGCCGTACTCCACCTGTGCCAATGTAGTAGCAGGTCCGGTGCATGCGTCCGATGAACAGCTCCAGGCCGATGATGGCGTAGATTATAATAACAAAGAGAACCAGGAGCGCAATGTGCAGCAGAGGGACCATGGCCTTCATGATGGAGTTCAACACAATCTGCAGACCTGAGAAAATGTGGATCAATCAGGAACAAACCAGGTCTAAACTAAACCAGAACTGTGCACGATACGATAATTCTAATTCTAATTCTAATTCAATATATGAAAGCTGGAATAATATTTTTCTTGGGTCTTGGATACTTTTTCTTTGCACTACTGGGAAATTTTTGGTTATTTTTTGGCTATATGAAAAAATGTCTTCTGCAAAAGGCTGAATTAATAACTTCTATGACTCATTACAGGTGCAAATTAACTTAAAGGTCCACTGTGTAACTTTTCTGCAGGAGGGTCTGCCATCTGTTAGTCTCCATGGAGATTACTCAATAACATGGGCTTTATTGACAAAAACGTGCATTCTTACTGCGAGTGGGCTTGCCTCTAAACAGATCTGACATGTAACTTGGCCCTGTGGCGTCACCTGCTGTCTCCATAGAGATAAATAAGCGTAATGTATATAAGCATAACTGTGGAACATTCCTGGCAATGTTTCCATAGAAAAAAAGCTGGTAACGGACCCTCCACTAGAAAAGTTACACCTTTAAGTGTGGCATTCTGCTATTTATTTATTTCAGCTCAGGATTTTTTCTACATTATTGTACATTTATAGAATAGTTTTGTGGTTTAAATCTGCTCTTGGGTTTTTGTTTATCTATATTTACTTCAGCAATGTATCGTGACAGGCGTAGTACGCAGTAGCAGGACTAATGGTGTTTGTAGTAGTAGTAGAAGTACTCACTGGGTACACCGGACACAAGTCTCAGAGGTCTCAGGACTCTAAAGGCTCTGAGCGCCTTCACGTCGAGTCCTCCTGGTTTCCCCGGCATGTGGTGAGTCTGTTCCCCGGATTTATGGGTCATAGTCTCCAGAACCACACTGAACAGGCTGAAAGTATAAAAGAAACATACAATAAAAGATAAAATAAACAAAATATACAATAAAGATCAAATAAAGCTTAAATTATAGTCTCGAGAACCACACTAAACAGTCTAAAAATATAAAAGAAATATAAAAAACATAAAATAAATATACAATAAAAGATTAAATAAAAGAAATATACAATAAAGATAAAAGTAAAATAAAAGTAAAGTAAAAAATAAAATAACATAAAATAAGTCTCCAGAACCACAATGAACGATATGAAAATATAAAAGAAACATAAAACAAAGATAAAATAAAGTTAGAACTGAGATTTAAAAAAAAAAAAAAAGATAAAATAACATAAAATCATAGTCCACACTGAACAGTCTAAAAATATAAAAGAAACATACAATAAAGATAAAATAAAATTAAAATAACATAAAACTATCCCGAACCGAACAGTCTGAAGACATAAAATAAAGCCATATTTGCCTTTTATAACGTGGAGGGAACACTTCACAGTTTAGTTTAGTCGTGTCACAGAGGATGAAGCGCCTGCACCACACACCGGCTGGTGGCGGCTGCGTTTACGTCTGTCCGATTTTATATTGTGTTGTTGAAATGATACAAAGTGAAGCCAAAGGGAGCTGCTGTCACATAAACACAGGCTCACAGAGAGAGCACAAGACTACATTATAAAACATGACTAGTGTTTGGGGTCTACGGCACGATCTCCATAACATCTGTACAAACACACACTTAAATAAAGAATATAAAGACTTATTTAAATGAAATCAGCTCCAAATCACAGAGAATGAAACAAAAACATAGCAGGCTCAGAATAGAAGCAAAGTTTTACCACCGTGATAACATTAAAGGTGCACTGTGTAACTTTTTTGTTGGTTGTTTCTATGGATATGTCATTGCCTTGCCTGGAATGTCCCACAGTGTGACATTAAACAGCTCTACTTCACATTTATTAAATTAGAGGTGGTTTTATAGCTCAAAAATAAGTAGAAAAAGAGGCGTTCTGACTGTGAGCAGGGTCGCCCCTCCACAGATCTGACCTGTAACTTGGTCTGGTTTGGGCTCCATGAAGATAGAAACGTTTAATGCCATACTGAGAAACATTCAAGGCAAAGCAATAACATCTCCATGGAGAAAAGCATTTGCTGGACCCTCCAGCAGAAAAGTCACACAGTGCACCTTTAAGATGGATACGTTTAATGCCATACCGGGATTTTCCAGACAAAACTACAACATCTCCATGAAGACAAGCCGGGCAGCTTTGAAAATCCAACATATTTCATAATTTTATAGTTTTTAAACACTCAGTGAGTCATCAGGAGTAAACAGGAACTCTCTAATTCGAGAAAAAGTCGGAAATGTCCACAGGGTCCAGTCCAAACCAATAAGACTTCATTGATTAATTATGATAACAACAATCTCAGCTCTGACACGTGTGCCCCGGGGAGAAGTGCTCATGAAGCTCAAACATTTACAGCAAAAAAAAAAACTCAAATCTAAACCTGTAGCTCAAATATTTACAGCAGAAAAATACTCAAATCTAAACCTGTAGCTCAAATATTTACAGCAGAAAAATACTCAAATCTAAACCTGTAGCTCAAAAATTTACAGCAGAAAAATACTCAAATCTAAACCTGTAGCTCAAATATTTACAGCAGAAAAATACTCAAATCTAATCCTGTGGTGGAAGAAGTGTTCAATCTTGTTACTTAAAGGTGCTCTGTGCAACTTTTCTACCTGCTTGTTTCCATGGAGATGTTACTGCTTTCCCTGGAATGTTCCTGTGTTATGATTTTAAAATATCCGTGTAGCGTTTATTCATTGCGGGTGTTTCTATTGCTCAAAAATGCAGTAATTCCTTCTATGAATAGCGCCAACTCTCCACAGATCTGAACTGTAATGTAGTGTAGTGCTGTATAGATGGGTTTAATCTATACTGTGGAACATCCTGGACAAAGCAATAATATTTCCATGGGGACAAGCAGGTGGCGGACCCTCCACTAGAACTGTTACATCTCAGAAGCTCAGCAGGGCCGGGCCTGGGCAGTACTTGGATGTGAGACCACAGGGAATTCCAGGTGCCACAGGAGGGCGCCAGTCACAAAAACTGTTGTTGTGTCCTTAGGCAAGACACTTCACCCACATTGCCTAGTATGAAAGTGGAGTGTGTGTGAGTGATGGTGGTGGTCGGAGGGGCAGATGGTGCAGATTGGAGCCTCACTTCCGTCAGTCTGCCCCAGGGCAGCTGTGGCTACAACAGTACTTTACCACCACCGAGTGTGGAGTGAGTGAATAATGAAGTGTAAAGCACTTTGGGTGTCATGAAAAGTGGTTTATAAATGCAATGAACAATTAATTAATTTAAGCACTTTAATACTTTTACTTCATTACGTTCCACCACTGGGCCTCAGGTTTCTTACCCGACGATGACGATAACAAAGTCGAGCAGGTTCCAGCCGTTCCTGATGTAGGAGCTCGGGTGCATGACCAGACCGTAGGCCAGGATCTTCAGGAACGTCTCTATGGTGAAGATGATGAGGAAGACGTACTCCACCTGCTCCTGTAAACCACAAGACAACACAGAGAATGAGTAAAAAAACAGACAAAAAACAGGATCAAGAACATGAACCAGAACCAAGATCCTTATGGCCAAAACGATTTGAACTTAATCTTAAAAAACAAAATGAAGTTAAGAGCAAAACGATAAATTTACAGGAATATAGACCACACACACACACACACACACTCACATACACACACACACACACTCACACACACACACACACACACACAAATTGCACCATTACAGCAATAACATGTGAGGCAACTACTGTAAATGAATAATATCAGTTGTTTCATCACAAGTTCTATATTTATTCACCCTCTTTTATATTGAGAAAAATATGTAAACACAACATCAGAATCCATGTCTTTTGGACCTGGAGAACAGCAAAAACTTAAAGGTACACTGTGTAACTTTTCTGGTCTGGCACATGCTCCTTGGAGATGCTACTGCTTTAACCTTCATTATTTCACAGTATAGAAATAAACTAGGTTTTCACAATGATGACACGTTAATGGTCAGATCTATGGGGAAGCAAGCCTGCACATAGTAACAACCTGTTTTTCAAGGTATTTTTGAGCTACAGAAAACCTGTAATTGAATAAATGCATGGCCAATATGTTTAATGCCATACTGTGCAACATTTTATAGAAAGAAATAATAAGTAGCGGACCCTCCATATTAGAAATTACATACTGCACCTTTAAATACTACACCGTAATAATAGTAATAATATATATATAAAACATTGTAATATATTTAAATAGAAAATAAAATAAAATATTTAAAATCTACATTCAGTTGTTTGAGTGAATTTGAAAAAGAACAAATCTTTAGTGTTGAGAAAAACGCATCAACACAATGGAAAACTCCAGACCCAGATAAACAGTGCTCCATGGCCAGAGTAGTAATAGCGTGCTTTTGTGTGTGTCTTTGTGTGTGTGTGTGTGTGTGCGCGTGTATGTGTATGTGTGTGTGTGTGTGCGCGCGTGTATGTGTGTATGTGTGTATGTGTGTGTGTGACCCGCTGAACAGAATCTAGAGCATCTCAGATTAACTCTAATCTCTGTGTCTCTCCCATCACAGCCTCACTGCCTCTGCCCTGTCTTCACTGTGAGAAGCACTTCTGACAATACTATTAATTTAACAGCATGAATATTTAAAGTGTGGCGTCATGATATCCTGTGTTTTACAGGGAACCTTTCTATTAAATGCTAATTCTCCAACACTGTTATTATTCTGTTCATGATTAATTCAAATATAAATTTGCATTGCAATTTGGAGAAAAGTGGCTTGCTCTCTGCAGGTGGGTGGGAGTCTCTGCCTCAAGTGGAGGAGTTCAAGTATCTCGGGGTCTTGTTCACAAGTGAACGGTCACTGTATTGGACCGTTGTGGTGAAGGGGGAGCTGAGCTGGGTTCCCTAAGAGCAGGGGTGTTCAAACTATTTTCATTGAGGGCCACATATTAAAACACAGACCAGGGCCGATCGAGGGTCATAATGAATGACCTGTCAGACTTTTGTTCAGGCTTAGACTCTCAAAAGGACAGACTAAATTTGCTTGATCAAGGTAGATTTCAAAAATATGCAGTAAAAAGTACTACTTGCAGTAGTATGGGCCAATTCACCTGGAAGCCTGAGGGCCAAAACAATTGGTCTGAGGGCCACATTTGGCCCCAGGGCCATAGTTTGGACATGCCTGGTTTAGAGATAGAGTGAGGAGCTCAGTCACACAGGATGAGCTCAGAGTAGAGCCACTGATCCTCCATGTCGAGAGAGCAGATCGACTCAGGACACACTGGAGGACTATGTTTCTGGGCTGGGAACGCTTGAAGCGCCCCTGGAGAAGCTGGAGGAAGTGTCTGGGATGTGGGAAGTCTGGGCCTCCCAGCTGCCTCTGCAACCCGGCCCCAGATAAAGTGGATAAATTTGCCTCTTTTTTACCAGTAATCTAACTGCAGTTACATCTGTGTGTGATTTTGCGTGTTGTCTGTGCGAGGTTGGTCTGCCCTGTGTGAATGTGGAGCCTGTTTAAATACATAGTTCCTCCTTACACAGTCCCCGGTTTTAACATTTGAGACTGAAATATGACCTGTAGGTCTAAATACAGTGTGAATTTGATTTTATTGTGCTTAATGTTGCTGTTTACTTCTGTACATATACGAAAGCAAAATAGAAAGTGGATACTAAAAAGCACCACTGATAAAAGAGCTGTGTGCAGAAACATCACGGCGGTTGGAAAAGGCGAACAGTTTCTTTTGCACGTAGGGCTGTCACCTCACACTGAGCCATCTCTGTGAAGGACGGGCGAGAGACACTCAGACACACAGGAGACCCGGGAGAGAGAGAGTTATCAGAGCGTGATCCAATCAGAGCTCAGCTGATCAACTCTCATCCTCCACCTGTCAATCAAACATCCCGCATGACCTCCGCCCCCTGTGCTCTGATATGGAGCATAACACGGAGGGCAGGGGTTAGTTTAGCTTTATCATCACTTACAGACTATGGACACTGAAACATGGATCAACAGATTAAAACTACTTTAGGAAAGACCCTCAAAGGAACCCATATAGAATGATTTGAGTAGTTTTGACATGACTTTTTTGTTTTGTTTAGTGAAAAGTGTGTAATTTAACTTCTAGCTAAAATACTGAGGCACATTGAAGGTGCACAAAACCAGATTTTCACACCACAGAAAAAGGAAATGAGTATTTAAGTCTAATTCGTCTGTAGCTCTCATAAAATGTTTGGCACATTATTAATATCGACATGGCTGAATCACAGACTGTATAAACAGAGTGAGTCACCCATAGTGTTCAGCTCCAGTCAAATGAAGCTCATGAGGATAGCAGTTATAGGAGCGAGTTTGGAGCCTGTTCTATATTAGGAAGAGGAATTTATCTATAAACAAATTGGAAAATAAAAGCACCAGGATCATGTAGAGATGGTTAATATGAATGTTTTAAGACAAAAATGAGGAGGCTCACTGCAGCAGTTACAGAGAAAGGGGCAATGTTTTTCAATGTAAAGTGAAGTGGAGCCATATAAATGTCCATTTATACTGGTATACAGTACCAGTATATCAGTATACTATACTGGTATAGTCTATGGGTTCAACTCATAGAACTATAATAAAATTTGGAAGATGAATGCAAGATGGTGTCATTGTGTTCAATACCTGCTAGAGCGTAGCTAGCGCGGGCTCAGAGCGGGACAAGTCTAACTCTTACAAAGCTGACTTTTAGGCGTTTTGATGATTTAAAAAAAATCATAGTTCATATTGTGAAAATATAAAAAAAATCCCTACAATATCTGACCTTTATGAAAGCTGTCGATTAGCCAGGCTGGCGCCACCTAGTGCCTTCGCTCAATTTAATTTCTTTCCAGCAGCTAGGTCAGGAATCACAGTCACTATACGGTTCATAAAAACCCCTAAAGTTGTAGTTGGCGGAATCGGCCAATCAGTGAGGCGGGGTCTTGGCCAGAAACAAACACACCAAACAGCAGAAATTAGTTAAAATTAGTTTTAAAAAAGTACCGTCGAGCAAAAGAATCCTAATGCTATGAGGTGAAACTAAGTGAAGCGTCTGACGCATCAGGCTGTTGATGCCTTGTCAATCGAACACGGGCTGTTTGATTTCACAAAAACTGCATTGCGCTCTATGGGTATGGGAGAGCTCTTTCTGGGTCGAAGCTCCCGGGAGCTGCAGTAACAATAGAGGGGCCACTAATCAATGTCGCTCGCGGACAGAGGAGACATGTCGTATCCAGTTCTTATTATAGATCCAGCTGAACTGGGGTGCACCGCCTTAGTGCAGCCAACTGCTTTTGGGGCTTACGTCCTGTTTACGAAGAATAAAAATACAATATAATAGTGTGCGTTAAGTTAAACTTGAACACTTTTAGAACAGACCTAATCCGATTTTCTGTTTCTGTTGGTCAAATAAACAGTTTTGTGAAGCCCAGTGAGGCGCCTGCTGGTGTGATTTGGGGTTTCAGATGACAGCACAACATTATATAGGCCAATCCTTTTAAAAACAGTTGAGGTGTTGTTGTAACACAGTGAGTTCTTGGGTCTAGTCACAAATATAAATGATCAGGTTCAACATTTGTGAATTTACTTTTTCGATATTTGTCAAGAAAGCAAAATGTAATCAATAGGAAAAATTGTAGCTTGCCCCCATCAGAGTGTATGAAATGATCACGTTCTAAAATCTGAAAACCACAATAGAGCTGATGTGATGGAGCGGAGGACTCACCAGGTCATGGTTTGTGGAGTTGGAGTCGTCTTCAGGGAAAGGCTTGGACACTCCCAGAGCCACACAGTTTGCAAAGATGGCCAACAGGATGAAGATATCGAACGGTCTGAGAAGAGCTGAGGAATACTTCACACACCAATATTTACTTATAACAAATATAGTTTTCACTTAATTGGCCCATATTTCACTATTTTCTGATCTATTATAATGTTGTTTCCTTATCACAAACATACCTGGAGTTAATTTTGTTTCATTTACATGTTTAACACAAACCAAACCTGCATAATCCACAAAACACAACTCCAGGTATGTTTTTGAGGAGGTTACCATAACATGGTTTAAAGCTCACAAGAGTAAATTTTGTGTATTATGGACCTTTAACCCTTCACTTTAAAATTATACAGAGATAATGGCAATCCCCAAATTATTGTAATGCCATAATTCTGAATACAGTATAATTCAATTTAATCTAACTAAATGTATGTAGTATGTATTTTTTTCTTCAGTAATTGCAGGATACTTCCACTCGACGATGTGCAGAGCAGCCTGTCTGATGGGGTTGTTGAGTCGGAGGCAGAACAGGGCTCTGGGGGCTCTCTGCACCTGGTTTGTGCCTTGGACCTGGAGAAGAAACCAGCAAAAAGAACATTAGTACTACAATTTATCCCATTATCATCCAGCTGAGACTAGCAGGTACAGTTTCATTCTGTATTCCATATTAACTTTGCACAAGTAGCGGTAGTTGTAGAAGTTTTCAGCTTGTCCAAGAAAGGGTGGAAGTAAAAGGCTGGAGACCAATTTGATGTCTTGCAGGAGAAGTTTATTTACCATTAATAATACAGTCCCTGGGGCACTTGAAATGTAAACATACTATGATTTCAAAAGTGAACATAGTCTGATCTTTGAGTGTTCAAGCCCCTTTACTGCACTTTACAATTACAACTGCACTAATAGTATTACTGCCAGACTGATGGATGAATGCTCGAATGTAATTTCGTTGTTAATTTCTGACAATGAATAAATTATTGAATCTTGAATCTTGAATCTTGTCTATGCTTCCAAAGGAGGAGGTTTATAAAGCAAGTGTGGGGAGACTCTGAAGGTCAGTAGCCAGTATTAGACAGCGATATGCCACAATTTAGGTAGTGGTAGAAGAAAATCATGGTGTAAATAAAGCTCTTGTGAGTCAGTGTTAAACTGAGTGATGTGCGTGGAGGATAAATGACTTAAATTCTCTTACAGTGGTTTAACAAAGACATATTGCTGCTAAAATGTATTTGGTTTCCTGTAACAGACATTGCTCTGAGGAAACTTTGGCTTCTTGCCATAGGCTTCAGTGTGGAAAATAGATTGACAAAGATAAAAAAAGTTCTCTCTCTCTGCCCGTTCTAACTCCATCTGTTGAATTTGGGCATCAGTATATTCGAGTTCATAAAGATCTCCCCATGGCTCTGTGCTAAAGGCAACGCCTTCATCATCGGTGTCATAGTTACACATGTTGTCGTTAACTTTTCGAGCAGGAAACACAGTGAAACAGGCGCGGTGTCACCTGGCGGCAGCGCACAATGATATGAACGGAGATAGCGCCAAGCAATTATGAGGTGTGACTTTTTCGTGGTTCACGGTTTTGCGATGCAAATGTATCACTCTTTTGAACACATATTGTTTTGAGAAGTAAAACACTTTATTTTCGTGACCTCAGCTAACTTGTCGGACACTTTCGTCAGCACTGAAACCGGGGAAGAACTTGGCTCATCGGACGCTGTCGGGAGGTAAGTCAGTGTTGATGCACCACACTGTTGACAGGGACATACAGATTCATGTCAAAAAACCCGAACTAGCCCTTTAAAAAACAGTAACTTATCACATAGTATCATGTGTAATACATCGATTATCACATGTATCGCCATATTGTGATAATATCGTATTGTGAGCCATGTATCGAGTATTGTATTGAATCGAGCACAGAGTGACACAGAATAAAGTTGCGTTTTTTTCTTGTGGTTTTAGCGTCGCCTCCAAAAGCCCCCCCACCCCCATAAGCCCCGCCCCTCACCTGTTTCTTGTGCGCCTGGCCCCTCCTTCTCTGCGTTCCAGTTGAACTCGTGGTCGAATGCAAAGTGTCCGTCCTCTTCATCCTCATCCCGTCCGGTCCTCCTTCAGGTTCTCCGTCCAACTCAGGGTCCCAGTGGCTGGCAGAGTCTCCGCCCCCTTCCTCCTGCGGGGACCCCCATTGGTTCTCGGTGTCCCCGCCCCCTCCATCGCCGTCGCCCTCGCCCTCCCCTTCACCTGCCCCCGGAGCAGAGCCGTCCATGCCTTTGGTGTAGCCGTTTCGAACGCCACCTGAACACAACACACAAAGAAAAGACCAGATTTCAGGTGGTTCAGTGGTTCATCTAACTGATATTTTGGAGCTTATGCCAACACTCCTTGGAGGTGTGACGCTAACTAGAGGCACTGCTCTGTTAGAAGCTACACTAGTTAGATTTAATTGGAAAGTAAAACCTGGGGGACGTCTGGTAAACATGGGGACGTCTGGTAATTTGCAAACTACCGCCCCGCCTCTGTGTTACTTGCAGGACATTTGCACAGGATAAGCAAAGTCCATAAATTACTCTATTTTACTGACACTGACTGAGATTGAAAGAAAAAAAAGAACGCAGAAAGAAAAGAAAGAGACAGAAAAGGCGCAATTACAACAACAAACACTGAGCTGCAGATTCGCACGGGACTAGAATTATCACCGGACGTCTGTGTTTAGCGAAATATAATGGGTAATTTGCGGCTGAATTTTTACTTTACAAATTGCAGACATGACACATTCACACAGGATAAGCAAAGTCTGTAAATTAATCTATTTTACTGATTTTGAGATTGAAAGAGAAAAGAACGCAGGAAGAAAAGGCACGGGACTAGCGTTATCACCGGACTGTGTTTCTGTATTTAGCGAAATATAACAGGTAATTTAAGGCGGAATTTTTACTTTACAAATTACAGACATGACGCATTCGCACAGGATTAAGATCTCAGGCGTCCTCCACAATTATTACAAACCACCAAAGGTCCACAGGTAACACTAATCCCATGCGAACAAGGCTTTAGTCATAATTACAACTGAAAACACTCTGTTCCACCTTGTGATGTCACATGATAAGACAGGAAGTGCTCCACTGTGTTTTTAAACTCCTCACACCTTCACTAGAATCACTTGGATAGTATCGGCCCCGGAATTTCCAATCTCTACTGAACAAAAGGAAAAAGGTGCTACTGTAGCTAGTAACTTGAAACCTACCACTGCACGACATCACGAGGTGGAACAGAGCAATTTGAGCATTGGATATGCAGACAATAATAAAGGATTACTCAAGCATGTGCGAATGAAAAACACAACTCCAGGTATGTTTTTGAGGAGGTAACAACATTATAACATGGTTTAACGCTCACAAGAGTTAAATTTGAGTCCTACATAACAGCTCTAACCTCAGCATCCTCCTTCACACATTTTGACTATGCACCATATGTTGAAAACTGTAAATGTAAAATGTGTAAAAAACCTCGCGTTCATTTGCTGTAGTGTGAAATGTGTTAAACCATGTGACCGGAGAACAGCTGTGACCTACATCTGACTCCAACCATCACTAATCACAATATACCTGAGACAACTAAACCAGGACAGAGTCAGGGCTAAAACAAGCTTGAATTAGGCCTAAACTAGGACTGAACCAGGACTAAGTCAAGTCTGAACTAGGTCTAAATCTGGAATGAACCAGAACTACTGAACCAGAGCTAAAACAGAGTAGGACCAGGACAAAGGTAAAATCATGACATTAATCAGGATTAAGTGAAGACAAAAAATGTAACCAAAACTAAATCAGGGCTAAACCAGAACTAAATCAAAATTAAACCAGCAATAAACAGACTTAATCACGGCAAATCCTAAATGGAACCAGAACTAAATGAGAATTAAGCCAGAACTAACTTGGGAATAAATCAGGGCTAAACCAGAACTAAATCAGGGCTAAATCAGAACTAAACAGGACTAAACCAGGAATAAACCAAGACTTAATCAGGGCAAACACTAAATGGAACCAGAATTAAACCAGGACTAAATAAGAACTAAATCATGACTAAACCGGGGCTAAACCAGGACTAAACCAGGAATAAACCAGAACTAAATGAGAACAAAACAAGAACTAAACCCAGACTAAATGAGAACAAAACCAGGGCTAAACCAGAACTAAACCAGGACTAAATGACAACAAAACCAGGACTAAACAAGAACTAAGACCTAGTCAGACCTTAGAATTAAACCAAAATCGAACCAGAACTCAAGCAGGACTAAACCAGGACAAAACCAGGACAAAACCAGGATTTAACCCAAATTAAACCAAAGTGGAAGCAGGACTGAAACTACTGCCTAAATTAAACTTAACTAAACTTGATCTAAACCAGATGTAAACCAGGGGTAGGTCTAAATCCGGACCGGACAGATGTGTTGTGTTTCTAAATATACTCGTACAGAACAGGACCAAGTGAGCCGTCAGATGGTCACATGACTGCAGTCACATGACCTGCTGGGGGCTGGTGGAGCCTCAGGTCCAGAGAATTATCCCAAACACCATCTTCACTCAGTCCACTGCCCCGTCTCCTCTCATCACGTCAGTGACACAGACCTGGGACTGAACAGAGCGGGATTCAAGAGGGACTAAAGACTTCAGACAGACTGAGCAGAGGAGGGAGATGTAGCAAATGAACAGTAATAATCATAAACTGTACATTTATTTATATTTATTTATTGGCATTTATTTTGTTGGCACCAATTTAAATAGAACAACAAAAACTCTGACAACACAAACACATATTCCAACCATTATTTGCCTTGTCTTTGCTGCATGAACTTTGACAGATCAAAAAAAAATAAATAAATAAATAAATTCTTTAATAATCAATCCCCACCCTAAAAACCAAACCAAGTCACCACTGAGCACATATGTATCTTATATAAATTAACACAGGTAACCCGCTGTAGCTGTCGCGTTCCAAACAGGAGGTATAAGTATTCCTGGAGGCTCTTCTGGCTCCATCGACTCTGGCTCCTATCGACTTTACCGTGAAAAATGGTCGCTCCTCTCTCTGTAACTGCTGCTGTGAGGCTCGTAATTTTGGTCTTAAAAAGTTCAAATGAACCCACTTTACATGATCCTGCTCTTTTTATTTCACTATTCTGTACGTAAATAGATTCCTATTCCTAATATGGCCCTGGCTCCACTTTCGCTCCTATAACTTCTACCCTCATGAGCTTCATTTGACTGGAGCCGAACACTATGGGTGACGTCACACTCCCTTAGTCCACTTCTTCATACAATCTAAGGCAGACCTGGGCATTGTACAGCTCCGGGCCACATACGGCCCTTTGGTTGACTCTTATTGGCCCGTTTAAGATCATTTGGAATTACAAAATAAACATTTTATAATTTTACCTCATGCATGGACTAAAGCTGCATTGCTTTTCTTTTAGAGGTGTTTCTTTTAGAGCCATTCATTGCAGTCATAACAGTCTTACCAGCACGTCAAAACAATGCTATTTATTGTTTTGTTTTTTATATAAAGAAATACAATTAATACACTAAATAAATACAATAATATTATGCAGAATTGAGTTTTGGCCGGGGCCTCTACATTTTTTTTCTGTTTCTCATGTAGCTTCATGGAAAAAATAATTACTCACCCCTGGTCTAATGGTAATAAAACAAAATTGGGAGATTTTACAGCAAACTTAGAATCTTGATATTGTATTAAAATGAAAACTATTAAAAGCAACTTAAAAAGAGATAAACTATATCATGAGTTTTTGTCAGTATCGTCCAACTCTACCAGAGAGATGCATTTGAACCGTAACATCAGACCTATATTAATACATGAGTTCAAAGAAATCCAGGAAATACAATCATTACTTTATTAATGTGATTTTTGTGAATTTTGCTGCACATAAAATGCTTTTTCAAATGTAAAACAACATATTTTTTTCCCAATTATCTATGACGAAAAAGTTTTAAATTGTTCGCCTGCAGCATCTGCCATAAAACACTCACAGAAGAATTGCCCGTATTGCTCTTGCTGCCTTATCTCCTGAACCCCCTGAACTTTATCTAAATTGAGAAGTTAATCCCTAAGGAGGATCGGAGCTAAAATGGCTGTCGCTGTCTATGGTGCTGATGCGGTTGTCGTGGAAACAGGGCTTTAGATCTGACCCAAGATGACATGATTGTTACAGTGACATCGAAAAGGTAATCCGCCCTTTTGTCCTGGATACAAACCCTAAACACCTTAGACCTGGTTTAGTTCTAATTTAGGCCAAATAGAAGCGAAATAGTCCTGGTTCAGTCAGTTCAGTGTAATCTTCACATTTCCTTTAAGTCTGTTCTGATCCAACGCATGATTATTTGAACAAAGGGTTAAATACACTCTCTAACATTACGAATTAAAAAAAAGATTATGAAAAGTTTTTGAATTAACCTATATTACGCTATATCAGAGTTTATACTATGTTATTTTTTATTTAAGTTAAAATAAACAAAAACAAACATACCTGGAGTCGTCGTGTTTAGTCTCATTCAAACATGTTTAACACAAAAATCCTGCAGATTTAAGCTGTTATTTTCTAAAACAGAAAACACTCTCTTCTTGTGACGTCATGTGGTAATGCGGGAAGTGCTCCACTGTGTTTTTAAACTGCACACACCTTCACAAGAATCTTTTGGGTAATTTCAGCCCTGGAATTGCCCATTTCTGCTAAACAAAAGTTAAAAGGCATTTGTTAGCTTGAAAACTACCGCTTCACAAGCTGGAATAGAGCATTTTGAGCTTTGGAGATGTAAACAAATAATACATGATGACTCAGGCATGTGTGAATGAAACAAAACACAACTCCAGGTCTGTTTTTGAGGAGGTAACAGTCAGTTTTGAGTAATATAGGACTTTTAACTGTCACTATAGTTCATATTAAGTGGAATCAAGCTAATTTTCACACAATGTCAGATCTAGTTATGAATTATAAAGACAAATGCTGACATTAATCGTTCAAGTTCATGACCAGAATGATTGTGTTTGTATGTTCCAAGACAGAATGAGTACAGAAGGTGTGGGGAACCAGTTAAGGTGGTGATGTTAAGTTAAGAAATGATCGTAAATCACTTTAGTGGGGCCATTTGAAAACCAAGGTTCTCTGATACAATGCTAACAGATTTTATATTTACTTGGCCATTTACCGGGCTTTAAAATCAGATTCACACGATTTTATACACTGAAATATACACAGAAAGTTAAATTCATGGTTACAATAAGTGCCATGCTCAGTGTTAATTATTGCAATTAACTTAAATAGAGACAGGGCTAAAAGAGAGGATGCCTACAGAACTGAAGACCCAGGCTTAAAGGATCCATATAACACTATTTTATGATCTGTTATAATGTTGTTTCCTTATTAAAAACATACCTGGAGTTGTGTTTTGTTTCATTCACATGCTTAACATATAAAACCCTGCATATTTCACTTGAATAATTTGGATAATTTCTCTGGAATCACCTTTTTTACTGAACAAAAGATAAAGGGAGCTGTTAACTAGAAAACTACAGCTTCATGATATCACAATTGTTGGATTTTGGAGACGTAGACAGCCCAATAATGGAATCAAACACGTGTAAATGAAACAAAACACAACTCCAGGTATGTTTTTTAATGAGGTAACAACATTATAACATGCCTTAAAGCTCACAAGAGTCTATTCAGTGTGAGAGAGGATCTTTAAAAAGGAGCCAGGTTTAAATAAAACGAGTGACGGGTCTAAACGAGATTTAAAACAGGACTAAACCTCGGGTGAGACGTCCCTATTTTACCCGGGACAGTCCCAGTTTTGAGCCCTGTGCCCCCTGTCCCAGCAGATTTATCCAAAATGATCGATTTGTCCCAGTTTTTTTACAAGAAATGTCCCTGGTGTCCCTATTTTTGACCAATTTGATCCCTGCCAGCAGTGAAGAGAGGCATAAATTATCATTTGTTGAGGTAAATTACAGAAAAGCTGCTTAAAATTTACCAAAACACAAAGAAATGTAGCTCACATGAAGTCATGAATGAGCCAAGTCAGGATAGTTTTCCTTAATTATTCACTTATTTCACAATTTTCTTATTACTAAATACCACAAGCAGGGGATGTGCAGTTTTTGATTGTTGACAAATCTGCTCTCCCTAACTAAACCAGAATTAATAAACTACTAAAGGCACCAAAAAGGCTATCATGCAACACATTTTATACCATTTTAATCGCAGTTAAGTAGAATCAGATGCAACATTTGGTTACTGTTGCATGAAGTGATGTGAGGTAAATCATAAACGTAGCCTGCTTTCTGTGAGAAAATGGTGGGAAAACACGTATTTGACGCCGATGTTGATCAGAAATGACGTTTCTTACTTTTCCGTCCTTCGTCGTACATCTCTCCAGTTTCCAACTCTCAGCTCGGGACGCGCTCTGCTCTCTCCATCTTCACTTCAGTTTCTATTTTACACTTTTAATCCAACCGTAGGCCTATTCCATGCCTTTTTCTGTTCATTTCACAAAATTATTCCCATGGCTTCGTTTTTGGAAAAAGAATCCACACAAAAAACGTTAAAAAAAAAGAAAAGAAAAAGAAATTCTGTAAACAATATTCCGTCCGGTTTGGTTCGGTGCGCGTAATGACCCCGCTCCTCCCGCGCGCTAATCTGCCCCCGCGCGCGCACGAGAGGGCGGCGGTGTGCACGTGAGAGAGTGCTCGTGAAGCTGTATACGAGGGATTAGAGAGAAAGAGAGAGAGAGAGATGGATGGATGGATGTGAAAAAACAGAAGCGAGAAACGGTCTATTGTGCGTTCGGATGGAAGGCGGAAAGGGACAAATCCGAAAATGTGCAAATTTTGAGATTTTACTTTACGAGGACTGTGTTTTTTGAGGTATTTGTTTATCATGCAACAGGTCTCAATCTAAAGAGCGTCTCCTACTCTCATCTGTAGCCTATAGAATATTAAAGATGCACTGTGTCGCTTTTTTGGCAGCCTAGGGTGACCAGATTTTCAAAATAAAAACTGGGACACTCGGTTTGGGGAGGTTGGTAAGAATAAAAATGTGAAATGAGTGCGTAAGGAAAATTGTTATGCACTTGGTGAGTCAGAATAGTCACATTTTATTTGTGCTTTGGTCATTTTTAAGCAGCTTTTCTGTATTTTACTGAAACAAATTACAGTTTATGCCTCTTTTTACTGTTGACTGGTATCAAATTGGTCAATAATAGGGACATTTCTTGTACAAAACTGGGACAAATCACTTGTTTTGTATAAATCTGCTGGGACAGGGGACACAGGGCTCAAATCTAGGGACGTCTGGTCACCCTAGGTTTGCCTATCCGACCTGCTTCTCAACTGAGACGTTAAGGTTTGTGATTAATGTTCCACAGTGTGACATTAAAACTGTATATGTATTGCATTTATTTCACTGCAGGTGTTTTTTATTACCTGAAGATCTCTTGACGAAACATCTACAATTCCACACACAAAAATCAAATCCACACTCACCTGTTCCGTGTGATCCTCTAAAAGTATTCTCCTTTCTAAAATAGATTATCCAGTAGATGACCTCATGCAGTGCCTCCTTCTCGTGTCCTCTCCGCTGATTGGACGGCATCGGGAGGGCATTTCCTGTAAAGAAGGGGAGTGGGGTAGCCTACATGTGTACACTTCAGGTAAATTGACTTTGGGTAAGAGAGGACACTGTGAAGGTCAAAACCTCTCCTTGTGCCGTATGTGTGACGGTTTAAGGAAGCGAAGAGGTGGAAAATAAGGAGAAAGAATCATTGTTTTGCTTCAGTATAAAACGTTAAGTTATATTTCATTTGGATCTCACCACAAGAACTCAGACTCAGTAAGACTCAGTAACACTTAACAATAACAGTCACTTTAAAGGTGCACTGCGCAACTTTTCTGGTGGAGAGTCTGTCACCTGCTTGTCTCCCTGGAGATGTTATTGCTTTGCCTGCATTGTACGACATTAATCACATCCATCTAGCGTTTATTCATTACGGGTGTTTCTGTTGCGCAAAAATACAATAATTCTCTCTGTGAATAGCATCGCCTCTCCACAGATCTGACCTGTAATGTAGCCTATAGTTGTCTCTCTTAAGATAGAGAGGTTTAATCTCTACCATGGAACATTCTAGACATCTTCAACTGAGTGAAACGTTTAATACAGTGCAATTTTTGACTGAGTGCGATATTTAAAGCAGTGTAATATCTTGTGAGTGTTGGGTGTATGTCTTGCACTAGTATTATGCAAGACATACCCATTGATTTAAAACTGTGCACCGCTCTCTTCCGCTTTAAAAATAAATTTAAACGTTTAACTCTGAGCAGATACATGAACTATGACACTTAGTTTGTGCTGTAGTACTTTGCCATACTGTTACTAATTTGTTTGTTACTACATCAGCTGAGAAGTTTTGAAGTTAGTGACCATATTCTAACGAGGGTTTATCAGTCCCTAATTGAGAGTGTACTGACATTTAATATGGTGGCCTGGTTTGGTCATTTATCAGTCAAAAACAAAGCCAAATTGAGCAGAGTGGTGAAACAAGGCAGTAAAATCACAGGTCAATCCTAAACTCAGCTGTCTGTGCACTATAGTAAGGCCGTACATCGCTTCAGTTATAAGATCATAGATGATGACACTATACACCATCCACTGTTTCATCACTTTGAGCTTCTCCCATCGGGGCAAAGATACAGACTTCCCTGTGCCAAGAAAAACATTTATAAAAATGCTTTTGTACCCTGTGCCATCAGGGAGCTGAACCGGTCCTGATGTCGTCCTGTGTTCTGTGCCTATTCTCTGCTGTTGTGTCTATAAAGAACTTTTATGAACACTATTTTAAATTATTATTTAAATTTTCTTTTTTTTTAATTATTGGCGGCATGGTGACTGAGTGGCAACACTCAGGCCTCACAGCAAGAAGGTTGCAGGTTCGATCCCCGGGTCGCCTGGGCCTTTCTGTGTGGAGTTCTCCCTGTGTCTGGATGGGTTTCCTCCGGGTACTCTGGTTTCCCTCATCAACCTAAATGCAGCAACCCGATGAACTAACATCAAGGACCATAACGTCCACCCTCCTGTGGGCTCACCACCTGCAGAGGGGTTCATAGGGGGGGTCAGGTGCTATGAGTATTGGGCAGCAAGCTGCCCCCGCGACCCAGCCGGATTAAGCGGGAGAAGATGGATGGATTTTAAATTATTGAAATGTATTTACTGAAATGTGTTTTAGTCTGTGTGCTTGAGATGTCTGACTGAGCAAGCCAAAGACAAATTTCTGCCAACGCTTTTTTGTGTGACAGACAATAAAGTTTTTCTATTCTATTCTATTCTATAATTTGTTTGCTGTATTTATGAACTGGTACCAAGATGATGTAATGAGGAATAAAGGGTAAAGGCAGAAAAAGCTTAAGCTTCAGCCTACAGCCTTTCTGTATATGTTAAATGTGACTGTCTTATGGAATAATATTAGAATATACTTGTGACAGAAATCAATCAATCAATCAAACAAACATAAAAAGGTACTTAGTTATTTATTCTAAAAAAATTTCTTTTATACTGTTTTATAAATGACCCATGTACATGTTTTCATTGGAGGCTGAGTTGCCTTTAGTCTCGTGCATGTGTATAGTTTGGTTTGTACAAACACATCAGGCGGTTCCTTTGACCTCTGACCTGCACAGTCTGAAGCTCTTACATAGACCGGTGTGTGTCAGCCAAACACAGCTGGACTCTGGTGTAGAACAAGTCAAGGATGAGCAGAAGAAATGTACAGACCTGAGTTAAATATCTGAGTGTCACAGCAAAGGCTCTGAATACTTATGACTATGTGAGATTTCAGTTTTTCTTTTTTAATAAATCTGCAAAAACATCAACAATTCTGTGTTTTTCTGTCAGTATGAGGTGCTGTGTGTACATTCATGAGGGGAAAAAAATAACTTAAATGATTTTAGCAAATGACTGCAATATAACAAAGAGTGAAAACTTTAAGAGGGTCTGAATACTTTCCATACCCACAGTATGTATAATGATAATAAAACCAATAAAAGGCATCCTATTCCACAAGCACACAAGTTCGCAATGCATTTTTAAATAACTCGCTTCAACAGTGCTTCACCTTTGCACTACTAGTTGTTGTGTCCACTATATATAGAGTCATATTTGTAAATTCTTTATTTTAAGCCTTTTAGCTGAACTTTATATCTGACAATTTTTACTATTTTTTTATTACTCTTTATTACTATTACTACAACTAGATCAATCTATCAACCTGTGGCCTTCCGGTCAGGACCACAAACCATATAAAGAAGTGGACTAAGGGAGTGTGGTGACACCCATAGTGTTCTGTTCCAGTCAAATGAAGCTCACGAGGCTAGCATTTATAGGAGTATATTTGGAGTCAAGCTCTATATTAAGAAGAGTTTATGAACGAACAAAATGCCGAAATAAAAACAGCAGGACCATGTAGAACGAGTTAATACGGCCATTTCAGGACCAAAATGACGAGGCTCAGTGCAGCAGTTACAGAGAGAGGGGTGAATATTTTTCAAGGTAAAGTCGATTGGAGCCAGAGTCAACGGAGCGGGAAGCATTATTCCATTATTCCATATATGGAACGAGGCGGACAGCGGGATAGATATGTCCATTTAAATATACAGTCTATGGTCAGAACCCAGACATAGACCAAGTAGAACCGGTCTCAAGATCTGTAAATCAATGGAGTCAAACACAACACACTGACTCTGGTTCAAATCCTGCTCACGTCTGTTAGTTCCTCAGTGTTTCTTCTTCTCTCCCTGATTTCCTGATTTAAAGTCAATGTTTGTCGTGTCTTTTAACGACACAAATACAAAATATTCTCTTCCTGGTTTCTGCAATGGGACCAGGCTCTGTGTTAATCCACATTAATCCTGCTCTAATCCAGACCTCGGCCCAGAGCTCTTCAGTGTTTTTTCTCTTCAGATCAAATAACACTACATGTGAGACAGGGGCAGACAGGAGCAGACACGAGCAGACAGGCGCAGACAGGAGCAGGCAGGAGCAAAGATAGAAGAACAGGCAGGAGCAGACAGGAGCAGACAGGGGAAGACAGGAGCAAAGGTAGAAGAACAGGCAGGAGCAGACAGGAGCAGAGTCAGAGGAGCAGACGGGGACAGGAGCAGGCAGGAGCCGACAGAAGCAGACAGGAGCAAAGACAGGAGCAGGCAGGAGCAGACAGGGGAAGACAGGAGCAGGCAGGAGCAGAGCCAGAGGAGCAGACAGGAGCAGGCAGGAGCAGAGCCAGAGGAGCAGACAGGAGCAAAGATAGAAGAACAGACAGGAGCAGGGAGCAGACAGGAGCAGACAGGGGAAGACAGGAGCAGACAAGAGCAGGCAGGATCTGACAGGAGCAAAGACAGAGGAACAGGCAGGAGAAGACAGCAGCAGACAGGAGCGAGGAGCAGACAGGAGCAAAGCCAGAGGAGCAGACAGGAGCAGGGACAGGAGAAGGCAGGAGCAGACAGGAGCAGGGACAGGAGCAGGCAGGAGCAGACAGGAGCTGACAGGAGCAAACCGGAGCAAAGACAGGAGCAGGCAGGAGCAGACAGGAGCTGACAGGAGCTGACAGGAGCAGGCAGGAGCAGGCAGGAGCAGACAGGAGCAGGCAGGAGCAGACAGGAGCAGACAAAGTACAGAATTACACAGAGACTTTACACAATATTTTAAAACGCTAATTCTTTAATGAAGCACCAGTTCAATAAAATGGCAGATAAAAAAAAACGGTATAAAAATAAAAGCACGGTATAAAATATAAACAAAACAGAAGGATACACAGGTGCAATGGAAACACAATTTAAAACTGTAGCTGCTTCAGTTCAGAGTGCATTGTGGGTAGTGTAGTTCCTATAATACAGTTCTGTTGAGTTTATTCGCTGGTGGTTGAACACTGATTTTATATGATAATGATTCTGTTAAGACAGTGTGTAGAAAAAGGTGGAATTACACATTTAAAATCACTTGTTTGATAATAAAACTGCATCTACAAAGCAGTAATAGTGAAAGACTTCAAGTTTAGTCTTTATGTACAACTCTTTTGTTTTGAAAATGTAGTGTGATAAAAAATATTGTACAGTTTTCCCATTATTTACTGTCATTACTTTGATTTAAAGGCGCACTATGTAACTTTTCTGGAGGAGGGTATGGAGATGTTATTGTTTATCCTAGAATGTTCCAAAGCGTGGTATTACTTTTCTATCTCCATGGAGACAAGTAGGTATCATCAGGTTAAGTTACAGGACAAATTTATAGACAAATAATGCATGTTTTTCAAGGTATTTTTTAGCAATAATAACATATACAATGGAATAATAAAAAAAAATTAATGATCACAATGTGGACATAAACCAAGCAATATGATTTTCCTGACAGGTAACGTACCCTCCTCCAGAAAAGTTACGCAGTGCACCTTTAAATTGTCATTCATTTGATTTAAGAGTCAGATTCTAGTCTATTTCCAGCTGCAGCTAACTATGGACCTAATAATCTACGTTCATATTGTAAAACTTCAAATGGAGGGCATAGATCTTTATATCTCTATGGAAGATTTTTTGACAGAAATATCCAAAATTATGATACACAATGGCCATAGTCTCATGGCTTTAAATCCTGACAGCAATTACACCTTTAGAGCACCAAGTTCTGTAGCAATGTTGCACAAATAAATTCCCTTTTGTTTATTTAAGTGGACAGAGAAGGCGTCGAACTTTGAACCAGTTTTGTTTCTCTTGTTTAGGCCCAGTAATTACAGAGACTTTAACCATAAACCGGCTCAACAAATCTGGAATCTGAGAGGTAAAGGTCCGATATTACGCAAAAATAGACTCTTTTTAGCTTCAAAACATAATATAATATAGTTATAATGTTCCTCCTGTGGGCTCACCACCTGCAGAGGGGTTCATAGGGGGGGTCAGGTGCTATGAGTATTGGGCAGCAAGCTGCCCCCGCGACCCAGCCGGATTAAGCGGGAGAAGATGGATGGATGGATGAGTTATAATGTTGTTACCTCTTCAAAACAATACCCAGAGTTGTGTTTTGTTTCATTCTCATGTGTTTGAGTAACCCTTTATTATTTGTCCGTCTACATTTCCAAAGCTCAAACTGCTCTGTTCCTCCTTGTGATGTTATGAAGCGGTAGTTTTTATCTTTTGTTCAGTAGTGATCGGCAATTCCAGGGCAGAAATTATCCAAATTATTCTAGTGAAGGTGTGTGGAGTTTAAAAACACAGTGGAGACCTGGAATAAAATGAAACAAAACACAACTCCAGGTCTGTTTGTGATAAGGAAACAACATTATAACATAGATCAGAAAATAGTGTAACATTGGCCCGTTCTATAATGTGTTGATGTCACGTGAATGCAGTCTAATAAAATAGTATAGTGTAGTGTTTTCTTTCCTTCATCTCTACGGGCTATGATGGTTCTGGCTGATCTGGGGTCAGTTCCATCAGGTCTCGGTCTGGTCTCTGTAGCCGAGTTCATCTCTCTTTAGCTGTTCTGAGGTCTGTGGTGATGGGGTCGTGCTGTATCGTCTGGTGCAGCATTAACGCCAACATCCCCGCTCTGTTGGTCATGGCCGTGCGGAGGTTCCTCTCCTGCTCAAAGAGTTCATCCAGTTTGTACCACTGAAAAAGAGATTATTATTCATTAGGATTATTTTGGCCACGTTTACATGATGTTTTTTAATCCCAAATTAATTAAATAGTTCGGAAATAAAATATTCTCCTTTGGGTTTACATGGAAATAATAATTCCAAATTGAGGTTTACATGGGAAACATGTTAAATCGCCTATTTAATTCCGCTCAACGTCTGGGGGTCGGGAAGGGTTCTGATCGGACAGCGACACGAACGTTTTTACATCGACCGGAAGAAAACACACACTTCAGCTGCTGCCGGCTTTTTTGTCATCTCGGTTTGTTGTTACACCACAGACACAAACATGAGGAGGAGAAGGGAAGTGTGTCAGAAAAGGAGGAAGAAGACAAACTGAGTCAAAGGCTGCGACACCTCAGCCCACTTCCACATCCCGCTCACAAATCCAAAGAGCAGTGGATGAAACTCCAAAGAGACGACTGGTGGAGCCAGATGGTCCAGATCGTGTCAGAAGGACGACTAAATGTGCATGAACGACCGGAATTACTTTTAAGAATAAACTTTTACATGATAACCCTCCTGTGGGCTCACCACCTGCAGAGGGGTTCATAGGGGGGGTCAGGTGCTATGAGTATTGGGCAGCAAACTGCCCCCGCGACCCAGCTGGATTAAGCGGGAGAAGATGGATGGATGGATGATCGAGGAATAAATTAATTCAGCTTTAAAATCAGAATAAACCACCCACTTACTTCAGTTTAATTAAGTTTAAGTTTAATTCCGAATAATAATTTTCATAAGGAATTAAGTGTTTACATGGACTTTTTAAAGCTGAATTCATTTTTATTCGGAATTAAAGCTCTCATGTAATTTACCTTATAATGTACAGTGAGGTTTCAGTTAAAAAATCCAATTGATTCAGTGCAAAGACACAGGTTATTAGCAATTATATGTTTTCTGACTAAAATATGTAGATAGGCATTATCTTTGCATCTGAGGTCATCAACATTCCCTGGGGGTGTGAAGCTAACTGGAAGCACTCCTCTGTCTGAGGCTCTGTTACTCAAGTTACATTAAATCTGAGCTTTATTTTATCACAATCTGACCGGAAAGAGCTGACTTGGTTGGAACTCCAACAGGTGAGATGATCTGTGCGCTTAAACAAGTCTCTGACACATAAAATTACAACAGTTTTTTAGTTTGGTTTGTCAGGACCATGAACGCTCATAATGATCACAGGCTTCAGAAAATGTGTTTTCAGACCATCTTAAAAGTTTTTAACAGTGTTTGCTATTGTGTATTGTTCACTGTGGTAACTGATAAATATTTCACCAATAGATGCATGTAGAACACCCCCAGCATGTCAGTGCAAAGTAACAGGTGTGAAGATACAGTCTGTGGTCGTATAGTTTATATTAACCTCAATATAACATACCTAAGTGCACATTAATTAATTATAACGCGTCATTTTCAAGTACCGAATCTCCAGATCCAGCTTTGTTCCAGTTGCATATACAGAGTATAATCTACATTTTAGGTTTTTATTCACTCTTTTTCTTTTAATGTTAATTTTATGATGGTTATTTATGTTTTGATTTGTTTGTATTGTGATTTTAAAGCTCTTTTAATTACTTTGTGTACAAATTGCTGTGCTGTAATTGTGTCTTGCCTTATTTTGAGTATATATTTATTGTGCGCACTGTAGGTTATATTCTCCTCACCACTCAGACCCTCTCCAGATCCAGATTTGTTTCAGTTGTGGAATATATTCTACATAGCAGCATTTTTTTCTGTTTTGAGTATTATTAGCGTGTAAAGTGTAGGTTAATATTCTCCTCACCACTCGGACCCTCTCCAGATCCACCTCGGCCCTCCTCAGTTTCTCCCAGCAGTAATGTTTGTTACACTTCCTCTTGGACACTCTGCAGAACTCTCCTGTCGGCTCGAACACGTCTTTGACCAGAGGACAGCCGCACACCTCATCAGCCGGGATCTGGGATAGAGAGAATAAAGAGTTATCGAGTGCTAGCTGCTGTAATATCATTGTATATGATTGTTATTCATAGTTTTCTCACCTTGGGGTCTCTGGAGTGCTCCGGGCACAGCACCTGCAGCCTCTTACAGTAGGTTTTACTCTGAGGGTTGTACACATCACAGAACAGTCTGGTGGCTCTGGAACAAAAACAAAACAAAAATTCTACGTAAAGTATAATTTTGTATTCACAGGAGACATGAAATGAAACAGTGAGAACATAATAAGGCTAAATTTACTTGTGTCTGACCATGAATTTGTGATAACCTGACTGAGTATGTTTTTTCATACATTTGATTTATATAATACTAGTATTGTAGCTGCAGCTGCCCTGTGCTAGACTGACAGATTATGACATGATTTTAGATTTGGACATATTTTAGATATTTCTATACATGACCCTAGTGGAGCTGATGTAGACACGATCATTTCCTTCATTGATAAAACTCACCCCTCGATCCGGGTTGGATACATGGATCCGAAGGAGGTCTGGCTCTCATACTGAGGACACATATTCAGTTAGTAAACAAAATAAAACATTAGTGATGAATACAATCCTCTATGGAAGGGGTTTCCAGCCTTTTTTCTCCAGTGAGCTACCTTTACGAAATAGAGAGCCAAAGAGCTACCAATTTCAGCAGTCGCAAAGAATCTGAGTAAATGTAAGCGCCACGGTGAACCTTAGATAGGGAATAGTTAGACGCTTATAAAACATAAACCATTATCTATTTACCGGTGCACCAAGTTAGGCATCAAAATAATACATTTACAATTAATCAAATTTTACTTATTATCCACAATACATAGAACTCATAAATCCCTTGGAGACCTACTTGGAAGGGAGTGGAGAGCTACTGGCAGCTCCCGAGCTACAGGTTGGAGGCCCCTGCTCTATAGGCTCATACACACCTTGGCATAGCACCTCTCCATGTGACGCAGCGCCACCTTGGGGTTGATGGGATGGCTGCATGACACACAAAAGATCTGGAGGTCTGTGTCATCCCCCTCTCCCTCTGGGACCTGCAAAAACAGTACAATTAAAGGGCCCGTATTAAACTATTTTCTGATCATTGTTATTCTGTTGTTTTCTCATCACAAACAGACTTGGAGTTGTGTTTTGTTTCATTCGCTCATGTTTAACACACAAACCTGCATATTTCCACTTTGTGTCATGTGGTAATACAAGAAATGCACCACTGTGTTTTTAAAGGACATTTATGCTAAATTAACTTTTCAGAATTTTAATTGTGCTATAGCTGTTCCCCCTTCTCATTTACCCTCATTCATTCTCATTTAAGTTGCATTTGCAGCCATTTGTGCATGTTTGAGGAACCTTTAATCACTTATTTTCAAGACACCATATTGCTGATCATGGCCTGTGTTCACCGCCACCGGCAGACGCCCACTGCTCTGTACTAACTTCGTTCTACAGTTTTATTTTCTCAATGCAGCATTCAACAGCGTAGCCATTGCTCGCTAGCGTGACGTATTAATATCCAGTGAGAGAGACAGAGAAATAATAAATGATTCCTCAAATGAATGAAACAAAACACAACTCCAGGTATGTTTTTGATGAAGTAACAACATTATAACAGGGCTAAGCTCACAAAAGCTCACAAAACAAGAATCAATTGTGCATAAAATGGGACACTAACAGAAACACGAATATATGCACAGATCAGTGGAACAGCCTGGGTGCGTTGCTTGTGCGTGGGTGGGCTGTTACCTCCTCGTCATGCTGGACCTGCTGTAGTTTAGCGTTAGCGATGATCCCCTCCAGTTCGTGAAAGCGCTTCTCCATAGCGGTTAGCTTAAGCCGCGCAGCCTGCTGCTCTCGCCGGATCCGCTCCAACTGCCTCCGCCCCATCTCCTCGGCCACGCACGGACTCTGCTGCCACTGCTGGATCCGCTGAGGCAGGATCTCATAGATACGACTGGAAAGAACAGAAGAAGAACAGAATAAGGAACAGATAATGTCCTCTGTCTTGTCAATCATCAAACATTCTTTCAACATTGCACTGTTTCTTACTTCTTCACTTCTTCCTCCATCTCAAAAAATGACAATTATCATGAAAAAGTTCTATATTTTTTGTTCCTCAATTCAAAAAGTCAAACTCATATATTAGTCTCATGGCACATAGAGTGAAATATTTCTTGATTTTTTATGATTCTGGCTAACAGACAATGAAAACACAAAATTCAGAGTCTCAGAAAATTATAATATTACAGTACAGACTAATATAGCTGAGATGTATTTGTATTACTTTATTTCTATATTTCATTTTTACTTGCACATATACATTTATAATATTATGCCTTATTTGACACCAGTTTCTTGTTCATTTTTGTTATTTTCATTTATATATTTGCCGTTTGGTGTTATATTTATTGTGATGTGTGAGCTGCTGTGCCCAAATAATTTCCATTGTGGATCAGTAAAATTTGTCTAAGTCTAAAGAATTTAATTTTCCATCCTAAAGGCCGCCACACACTAAAAGGAGAATTTGCCCGATTTTGGCTGCGATTTCTTCTCCCCGAGTTCGCTGAGGCGTGACCCGACTTTTGTCTCCATGTGCGATTTTGAAGCCGCTGCTCCACATGTTTGGTGTCTGTCAGATCGTAACCACCAAACATCAACAAAGCTATGATAACAGCCAATAAAACAGTCCACAAAACCTCCCTTTTAATCCAGTTTGAGGCATTCTTTGAAAGTAAAAAGGCATTTTTTCCTCGCGTGTGTCTGTTTACACCCACACAGCATGAGGTGAAGCTGCAGATTAGAGATCAAGATTCTACTTCCTGTGGACTTTATCGCCAATCTTTTCTGCTTCAAAAATCATGTATCTGAAGTATTGCACCACATTTCACAAGTATTAACACATTTTTAACTTGTATTTAAACTAGAAGAGCTCTGATCTTTTGAACATTTAAGAGTCCCTGTGGTCCGCAGACATAACCCGCTGGAGTCTTTGCAATTGGAGATTTTAAGTCTCATAAGTTTCTCCTCGTGTCTGTGGTGTGCACTTTTTGTCGCACGTTTAAAATTGTTTAAGACTGAAAAATCCTGTAGTGTGTAACAGCCTTTACTCACTAATAAGGTTGTCAAAAGTATAAAAAATCAGATACTAATCGATACTGAAATTAGATACTCAAAAAGCTTTAGAAAGATCTTGAGCTGTATCAGAACAAGAGTAAGAGCACATAGACTAGCATACGCCCATGGACCACTGTCTAATATAAAAGAAAGTACGATGATGTAATGTTGAAAATCACATTCTATTGTCTAAAGAAAGAGTGTTTTTTATTATCTTCATGGAATCAGTATTAAGTATTGAGTCTATTCCTTCAAAATCAAGTTTGAAATGTAGTGAGTAGTGACAAAACTACTCAGTAATGATAAATAATAAATGTAAAGCCTTTGTTTAATGCCACTATGTAAGTTCAAGGTATTACTATTATTGTTCAGTGTATTTATTTAGTTTTTCATAAAATAAATCAACTCAAAAGAGTAATGAACTTTCCCACAGCATCCCTTACACAGACAAAACATAAATAAAACAGTACTGACTTAGCGGCGAGCTTCATGCCGCAGTCCTCGGAGCAGTATTTGGAGTTGTTGCGAGCTGGTTCCACACAGCCAGGCCCCAGACACTGCCTCAGGCCCAAAGCAGAGTCTTTAGTCCCGCCCTCTCCACGCTCACTGTGGCGAACCCTCACACGGTGGCGCTGTTTCACTTTGTGTTTACGCTCCTCCTTATGCACAGACTCCTGGGATTTCTGATGGGAGAATATCAATAACATCATAGTTTCATAATAAAAAACACAAGAATAAAAAAGCAAAGAAACTGGATTTTTTATAATCAGAGGGAAATATCTATAAATATTTTCTATACCAAGTTTACATAAAGAAGTGGACATGACAGAAGTGGTATTAGTAACTTTGAAAAACTGTAGTAGTAGAAGTTATTAAGAGTGATACAGGCTGATGCCACATCATGCAGCTCTGCTCCTCCGCACAAGGCTGTGAGGATAAGAGTGTGTGCTGAGTGTGTGCTGAGACCACGAGTTTGTGCAATAAGTCCCCAAAGACCAAAATATCTATTTATTCAAAAGAAGAGCAGGTCATCATTTATCCTCCACACGTACATGTCTCAGTTTAACATTGACTCACAAGACCTTTATTTACACCATGATCTTCTTCTACTATTATCTAAACTGTGGCATATTCCTGTCTAACCGGTGCCTACTGGCCTTCAGTCTCACCACACTTGCTTTATAAACCTCCTTCTTTGGAAGCATAAACAAAGGGGCTTGAACACTCAAAGATCAGACTATGTTCACTTTTGAAGTCCCCCCTGGCTCGTAGTACTGTAAATAAACTTCTCCTGCTTAAGACATCCAGTCTCCAGCCTTTTATTTCTCCTTTCTTGGACAAGCTGAAAACTTCTTCATGAACTGCTGTGTTACATGAGATCAATCTTTAGTTGACACATGTTTTTCTCCACCACGAGGGCATTAAACTGTAACATGAATGAGTCCAAAAAAGTTTTCACCTCACTGTGTTTCAGTCACATACATTTAATTAACAGTCTACTGAACACAATTATCAAAGCAACAACTGTAAAAACTTCTATTAGAAGTAATCTGATGAAAATGTGCCTATTGTGAATATTTTTTTTACTTTATAAATCTGGGTGTAGTTCACTTTCCTGTTTGGAGCGTTCTGAGCTGTGGACAGTGGAAAATACACTTGTATAGACGCAGTGTTCTAGAGATGCAGGATGTGGAATCAGCCCATACGTCTAAGTCACATTAGTAGTTGGAGTAGTAATAAGTAAAGTAGTAGTAAGCAGAAGTAAAGCAATTGTAGTAGTATTAGTAGTAGTAGTAGTAGTAGTAGTAGCAGCAGCAATAGTAGTTTGTACCTTCTTCTCTGGTTTCTTGTCTCGTCTCTTCACGTGTTTGACCTTCACAGCCTTCTTCAAAGACTGTCCCTCCTCCTCTTCCTCGCTGTGCCACACCTACAACATCAAACAGGGCAAATAACATTAACATCAATCAAACACACACAGGGCCAGGTGTACTGTTAATGGAATTTAAAATGACTGTTCCTCACCAGATCTCTGTACCCGGCGGCCTTGTACTGCTCATACAGCTCCAGTTCACTCTCGCTGTAGGTTTCATCTTCATCTTCATCCTCTGTGTGAAGCCCCGCCCCTTTCCTCTGCAGGCTCCGCCCCTTGACAGGTGGACGTCCAACCATCTCCTCCTCGTCCTTCACTCGGAGCATCTTCTGCTCAGAGAAGATGACAACAATAGATACAACATTAAATTACCACAGAAAATAACTAGTATATGTTTATAGTTTATAGTGGCTCTATCCATTTTTGTTCATGTACTTGAGCAAAATTTGTCTTGCCCCAGTACAGATATATTATAAAAGAAGCTCTTAGGATCAAAATTAGACCACTGAGCGCTGTCTCCATCTAACTAGGCCTGTCAAAATAGCACAAACAAGCCTGATATAATGGTACAGAGATACACTGCGATAAGCGCTAATATTGACAATACTTTGACACTGATACAAAAACAATAAAACAAGATACGGTAATCCTAGTAAACCATTTTAAAATAAACAGTATTAGAGTAGTAGTAGACTATAAAAGGCCTGAGCTGGAACAAATAATAGCAGAATATAGTGATGCTCCGATCACCATTTTTTGGGCCGATCACCGATACCGATCACCAAAAAACTTGATCTGCCGATTGCCGATCACTGCCGATCAAAGAATGAATTTAAATGTTTAAATAATTAACTATATATTTTTTTAAAAACTATAGAAACAGTCAAAATCTTCAAATGTACAGAATGCCTTTATTTTACTGTAGCCTTTGTGAACAATATCCATGTCACCATTCAAAATATAAATATGAATCTTTCCATTCAAAATGTAAATAAAAGAACATTAGAAAAGCCAAGCAGACGGCTACTAACTCACATAAGAAAAACTTGGGCTACTTGAAAACTGGCTTGTTAATGCTGGTTAAAGATAAAATAAACAATTGGCCACAAAACCAAAACGTGCAAGGCCTACTATCACAAAGGACAAAATCTTTCACTGCCCAATAACATATGGCAAGTTTCTTTTGATCATTATGAGCATCTCTGCATTTTTGGGGGTGAGACGGTTTCTTTTGTCATCAATAATGTTTGCAGCTGTGCTAAATAGCCGCTCACTATCCACACTTGTGCATGGTGAACAAAGATATGCTCTTGCTGCCTGTGCAAGTGCAGGGAAGCGGCCTTTGTTCACCTGCCAATAGGCAAGTGGGTTTGAACTGCGCTGCAATACAGACTCTGCCATGTACTGGTTGACCTGGGTGATAATGGTAATTTCCTGCTCACTGTGCCCTGCTACCTCATCGACTAACTCTCATAACATTGCCTGCAAAGAGCAGGCAGGTGGGGTCTTGTCAGTTGACTTGCTGGAACTGGGTTGCTCCACAGTGCTTGTAGTGATGGGTAGTTCAGGGTGGCTGGTTTCAAGTGCGTTCTGAAGCTGTTCATGGAAAGATGGTTTGAGTGCCTCTGAGAAATATCTGTCTTTATACCTAAAACAGATATAACAAAAATGAAAACGAGAAATTGATTAGGTTATAGTGATATGCCAAACAAAATAACATTCATTTCAGTCAGGTAGCCGAGAAAAAAATACATCCATTGCCAGCTGATATTTGACATTTATTATATTATATTATATTAATAATAATAATATAATATAATATATATAAATATATATTATATATATATAATTAATATAATATAATATATAATAATATAATATAATATAATAATGTGATGTAATAATGTGTCTCTTACCTTGGGTCTAGCATTGTAGCAATTGTGTACAATTTCTGTGCACCAATGTCAGCGAATCGTCGTCGGACAGCCTCCACTAGCACTGATTTCGCCGTCTTCACGCCATGGTCCGTCTCAGCTGTTTTCTCTAGTAGATGAGTGAGCGCTCGGACGCATGGGATTACGCCCAGCGGACGAGTGGATGTGCTGATTTCTTTGGTTAGCTCTTCAAACGGGCCAGGATGGTTATTGTGTTTTCAATCAATTTCCATTGGTGGACTGTGAAGTTGCATGGCAATTCGTATTCTGCTGCATATGAGGCCAGGGCCAGTTTCTGCTCCAAGAGACTCTGGAGCATATAGAAAGAACTATTCCAGCGCGTTGGTACATCTTGGCGCAGTTTTTTTGCGCGTTTGCCAGTTTGAAACGTCGCTAATAATTTACGTCACGTGATCGGCATGTTTTTCCGATCGCCGATCAGGCTATTTTTAGGCAATATCGGCCGATCATGATCGGCAGCCGATCGATCGGAGCAACACTAGCAGAATATACTATAATTTGTCAATAATTATCCATAAAAGTGACTTATTCAACCCTCTGCAACTCAAATTTAATTGTATTACAACAAAATGACCCAAACTCTTCCCACTTTTACAAAGAAAATGCACACAAAATAAATACTGACCCCAAAAATATATTGTTCCACCTTATATGTACTGAACGAAAAAATTGACATAGTATTTATCATGAGAGGCCTACAATATCCTAGAATGAAGAAGTGTGATGTTAGTATGATTGTTGTTGTTATCCTAAACGCTGCTCTGGCTTCTAAAAGTTGAAGTGACAAGTTTATAAAGTCATTATGACTTTGGATCGCTGCAAACTGTTAAAACCAAAACTAGTAAATAAAACAAAACAAGTTTATTTAAAGTATCATGGTTCAAATTGGAAAGTGCATGAATAATCATTTTAATAGAAAAAACATATTTGCTTCTAAAATCTGGATTTTATTTTCTGCAGTCAGAATTTGTCAAATTTCTTTAAAACGCAAAGGAAATAAATAATAATATTGCCTAATTCCATTTAGTGGGCTGTTTACTGTTTTAAAGGTCCTACATTACGCAATATTGACTCTTGTGAGCTTTGAGCCATTTTATAATGTTTGAGAAACACTTTATTTTTAGTGTGTCGACAACTTCAAAGCTCAAAATGCTCTGTTCCACCTTGTGATGTCATGAAGCTGTAGTTTTCATGTTAACAGCTACTTTTTACCTTTAGTTCAGCAGAGATTGACCATTTCAGAGCTAAAATCAACCAAATGATTCTTGTGAAGGTGTGTGGAGTTTAAAAACACAGTGGAGCACTTTCTGTATTACCGCATGACAACACAAGGTGGAACAGTGTGTTTTTTGTTTGAGACAAGAACTAAATATCCAGGGTTTGTGCAAATGAAACAAAACACCACTCCAGGTATGTTTTTGATGATGAAACATTATAACATAGCTCACAGAAGTGGAATATGGGCTCCTTAAGATAAGACAAGATGATTATTAACCCGAAGTAAACTCAATTTGTTTTACATTTACATCTCCTCACAAAACCAGGTAAACAAAACCAGAAATCTACCAGCCACATTTGAATAAGAATAAAGGGCTGTTTGTAAAGCCCGCCCCTTTTCAGATACACACTTGTGATTGGTCGTGAGTTTGATTGACAGCAGACTCACCCGTGCCCTGACTTCACACTGCCTCAGACGACACTTCTGCCGGATCCGGTTTGGACCTCCGAACTTCTTCATATCTTTACAGAAGTCACACTGAGAGCAGTCTTCTGTTCTGAGGCACGCATCACACTCCCCACACATACGAGCAGAGCGTTTAATCTGGGAAAGAGAAGAAGGGATTAAACCGGGACTAATCCAGGACTAAACCAGGCTAAAACACAGGTTAAACCGGGACTAAACAGAGATTAAACCAGGATAAAACCAGGGCTAGTTCAGCACAAAGCGCAGACTACATCAGCAAGTAAGTGTTAAAACAGATGTAAACAAGTACTAATTCAGAACCACAACCAGAACTAAACCAGGACTATTCAGGGTACTCTAAATAATCTTAAACCTAAAACAAGTCTAGACAAGAGACAAACCTGGACAGGACTGGACAGGACGAAACAGAAGTAGGGCAAACTAGGCAGGATCAAACCAGTACTAAACCAGGAAGTAGGAAGTGCTTTTGTGTGGGGAGGGAGGAGCTATATTACCTGCTGCGAGCCCCTCCTCTTATCCAAGTTTGAAGGTGGCTGCTGGAACTCTTCATTGTCCAGTTTCTCCTGCCCTGGGTCCTTCTCCTTGGACTTTTTAGGACGATATTTAACCTCTAATGAAGGGTCTTTCTCTGAATAAACAATAAACGTAAAAAAAAGTAAATAACAACTACTAAATGTTGGAAAAATGCATGCTGTACCGTAGCCTAAAAACAAAAACTAGTGGGAAATTCAACTGAGTATATTAAAAAAAACTATGGGAGAAAGAAATTAAAACAGTGATATCAACCAAACATGTAAAACTGCTCAGTCAACTTCTTGTTCATTTTATTGCCGATAAATTTAAATAAATCAGATGAAAAAAACATAATTTGTTTCTTTATAACTCCCAAACGACAAAAGAGTCGGACCCGAACAGCACTTCAGGTTGGAGAGGCTCACCAGACCCATATATTCTGGTCATGTGTGAAGCTGAATACATTTTGGACACAGGTATCATCAACAAATGGGCAAATAACTGGTTTTAGTATTACTCAAAATGTAATGACATTATACATGGGGGATATAGCCGACTTACCTAGCAATGTTAGATACCTATTCAAAATTCTCTGTGCCTGTGCCAAAAAAATCGTAAATAGCTCCAACCAGACCCTCCTTCACTAGAGGACTGGTTACAATAATAATTGAAGAACTGGCTAAAATTAATAATTGAAGAAACACATAAAATGGAGCATCTAATATATATGCTAAGGTTTCAAGCAGATGTCTATTATGCAAGATGGGCTAAATGGTTTAAATATCACAGTGAGGTTTAGTTAATGGTTAGTGCTGCTCCAACTATCTGCCTATAAAGCAGCATCATTCCAGAGTGACATGTAAATATATGCATATGTGTGTATGTGTATGTATGTATGTATATGTATATACATGTATGTGTATATATGTATATATGTCTATTTTTCTTTTCATCTAAATGTAGATTAATTCTTGCCGACTGTGCCTGTGTTTGTTTTTGTTATTGTATAAAATACTCAATAAAAATTAAGTGACAAAAAAGGAAAAACATGCACTGTATAGACCCTTTTAGGGCAGAAGTGATAAAAAGCTGCGCTGCATTTTGGCAACAGAAGTGACATTGTTCCCCATTCATTCCGATTCATTCAGATTGAACATGGACAGAAGAAGACGGAGATAAAAACATTTCAAATGTCTGGTTGTTGTGTGTGTGGTTGTCAGAATCGATATTCTACCAGTGGACTAAAGTTTTAAACTTTCACTCACTGATCGCACAAGGATCTGGTAGTCGATCACCATGTGTCAAAGTCACTTGTTGAGGAAATATTCTCGATCTTTTGACGATAATCCTTTCACAGAGGTCGACAAGGTGCTGAGTTCTGTTACTTCTGTTGCCAAAATGCGCAACCGAACCTACATCATCACTGTTTCCTAACACTAAAAGGGCTATAGCACATATAACATATAATGTATGTGAACCTAATGAAGTTTTACTATGTGGAATTGTGAATAAATATAATATACGGTAGTCAGTCACATGTGGGATTGCATTTATAACAATAATAATAATGCATTAGTCTTATATTGTGCTTTTTTCAGACACTCAAAGTTGGTTTACAATTTGATGCATTATTCACTCACTTGGCTGCCAATCTGCACCATCGACCCCTCTGACCACCAACACTCACAAACTACTCTAATGCATTTGAACTAATCACAAATATTGGGACTAGGGCTGCAACCACAGACTGTACAAAGAAGTGGACTGAGTGAGCGTGACGTCACCCAGTTCAGCTCCAGTGAAATGAAGGTCACGAGGTTAACAGTTATAGGAGCAAATGTGGAGCCAGTTCTATATAAGGAATATGAAATAATTTACAGACAAAATACCAAAATAAAAACAACAGTTGTGAAACGTACTCACCTCGACATGAAGGACAGTACCAGACTCGTATGGGTTTAGCGGCTTTCTCTGATATACCAATACAATCTCCATGGAACCACTCAGCACAACTGTCACACCCTCTGAACAAATTAAACACAGAAATATTTAATTACAGCTTCATAGACATGATTAAACCAGGACTAAACCAGATCCCTGCGCTCACATCATGAAACAGTTGATGTCTGGTTTCCTGCAGAGGCAGTACACTGGGGCAGAGGCACTTTCCACAGTGACAGGCCTTTTCTGTTCTGGTGTTTTACTTCCTGGATCCTGGTCCTCATCTTCCTCCTTTGGACCATGTTCAGCTGCTGCCTCCTCAGCCTCACAAAAATCAACAAACAAAGACAAAGTTATTCCTTATATATAACCTATAACCTCTGTATTTCTCTCTCTTATGCACCATTTTGAGCACCCTTGTAATGTGTAACTGTAAATAACTGACAACAATAACTGTCCCAAAGCAGTAAATAAAACAGAAAAAAGCATTGCTCTTAAAGATGTGAAGCCAAGATCACAAAAAGGTGAATATTTGCATTTATATTCAATTAAAGTAAATGTATTTTTATTTTAACCTTATTTTATGCATACCTTTTTATCATAATTAACATTTTACTATTATTATTTATTGTTTTATGTTGCACCACATCACAGAAGCAAATCTGTAGTTTGTGAGTTGGTTCATTTTCAATATTTCAATATGGCAATGAACTTTTTTTCTCATTATGATGACGGCAAAAATGTTCATCCTACTCATGTAAATAATTACTTAAATGCGAAATGTCAAAAATAGATACTTTAGTTTGTAAATCAAACCAATCACCCAGTGTTTTGTATAAGCAATTAGAACCCTAAACTTTAAACAAAATGTAAAAATTGCTGTTTCCACTGTTTAATTCATAATTGTATATATCATCACACATATTTTACGATCATTTTCAAAAGATTATACACAAGCATACATTTTGCTTTGATTTTAAACACCACAATTACTTATTTTTTAGCCTAATAAAAATCAGTTTGGGATCCAGATGTGAGGATGTGCAGTAGTTAAGAGTGAATAAGTGCCTTTTTACACGTGCGTGCATTGTTTACGCAAAAACAGCGCCACTTCCACTGCGAACCTTTGAGTCAAACACGTTATTAATTAAGGATTAAACAGATTAGCCACTTTCCTGCAGATTTAGCTCCGTTTGAGATCTTATGCGAAAGGATGCTGCAGTTTCCATCAACATCTGCATCTACCAAATCCAACACTCACCATCGCGAGAAACGGTTGTGTTGTTTTCTAATCTTTTAATGGTGAACCTCTGTAATTCCAGTCGTTTGAGGCTTTTGCGGATTGTAACATTTGGGAAAATCGGGATTTTTTTTTGCAGAAATCGCTTTGTTTTCCGCCGCGTCTTCTTCTGCCGTGTCCAATCTGGAAATGTGGATGCGCTGGATTACACAGGGTCCAGCGCATTGGGGGCATCTACTGGTCAAAGGGGGAATTACACTAAATACTCCGTAGTCCAGGTAGGATCCAGAGCAAAACAAAACATCTATTCAGTTTTTTTTTATGCAGTTTTATCCAGTATCTTTTAGCGTGTTTTTTTTTCTTTTGCGACTAAATAGTACACAAATAAAAATACATTAAAAATACACCAATTCTAGACAACCATATTTGGAAGATTTCAAATCTTAGAAAGTGAACATTTGGGTAGTAAGAAAGCAATATCAGCCTAAAAGGTTCAGTTAAATGTATATATATTTTAAAGGGACACTATTTGTTTATTTTCTGACCTTTGATATAATGTAGTTTCCTCATCACATTTAATCCCACCTGCACCTTTGTTATTATATTTTATTACTATTTTATTATTTTTTATTTTATTTTATTATATTGTATATTATTATATTTTATTACAAATTTTTTTTTATTTTTTTTTATTGTATGTTATTATATTTTATTACTATTTTATTATTTATTATTTTTTATTTTATTGTATGTTATTATATTTTATTATATTTTTTACTATATTGTTTACTATTTCCCTTTTATTTGCAAACACTTTTTTAACAATACTATTTATTTCATGCTATTAGTACTTCTTGAATATTAGCGAGTCAACATTTCTTCTCATCCTAAGCATTTCATTGCACTGTAGACCTTGTGTTGAACCTGCATACGACAAATAAACAATCTTGTATCTTGAATCTTGAAAAACAAACACACCTGGAGTTGTGTTTTTTTTTCATTCACATGTTTAACACACAAATGCTGCATATTTAGGCTGAGTTCTTCCCTCAGACTGAAAAGACTCTTCTCCTCCTTGTGATGTCATGTGGTATTGTGGAAATGCTCCATCGTGTTTTTAACTTAGACTTAGACAAACTTTATTGATCCACAAGGGAAATTATTTGGACACAGTAGCTCATACATCACAATAAAATATAAAAACAAAGAGTAAAAAATATAAATGGTACTAATAAATTCTAAATAAGTAGCAAAAAGATAGCAAGAGACAGGTGTGAAGTAAGACGTAATTATATAAATGGATATGTACAAGTCAAAATATTATAGAAAAATAATCAAACTACTGCAGCTTCCTCTCTGAACCAAATCATATTTACTATAATAACTATATATTTACTTTATGACAGTGCTTTCTTATTAGTCACAGTTGATCTCATATTAAAATAAACTCCACACACCTTCACTAGATTTAGATTTAGACATTTAGATAATTTCAGCCTTGAAATTGCAAATCTCTACTGAACTAATATTAATATGAGAACTACAACTACATGACATCACAAGGTGGAAGCATTTTGATCTTTGGAGATGTGTACAGACTAATAAAAAAAGGATTACTCAGACATGAAACAAAATCTAACTCCAGGACATGTTTTTGATGGCATAAAAACATTATAACTTGTCTTTAAACTCACAGGAGTGAATTGTGTGTAATATAGGAGCTTTAATGCTATAACGGCGATACAAAATCCTGGCAAACAATTAACTTTCTTAAACTATAAAACGAACTTTAAGTGAGATATACTGTTGACAAGCAAGAAAGCACTGTCATTAAGTAAATACAAAGTTATTATAGTGAGTATGATTTGGTTCGTAGAGGAAGCTGCAGTATTCACTATTCAGAGTGTGTCTTTGTCGAACAGATAAAAGCGCCCAGAGGAAACAGGAGGAGCTCAGACAGACCACAAACCATAACGGGACAAAAGAGACCAATATACAGTCTGCTCCAAACCAGGACGGAACAGGATTTAACCAAGGACGTCTCCAACATTAAAAGGACAAAAAAAAAAAAGAGAAGAAGAAATAGACCACAAAGATCTGACTCAGGTCTGAACAGGAGATGATCAGGCGTCTTAACCAAGGCTAAACCGAAAACTAAAAGCAAAACTGGGACTGTTAAAATAGTACCACCGGATTATGCTAATAACAGAAAATTATTTAGTAAATTTTGGACAGACGATGAGAAAATGAACCAAGATCTAAGATGGAACATATCAGGAAGCACACCAAAGTTCTGAGAGAGATATTTGGACGATAACTCAAGAACAGAGGAATAAAAACGTCTATTTTTGCAGGTGAGACAATAATATTCACAATTAAATACAGTTGTATGTGTAATAATAAGCAGGGAAGTCAATTAATGTGTGTAGGCCTAGTTTTTATTTGCTTGTTTTTATACTCCAGGCCAGTGGAAATTTAGGCTAATTTATCAGCGTAACTTGAACCATTATTAGTATTGAAGAAATGTTGAGATTTAGTTTTTTTCTACATAGATGAATATTTTAACTTCTTAATGCACTAACTTTTCTATCCTTTATTTTAGTTAGGGTTAGTTAACTCTGACAAGCTGAAACAGTGCACACCTGTGAGGAAAAAGAGCATAGAAATTTGACATTTGTAATACTTATATATATATATTTATATGATATATTTTTTATGGATACTACAATTTAGAAAAAAATGCTTTATAATTTCCCTGCTTATTTAAATAGTGAGATTCAGACCTCAAGAGAACCATGTTTATTAACTATTGTTTAATAATACGCAGTGTCACTAAATGACCTCACAAGGTGGAACACAGCATTTTGAGCTTTAGAGATGTAAACAAAACAACAACTCCAGGCATGTTTTTGATAAGGTAGCAACATTATAAACCTATAAACCTACATTTTGTTTAATATAGGACATTTAAAGGGACAGTTCAGAATTTTGGACATAGGGCCTCATTTCCTTGTGAGTGTTGGAGACGTGTGGAGACACTTTTTTAAATATTCCATCCAGTCCTTGTATTTGGAGAGGTTGCTGGTGCTAGGCTAGTGCATGTCAATGGCCATAGTTGTCCTGCCACTAAAAACAGTCTTACCCACTCCACAGAGCAGCCGAGGCAAAACTATTATAACTCCAGACTGTCCATGTGAATGTCTGTGTTGATAGAATAATTTTAGAAGTAAAAACAACCGTTGGATTTGAAGGATTTATGTCTGAGCAGCAGTGAGTTGTACTTCCTGATAGAAAGTTTGACAGCGGCGGACTGATATATGAGAAAACAGTCCCTCAACATGCGACGATACATACGATGCAAGGTTAGTTTTATTTCAAACATTATTCTAACAACACAGACATGCATATCGACAGTCTGGCATAATAATTGTTTTGCCTCAGGTGCTTTGTGGAGTGGGGTAAGACTGTTTTTAGCGGCCATTGACATGCACTAGCCTAGCACCAGCGACCTCTCCAAATACAAGGACTGGATGGGATATTTAAAAAAGTGTCTCCACACGTCTCCAACACTTTGGCTCACGATGAAATGAGGCCCTATGTCCAGAATTCCGAACTGTCCCTTTAAGTAATAAGTATTTACCTTCTGTAAGAATGGATGAAACATCGGTCCAACAGAATAAGACCGGTGTGGACCAGTCAGAATCTATTGTCTCTCAGCCGACGGCCAATGGGATCCTGCCACATCACGGCACAGGTGAGATCAAAAACTTTTAAATGTTTTTGTTAAAGATTCATTGTGTAACTTTTCCGGTGGAGGGTCCATCAAATGCTTTTCTTCATTTGCTTTGTCTGGAATGTTTCACAGTATGGCATTAAACCTTTCTATCGTCTATCTGGAGACCAAACCAGACCAAGTTACAGGTCAGATCTGTGGAGAGGCGACCCCGCTCACAGTCAGAACGCCTGTTTTTTTAGGAATTTTTGAGCTATAAAACCACTTGTAACTTAGTAGAGCTGTTTAGTGTCACACTGTGGAACATTCCAGGCACAGCAATGACGTATCCATAGAAACAAGCAGGTTTTAAACAAGAAGTTACACAGCGCACCTTTAAATCATGAATAAAAACACATTGTAACATGCACTTTAGAAATATCTATGAACAAAAAAGTGGAAGTGGGACCTTAATGGAAATAAGTATTAGAAAGTCAATTAGAAACAAAACTTTTATAGTATTGGTGGTACAACTCTTTACGCCAGATGCCCTTCCTGCTGAAACCTTATACTGTGACTGAGTAAGAAGAAAAACACAGATATTTATTGACATTCACAGTAATAATCTTTGCTGGTTTGAATAAATACCAGCCCAGGCCCCGCCCCCTCATCCTGATAGGTCAGAGGTCTGTGACATCAGCAGCGGTTCCTCGGTGACGAACAGTTTATCGTCCAATGACAACGCTCGGCTCCTTCCTGGCTCCTCCCCCTGCTCACAACCACAGACAGGTAAGACGCCATATTGATAATCTATGGATGGATCTATTGATACTTTGCAGCTGATGCCATCAACATTCCCTGGGGGTGTGATGCTAACTGTAGGCTCTGCTCTGTCTGAGGCACTGTTAGAGTTTAATACGAGTCTTATTTTAACATAATCTGACCAAAAAGAACTGACTTATCTGGTACTACAACTGGTGCTTTTAAACATCTCCCTCTCAACATAACATTACAGTCACAAGATAGAATTACCCAACAGTTTTTCAATTAATCACGCTCACCTTTTTGTTGAAAATCGAACACAGAAACATGACCATGAACGCTCGTATAGATCACAGGCTCCTGAAAATGTGCTGTTTAAAGGTGTATTGTGTATTTTTTTCTGGTGGAGGGTGGAGATGTTATTGCTTTGTCTGGAGTGTTTCACAGTATGGTATTAAAACAGACCAAGTTACAGGTCAGATCTGTGAAAAGGTGACCCCGCACACAGTCAGAACGCCTGTTTTTCTAGGTATTTTTGAGCTGTAAAACCACCTGTAATTGAATAAATGTTAAGTAGAGCTGTTTAATGTGGGGTGACCAGATTGTCAAAATTAAAAAAACAGACACATTCCTGGTTTGTGGTGGTTGTGGTGAGTGCGTAATTATTAAGGAGAATTGTATTGTTTTGCATTCGGCCCCTTCATGGCGAACATGTGAGTCAGTATAGGCACATTTTCTTTGTGTTTTGGTCATTTTTAATAATCTTTTCTGTATTTTACCAAAACAAATGACAATTTTTGCCTCTCTTTACTGTTGGCAGACATAAAATTGGTCAAAAATAGGGACACCAGGGACATTTCTTGTGTAAAACTGGGACAAATCACTGGTTTTGGATAAATCTGCTGGGACAGGGGGACACAGGCCTCAGAACTGGGGCTGTCCCGGGTAAATAGGGACGTCTGGTCACCCTAGTTTAATGTCATGCTGCGGAATATTCAGGGCAGAGCAATGACCATTTTGTATTGTTTTTTATCTTAAAACATATTTGACTATGTTTGCTAATGTGTGCAGTGCTTCTCCATGGTAATTTGTGAACAATACGCACACATGTAGGACACCCCCAGCGTGATGTCCCTGCTAAGTATCAATTAATAATTTTTTTTTGTAATAACTGTAACTTAACTTTTCATGTCAATCTCCCTCAGAAGAAAACAGCTCCCACGGTTCCCTTCAGGATCGTCATCAAAGAGGAGTCGGTCAGAGAAAAACAAGCCCCGCCCCCACCACGACCGACGCCCACATCAAACAAGCGGCAGAAGGAGGTCAGACATTAAAACTTCTCTCACCTGCTTGTTTCCATGGAGACGTTATTGCTTTGCTCAGTATGTCCCACTGTATGGCATTAAAGTTAAAGTCATCTATCATATTGCACTGATTTAATTATCAGTGTTTGTTACTCAGAAACACATTGAAAAGCATGAATTTGAACTTTGAACGGGCTCGCCTCTCCGCAGATCTGAACAGTAACTTGACCTGGTGGTGTTACATACTTGTATTTATGAAGATAGATATGTTTAATGCCATATTGTGGAACATTTCAATGACGACAAGTGTATGGCGGACCCTCCGCCAGAAAAAGTACACAGTTTTCTGCACCTTTAAGTAAAAGTGCAGATACCGGAGCAAAGAAATACTGCAATACTAATAAGTGAAAGTATCACATGATAAAATGTACTCAAGTAAAAATATTAAAGTACCTGTTTAAAAATATACTTAAAGAGTCAAAAGTAAAAGTATTTCATGCAGATTTTGAGATCTAAAAAAGCTTCAAATGTAGTGATTTTGATCAAGATTTGTTCAATAGAAACAATTTAATTGAGTTTTTTTTTCTAGTTTTAATTTGTTTGCTCAAGCTACTTGTTAAAAATAAACCCTCAGCCTTTTCAACAGGTCTGACACAATAATAAAAAATACTTTTCCTTTTCAGTCCTGTTCAAAAATGTAGTGGAGTAGAAAGTACAGATTTCTGCTCTCAAATGCAGTGAAGTAAAAGTAAAAAGTATCGATTTAAAAATCTACTTAAGTAAAGTAAATATCCAAAATGTATTTTACACAAAGCACATTTAAGTACAGTACATTTACTTTTACTTTCTTACGTTCTACCGCTGCAGACTGCTGGGAAAATTACATAAAGCAACTCTGACTTAAATAGACCTTTGAATAGTACTATACTTGAGTACTTTTTACACTGTCCCCTGCAGATCTGCCCTGTGAGCACGTGTGGTGACGGAGATAAGAGTCTGGTCCCTGTATGTGAAAGATAAACTGAAATATTTCCAACCGTCATCAGTACAGAAACATTTACCCCAGATTCAGGTTCTATAGTGTCCACCTCTGTAGCCTAATTAAACAAATAGAGATGCAAATAGAGATATTTAATGCCATGCTGTGGGAAATTTCAGGCAAAGCAATAACATCTCCATGGAGACAAGCAAATTCAGATTAAGGCAGGAAGTAATAATTGTGTTTAAAAGTCCTGTCTGAGCTTTAAGCCATGTTATAATGCTGCTCCTCAAAAACATATCTGAAGTTGTGTTTTGTTTCATTCACACATGTTTGATAATCCTGCATTATTAGTCAGTCTACACACAGGAGGGTTAAAATTTCAGAGTAAAATATTTCAGAGTGGTTTTTAACACAAAAAGTGTTATTTTAACTATCTGTAAGTTAAATGGGGGTTCAAGTTGGGGTTATTTGTCAGAGCTGACATGGTTGAGGTTATTTCAACTTCTCCTAGTGTTAATTTGGCACCTCTCACCCACCACTTCACACTCCCATGAGAGAAGACCAGTTTGAACCAGTTTTTACATAATTTCATCTTAAATTAACTAAAATAAAGTGTAAAAATAAAACACCTCTGTGTTATTTAGCTAAATCAGGATAACCCTACAAAGTGTTATCAGTTTACTCTCAAAACATTAATATACTCTTGATTTCAGGGTTAAACAGGAAGTTTGGTCCAGTGTTACTTAATTAACATTTCCAGAAATGTTAAATTAACTCTAAAACAGATTAGACTCTTATAAACCCTGAGAAAATGTAAAAATTGATTCTGTGAGAGTCAATTTTAACACTCCACTTTTTGTTGTGTATAAATACTACAGAAAACCAGGTGCCACAGGGGGGCGCCAGTCACAAAAACTGTTGTTGTGTCCATAGGCAAGGCACATCACCCACATTGCCTAGTATGAAAGTGGTGGTGTGTGCGTGAGAGTTGTTGGTGGTGGGAGGGGCCGATGGGGCAGATTGGAGCCTCGCCTCCCTCAGTCTGTCCCAGGGCAGCTGTGGCTACAATAGTAGCACCACCACCAGGTCTGGGGTGAATGAATAATGCTCTGTAAAACGTCTCTGAGTGTCCAGAAAAGCGCTATATAAAACTGATGCATTATAAAACATGTGTTCTTACAGTGAATAAGCATGCCTCTCCACAGATCTGACCTGTAACTTAGCTTGAAGTCATTGAGTAAAGTTTAATGCCATACTGTGACACATTCTAGACAATAAGCAGATGGCAGACCCTGCACCTGAAAAGCTCCACGTTGCATCTTTAGGTGAACAGTAATGGTAGTTGTTTAAACAGTTTTAACTCTGTGTTATTTGTAGTAGTTCAGTTGTTGATTTCTGTGTTGTTTTATGATTTGTTGGAGTTCATTTCTGTACTTTTGTGTTGTTTCGCAGACTGCTGCGTTCACTGCCTGCTGGCCTGTCTCTTCTGTGAACTCTCCTCTCTGTGCTCGGCCCTGGTTCAGTGTCTGCTCTGTGGAGGGGGCGTGGCCTGTGCGGAGGTGGGCGGGGCCTGCTGTGGTTCGGACACTCTGATTGGCTGTTGCTGTCTGGACGCCGGATGCACAGACGAGTGCGGCGTCATAGAAACCTGCTGTGGCTCTGCAGACTGTTTGGAGATCTGCCTCGAGTGTTGTTCAATCTGTTTCCCCTCATGAACCTGGACTAAACCAGGACTAAAACAGGCCTGAACTAGGTCTGGATAAACCAAGACTAATCTATGTCCAAGCCAGGTCTGAACCAGGTCTGCACCAGGACTAAAACAGGACTAAACTGAGTCCAAGCCAGGTCTGAACCAGGTCTGCACCAGGACTAAAACAGGACTAAACTGAGTCCAAGCCAGGTCTGAACCAGGACTAAAACAGGTCTGAACCAGTTCTGGACCAAAGGTAAACCAGGACTAAACAGAGTCCAAGCCAGTTCTGAACCAGGACTAAACCAGGATTAAAACAGGTCTGAACCCGGTCTGGATAAACTAAGACTAATCTAAATCCAAGCCAGGTCGGAACGAGGACTAAACAGAGTCCAAGCCAGGTCGGAACCACGACTAAAACAGGACTAAAACAGGTCTGAACCCAGTCTGGATAAACCAAGACTAATCTAAATCCAAGCCAGGTCAGAACCAGGACTAAACTGAGTCCAAGCCAGGTCTGAACCAGGACTAAACCAGGTCTGAACCAGTTCTGGACCAAAGATAAACCAAGACTGTACCATGTCTAAGCGGGATCTGAACCAGGACTAAACCAAATTCAAGCCAGGTCTAAACCAGGGCTAAACATGGCAACAAAGTCATTTAATAAAATGTTCACAATGTCTGACAGCCAAATCTGTCTCCATGGAGACAAGCACGAGGACCAGTTACAGGTCAGATCTGTGGTGAGATGACTCTGCTCATACAGGATTCATGATTTTCAAGGTATTTTGAAGCAGCTGTAATGAAACAAAAGCAAGATAACCTTCTTAATGCCATACTGTGGAATATTCTTCATTGGCAAAACAATAACACCGCCATGGAGACAGGCAGGTAGCAGACCCTTCAGAAAAGTTACAGAGGGCAAAGATGTTTCCAACTACAGTGTTTGACAAATTTATTAGACCACCTGTCCTGAAAACAAGAAAACATAAAAAATGTCATAGTTTATCAAAAACTGGTTTCAAATGAACTATTTCATTGTTATGTATTAAGAAAATGACCAACTGGAATAACAAAATAGTGCCTGTTGACAAATAATAACCAAAAATGTGAATATTTTGTGTGAGCACCTTAGGCGTAGATGACAGTTACATTCTTCTGCATTGTTTTTATGTAGTTTTGCAAAGTCTCTTTTGTTATTGAGCTCCAAATAGTTTCTAGTTGTTCCCAGAGACTTGGTTTGGATGAGACTTTGGTGTCATTTTTGGAAAACATTCAACTTGAAAATGTATGGACAGCAACAGTTATATTTTAGCATTAAAGATATTGTTTTGATAAAAAAGATCTTGCATATACTGGCGGATTAACCATTATAGAAACATAAAAAGATATTTTGGTAAACAAAAATACTGTTAAATTACGTATGGCAGCCGTGGCAAACACATTATACTGGTGGTGGTCTAATAAATTTGTTAAGCACCCAATGACCCAATAATCCCTTTGTAAGAAACATAGACTGTATAAAGAAGTGGACTAAGTGAGTGTGACGAGACAAAATAAAATAAAATAAAAACACCAGGATCATGTAGAGCAGGGGTCTCAAACTCAATTTACCTGGGGGCCGCTGGAGGCAGATTCTGGGTGAGGGTGGGCCGCATAAGGAATTCCACAAAAAAAAAGTAAAAAAGTCCTCAAATGTCATTAACAGTTTTAATGATTTCTTCTGAACATGAAGTGTCCTGAACATGAATGGAACACTGAGTGAAAATCATGAACGGTTCTTCTGAACATGGCTTCTCTTGCCTACTCCTTGCTGCCAGAGACTTGACAGCACTTCTTCTCACAAATCTGAACCACATTTGGCTTGAGAGAGGAAGCAGTTAAGACCCTCAGTGTGGCTTGAAGATGATCATCAGTAAGTCTGGACCTGTACTTGGACTTACTGAAGTTCAAGGTGGAGAAGAACTTTTCACACAAATATGTGCTGCTAAAAAGGCACATGGTCCGCTTGAACATTCGGGAAAGCTCAGGGAAGTTGGGGGGCAATTCTCTCAAAAATTGCCCATGCTTGTCTGCTTTTCCACTCATCTCCCTGAACTTGGCTTTGAGGTCAGAGTTGCATTGCAGGTCAATGAGCTCCATTTGAAGCGTAGGAGGGGCATCTTGCACATCAAAGGTAAAGGGGTCCACAAAAATTTGAAAAGTGGCTCTGTGCGTCTTGAAGTCTGCAAATCTGAAATTGTCTGTGCTCGTCACCAACCTTTCTCTTCACTGCAGGCTTTGATGAAGACATGACTGGGGTATGACAAAATCTAATTGATTCCGCTTAGTGGCGCTCTTGTTTCACGTTTCAAACAAGTGTTTAGCTAGCTAATTGCGTACAGAGAACGTCTTAACGCATAACACTTTGTGACGGAGCGCGCTTTAACCGGGAGAGCGCTCTGTGCGCTCTGCCGCGCTCTCGAGCGAGAGCGAGAGGTGCCGGTCGGGGAATGTCAGGGCAGCTACAGGTGCTCCGTCACACGCTTCTATCTGTAACAGCAGCGTAGACGATAAACAGCCCGGTAACAGTCGCCGGTAGAAAGTACGATAGAAGGCAAGTGCTGTTGTTGCAAGCGTGAAGTGCACGAAGCTGGTGTAGCTTAGCCCAGCCCCGACAAGAGACGGCGCGCGGGATCTGGCTGATTGGCCCTTCGGAGGTCCACTTTCTCTGCGGGCCACACTAATATTATACTTTCATATTAAGGTGCGGGCCACAAAATATTGTACTGCGGGCCGCACTTGGCCCCCGGGCCGCGAGTCTGAGACCCCTGATGTAGAGCGTGTTAATACGAACATTTTAAGACAAAATTGTCAAGACTCACAGCAGCAGTTACAGAAATAAAAGGCGACAATATTCTGATGTGAGTCAATGCCAGGTTCGGAAGGAGCCGGAAGCGCCGCATGCGAACTTCCTATTTGGAAGGAAGAAATGGAGGTATGAGTTCACCTCCTTGCTGTTATTACCAATCTAGCACGTTTATAAAGAACATAATCTGTTTACATCTATTCACAAATCAAGATAAAAGGCACAATGGCAAAATCATGTGCCATATTGTCTGTTTTTCTGTGAGTTCGTTCTCTCCGGGCTGATGTGAGAGCTCAAGTGTTCAGGAAACGATGCCTGTTGTGTTATGTACTCTGCCACAGGATGCCTCTGTCTGTTCCTCAGGTTTTGTATTTTTGATGTTGCCAGAGGTCGAAGGTCACCGTTAGCACGCTGTACTTCCTGTTTCCTGTTTGGTCGCACTTCAGGCCCATTTCATAACTCTGCAGTGAGAACAGAGGCAGGGTCTGTCCACTCCCTCTTCCCTGCTGTGGGGACGTGATTGACAGCTGAGAAATCAAGAGGCTGAGCAGATACGCGGCGGCAGTGGGGCCCTCTTCCTGTTTTTCTGTCTGTGGCTCTGCTCCTCTGCACACAACACTTAAAATCACCGTCAAAGATTCAAGGAAACTGCCTTTAGACTGTGTATATAAATGCACATAGCTCACCCTCCAAACAGGAAGTGAGCATGGGGGCACTTCCGGTGTACTGTCGAAATGGGCTGCCCTGTCGAAATGAGCTCCCCGCAGCCTAAATCGACAGTGACGTCTATCGATTCACGCTCCCCCGTTGAAATAAGCAAATTATGTTTTCCATTTACATTTGTCTAGATCCAATAAACTGAACTTCTACAGTTTTACAGCATATTTCTATGGATTAGAGGCAGCAGGTTTGATGCTGTTTGCACATGGTGATCACACTTTATACCTTAGTTATGTCAAATTCATTTATATTATTTCATATGAATATGCGTAGTTCATTTTGACAGTTGTATTACACTTTCAAACAGGCTCTGACTAAAGGTAGCGCATATCGACAGGCCAATTTAGCCATCGTATAATGCTTCCACTGTAGAATCACCATTATTCACTCATTTATATGAATAGTAGTTCATTTTGATAGACCGATATCTACTATCAAATGAGGCTCCCACTGTATAAGAGAAAGAAATGACTGGAAACACTGAACCCTCTATATTAAATAGCGTTAAATGTATAATATTTAATGCTAATATCACAGGCTACAGTGTGAATTTCCTCATATAATATAGTGATATTTTATTTATAAGCACCTTTTTAAACAAAGTTACACTGTATTCTACACATGGAAACAAAATAAAATATGATTTAATGAAAATGATAATGATAAAATCAAATATTCAAACATTTAATGTAGGTATTCTGCTGCGAACTAACATGCACATGTCGATTTTTACATGCCTAACTGGTCAAAACAGACAATAAAACCCATACGCTTTTAAAATGTGACTTGTTCCTCCACTTCTGCCTCGGGAGCCCAAATCGACAGCATTTAAGCTGTAACAGTGCTTGGGGGTTGTGCGCATGTGCAGTAGAGCTGGGGGAGCTCAAATTGACGGGTAGCTCAAATCGACAGAACACCGGCTCTAATTGACTTTACATGGACAAAAATTGAGCATTGTCATTTTGGTCTTAAAATGTTCGCATTAATTCACTCTACTTGATCCTGGTGTTTCTCTTTCACTATTTTGTCCGTAAATAAATTCCTAATGTGGAACTCGGCTCCAATTTTGCTCAAATTTGCTCTGCTGGCCTCATGAGCTTCATTTGACTGGAGCTGAGAAGTGACGTCATATTTACTTTGTCCACTTCTTTATACATCACAAGGTGGAACAGCCTAAATGTGCAGGTTTGTGTGTTAAATGTGTGAATGAAACAAAACACGACTCCAGCTGTGATTTTGACGCGTAAACAACATTATAAAATACATCAGAAAATAGTTTAATATTATGGGCCCTTTAACAGGTCACTGTGCTGCTCAGGCGCCCCCTGGTGGTCCCACTGACAGAGCAACTATCCAAAACTCTAAGCGCTTCTGTGGTCCGGAATATGTTACAATAGCGCCACCTGCTGATGATTTGAAGCATAAACGTGAACAAATTCTAACCTTGTCTCAACTGTATTTGTAAACACGTTAAAATTACTAAACCACTGTGATAAAAAAGGATTATTATTATTATTATTATTATTATTATTATTATTATTATTATTATTATATATATATATATATATATATATATATATATATATATATATATATATATATATATATATACACTCAACAAAAATATAAACGCAACACTTTTGTTTTTGCTCCCATTTGTCATGAGATGGACTCAAAGATCTAAAATTCATTCCAGATACACAATATTACCATTTCTCTCAAACATTGTTCACAAATCTGTCTAAATGTGTGATAGTGAGCACTTTTGCTTTGCTGAGATAATCCATCCCACCTCACAGGTGTGCCACATCAAGATGCTCATCAGACACCATGATTAGTGCACAGGTGTACCTTAGACTGCCCACAATAAAGGCCACTCTGAAATGTGCAGTTTTGTCTCACAGCAAAATGCCACAGATGGCGCAAGCATTGAGGGAGCGTGCAATTGGCATGCTGACAGCAGGAATGTCAACCAGATCTGTTGCTCGGGCATTGAATGTTCATTTCTCCACCATAAGCCGTCTCCAAAGGCGTTTCAGAGAATATGGCAGTACATCCAACCGGCCTCACAACCGCAGACCACGTGTAACCACACCAGCCCAGGACCTCCACATCCAGCAGGTTCACCTCCAAGATCATCTGAGACCAGCTACTCAGACAGCTGCTGAAACAACTGGTTTGCATAACCAAAGAATTTCTGCACAAACTGTCAGAAACCGTCTCAGGAAGCTCAACTGCATGCTCGTCGTCCTCATCGGGTCTTAACCTGACTCCAGATCGTCGCCGTAACAGACTTGAGTGGGCAAATGCCCACATTCGATGGCGTCTGGCACGTTGGAGAGGTGTTCTCTTCACGGATGAATCTCGGTTTACATTGTTCAGGGCAGATGGCAGACAGCGTGTGTGGCGTCGTGTGGGTGAGCGCTTTGCTGATGTCAATGTTGTGGATCGAGTGGCCCGTGGTGGTGGTGGGGTTATGGTATGGGCAGGCATCTGTTATGGACGAAGAACACAGGTGCATTTTATTGATGGCATTTTGAATGCACAGAGATACCGTGATGAGATCCTGAGGCCCATTGTTGTGCCATACATCCATGAACATCACCTCATGTTTCAGCAAGATAATGCACTGTCCCATGTTGCAAGGATCTGTACACAATTCTTGGAAGCTGAAAATGTCCCAGTTCTTGCATGGCCAGCATACTCACCGGACATGTCACCCATTGAGCATGTTTGGGATGTGCTTGACCGGCGTATACAACAGCGCGTACCAGTTCCCACTAATATCCAGCAACTTCGCACAGCCATTGAAGAGGAGTGGACCAACATTCCACAGGCCACAATTGACAATCTGATAAACTCTATGCGAAGAAGATGTGTTGCACTGCATGAGGTAAATGGTGGTCACACCAGATACTGACTGGTTCTGAGTCCCCAGACCCCAATAAAGCAACAACTGCACATTTCAGGGTGGCCTTTTATTGTGGACAGTCTAAGGTACACCTATGCACTAATCATGGTGTCTGATGAGCATCTTGATGTGGCACACCTGTGAGGTGGGATGGATTATCTCAGCAAAGCAAAAGTGCTCACTATCACACATTTAGACAGATTTGTGAACAATGTTTGAGAGAAATGGTAATATTGTGTATCTGGAATGAATTTTAGATCTTTGAGTCCATCTCATGACAAATGGGAGCAAAAACAAAAGTGTTGCGTTTATATTTTTGTTGAGTGTATATATATATATATATATTTTTTTTTTTTTATTATTTATTTATAAATGCTCCTTAGGGACAAATTATGGAACTGAACCAGTAATAATGGTCTTGTACTTTTTCATTCTAAAATAAGAATAATGCGTGACTATAAATAAAGCAAGCAAAGCAAAGCAGTTTTTTTCATTTATTATAAAAGTTGTTTCTGTAAAATAAACACGAGTATTGGATAATAAATGAAATACACATTTATAAAATATTACAGCCATACGAATATCGTTCCCTTGTTTAAGAGCTTCAGCATAAAATCACTTTTAATGGGAACAGGGAGAATAACAAAAACTGAAATAATAAGAAAAAGAGGGTGAATAAAGGGCTGAAAATCTACAAATTATAACAGTAACTTAATTAACGAGGAAATAGTGAAGATGTGGTTTAGTTTTAGGCAAATAACACAACATGATTTTATTTTCTATGTGCCCTCGAAGCCACTTACATCCCTTAAATTCACATAATTAAAGACGAATCAGTGCATCAAATAAGACATAATTAAAGGTGCACTGCGTAACTTTTCTGGTGGAGGGTCCGCTGCCTACTTGTCTCCATGGAGATGTTATTGATTAGCGTGAATTGTTCCATGATATGACATTAAACACACACGTCCAGCACTCATAACAAGTGTTTCTATTGCTAAAAAATACAGTAATCTCTTCTGTGAACAGGGGCGACTCTCCGCAGATCTGACCTGTAATGTAGCGTACTGCTGTAACCTGCTTGCCTTGTTTCCATGGAGACAAGCAGGCGACGGACCCTCCACTAGAAATGTTACGCAGTGCACCTTTAAGGAAACATTGATGTATATAGACAAATGAAATACATGTCAAACAATCAATCAAAATCTTGGCAAGAAAATGCTTAATTGAGTTAGTAAAGAAATTAAAACATACAAAATAGTGAAAAAAAAAAAACTTTCACATGATTTGATTTGATTGTGACTTAAGTACGCGGAGCTGGAACGAATCGGGTTTACGTCGCTGTGCTCACTGAACACTGAAGGTAAAAACATAAACATACAAGAATACAAAAATAATACAGCAAAAGTCCAGCATGAAATTAACTGTGGTCATTTGTGAACAGATAAAATGGTTTCCCTTATGAGCCTAAAAATATTCAGTTTGGAGCTGACAAGAACAGCCGTAAATACACCAAAGAGACTCAACTTTTATACTTTTATTTCTTTTAAAAGTCCCACTAATCAGTGGTGGAATGCGACAAAGTAAAAGTAAAGTACTGTATTTAAGTATATCATTTACGTTTCTGTATTTTACTTAAGTGTATTTTACAGTGCACTGGAAAAAACAATATGTAGGTGAGTTAAAATGACTTAAATTAAGAACATTTTACTTTATTTGAGTAGATTCAACTTGACAAGTAAAATTATCTGCTAGTGGAATAAGTGTTTTCTTCTTAATTCAAGCAACATTCGATTTTGTTTCTTATTTTAAGTGCAAAAAGTTTTTTTTTTCTTATTTTAAGTACAATAAATCTTACTCTACTGGCAGATCATTTTACTTGTCAAATGAAACTTCCTCAAATCATGGTAAAACTTTCTTAATTCAAGTCATCTTACCTTGACTATATTTTGTTTTATGTACTATTTACTTTAGTACATTTGAGAGCAGGTATCTGTACTTTCTACTCCATTACACTTTTGAACAGGACTGAAAACTAAAGAGTTTTATTTAATTTTAGTTTGAGACCTGCTGAAAAGGCTGAGGGGTTATTTTTTTTAACACATTAGTAGTTTGAGCAAAAAATAATATACAAATAATAAAAACAGCTAGAACTTATTTTTTGTTTCAACTGGACACAATTCAGAACAAATCTTTATCAAAATCACTAAATTTGAAGCTTTATAAGACCTCAAATGTGCTCAGACTTTTACTTTTACACTTTTACACAGTATTTTTTTGCTCTGCTATCTGTAATTTTACTTAACTAACACTCTTTTTTACTTCTTCCACCACTGATACGAACTTTTGGAGATGTACTAATGAAATAGACCAAAAAAAAAGGCTAATTTGGTCCTATAATTTGATTTGGTTTTATTATTAGTCTGTAATCTTCAAACTGTCTCTGAAATTAAAATTAAAATAAAAAATGCCCCGTATCCCAGGCTCCATTTTGGGGACATTACATTTCTAACTGTAAAAGAAAGTTTGCATTTTTTTCATCATTCATATTTACAACATTTAAAGAAGCACGGTGTAACTTTTGCTGGTGGAGGGTCTGACACTTGCGTTTCACCATGGAGATGTTATTACTTTGCTTGAAATGTTCCGCAGTAGGGCATTAAACCGGACTAGAAGTAACAGGTCAGATCTGCGGAGAGTTCCTGTTTTTTCAAGGCGTTTTCAGCAATAGAAACATATGTAAATAGAATAAACGCAAGACTGTTTAATGCCGTACTGTGGGACATTTCAAGCAATGCTGTAACATCTCCATAGAGACAACCAGGTGGCAGAATCTCGGTCAAAAAAGCTACACAGTGCAACTTTAATTAAAAAAAGACATACGTTTTTGTATTTGACTGACTATTTTGTGAAGACGGAAAAACATTTCGTAATAAAACACATTTAAAAAGCTAAAAAATATATATTTGCAGTAACCGGAGTGTTGTGTAAATAGACCCATAATCCTTTGCTGTTTGGGGATGTGCCGAAACAGTCCTTTAGTTTAACTTTAGGATCAGTTAGAAGGAAGAGTCCCACCCATAGACTGTATGACAAAGTGGCTCCAGTCAAATGAAGCTCATGAGGCCAGCGAATTTGGAGCCAGGTCCAGATTAGGAATAGGATTTTTTTTATGACAAAATAGCGAAATAAAAACACCAGGATCACGTAGAGAGGGTTAATATGAAAATACGCCCCCATGAACACGGTCCCAGCGGGTCAGTTATGCCCATTTACATACAGCTCTGGAAAAAAATAAGAGACCACTGCAAAATGATCAGTTTCTCTGATTTTACAACTTATAGGTTTGTGTTTGAGTAAAATTAACATTTTTGTTTCATTCTATAAACTACTGACGACATTTCTCCCAAATTCCAAATAAAAATATAGTCATTTAGAGCATTTATTTGCAGAAAATGACAAATGATCAAAATAACAAAAAAGATTAAATGCTTTCAGACCTCAAATAATGTGAAGAAAATTTTAAAACAACACAATACTAATGTTTTAACTTAGGAAGAGTTCAGAAATCAATATTTGGTGGAATAACCCTGCAAGAGCATGAACACAGCAGTGTTTTTTTTTTATACTTTTCCTCCTTAAATCAGATTTGGTTCAGGTGATCTCCTCATCAGTGCCTCATGAAGTGTTGGAGTGACTGTCAAACATGTAAAAACGCTGATTTAAAAACAAAAATGCAGTGGTCTCTTATTTTTTTTTCCAGAGCTGTAGATACAGTCTATGGTCCCATCCAATTCAAACCTGCTGTGGTTATGGAAGTAAATTGCGCATTCACTTTCCCAATGTCCCAATTCCAAACATTAAATATTAAGTGTTACATATTTGCGGTACCTAATGCTGTTGTTTTCAGTAAAAAAACAAAAAACAAAACCCACATTAAACTTTGGCGAAATGTTGCAAAAGTAGTCATAAAGTTTCAGAAATAGATTTTAATACATTTATATTTCTTTCTTTCAGTTACCACATATATATATATATATATATTTTTTAAAGAAAGTTAAGTGGAAAAATGAATAGGACATTTACTTCCTGAACCGAGCGCAGATCACTGTTGATTCTAGTTCGAGCCCACAGCGCCTTCTGGTGGCCATCGGTGGAATTACATGTATGATACTATTAGTTTATTGATATTGTGATAACTGTAGCTTGACTTAATAAAGGAGCACTGTGTAACTTTTCTAGTGGGGGGTCCGTCACCTGCTTGTTTCTATGGATACGTAATTGCTCTGCCTGTAATGTTCCACAGTATGACATTAAACAGCTTTAGCTTTACCTTATGTTTATTCAATTACAAGTGGTTTTATAGCTCGAAAATACAGAGAAAAACAGGCGTTCTGACTGTGAGTGTGGTTGGTCTCCATGAAGACAGAAAGGTTTAAAGCCATACTGTGAAACATTCCAGACAAAGCAATAACATCTCCATGGAAGAAAGCGTTTAATTACGGACCCTCCACGAGAAAAGTGCACCTTTAAAACATCCGTACTGGTAAAAGTCCATTGTAAAGGGGTGTAACCTCAAAGATCTTCCTCCATGCTGAAGCTGCTTCTCCTACTGCTGCACTTGGAGGCCCCACAGGAAAGAAGAGGGTCGGCGCCGCATTCCTCCATCAACACATCCACCCCCAGAGCCAGGTCCAGCCCGTCGCCGAGCCCAGAGAGAGCCTCCAGGCCCGCGGAGAAGACGCTGCTCCTGCCCCCCCGAGCCTCATCGTCCAGGGGGTCTTCCAGAGAGGTGTCGGTGAAGCTGAGAGAGTCTAGCCCCAGAGGAGAGACCAGGACGGGCGACATGGACGGGTTCAGGGTGGGTGGAGGCAGAAGAGACCGTGCCATGGGGGTGTCCAGAGAGGAGGTGGTGGAGGTGGCGGAGGAGATGCCGTGAAGACGAGCTTGAACTTCCAACTCCTGGAGAAGATGAAGGCAAGTTATCGACTAGTGGTTTAGGTGTTTCTCGTGTGTTTTGTGTATTTTCAGTGTGTTTTCAGTGTTTCTCGTGAGTTTTTCATGTTTTTTCAGTGTGTTTTGTGTTTTCAGTGTGTTTTCAGTGTTTCTCGTGTGTTTTTCATGTTTCTTGTATGTTTTCAGTGTTTCTTGGATTTTTTTGTGTGTTTTGCATGTTTTCAGTGTGTTTTGTGTGTTTTCAATGTTTCATGTGTTTCTTGTGTGTTTTCAGTGTGTTTTGTGTGTTTTAGTGTTTCTTGTGTATTTTCAGTGTGTTTTCAGTGTGTTTTGTGTTTTCAGTGTATTTTCAGTGTGTTTTCAGTGTTTCTCGTGTGTTTTTCCAAGTGTTTTCAGTGTGTTTTGTGTGTTTCTTGTGTGTTTTCAGTGTGTTTTGTGTGTTTCTTGTGTGTTTTCAGTGTGTATAGCGTATTTTCAGTGTTTCTCTGTGTTTTTCATGTGTTTCTCAACCATTAAAGATGCATTGTGTAACTTTTTGTTTGTTTCTATGGATGTTATTGCTCTGATTGAAATGTTCCACAGTATGACATTAAACAGATCTATCTTATATTTATTAATTTACAGGTGGTTTTATGGCTCAAAAATCAGTAGGAAACAGGCATTTTAACTGTGAGTGGGGTCACCTCTCCACAGATCTGACCTGTAACCTTGTCTGGCTTAGTCTCCATGAAGATATAAATGTTTAATGCCATACTGTGGAACATTCCAGAAAAAGCAATAACATCTCCATCCAAGAAAAGCCTTTGAGGGATCCTCCACCAGAAAGAGTACACAATGCACCACAATGCGGCGACCCTCTGTACTTCCCTATCCCAGCAGCAGTAGCAGTAGTAGTAGTATTAGTAGTAATAGTAATAGTAGTAGTAGTAGTAGTAGTAGTAGTAGTAGTAGTAATAGTAGGACACACCTGTATTCTCATCAGCAATGATCTGTTGGTACTTTCCAGCCTCCTCTGCCTCTCCTCCAGCTCTCTCGCTCGCTGCTGTTCTTTCTGTAGTTTTCTGATGTAGTCCACAGAGGCCTTCAGGATGGTCCCTTTGTTCCAGCGCATCTCTCTGAAACAACACATCAAAATCAACTTAGTATTCGTCAATTTTAATGTTTATTTGAGGTGAATTTCTAGGACTGAAATCAGAACTGCGCGAGTAGTGGTGCATTAAATTCTTACAAACAAGATGATGTGTAAATACTCACTTGTCCAGGAGTGTAGAAAGGTTTTGATTTAAGATAAATTGACATAAAAACTTTTCTATGGTGGTGCATTAAAGTTATAGTATGGGACATTTACTTACGGGTCACTAGACTTGGGAATCAGGACGCCCAGTTCTTTGATTCTGTCATTTATGTTGAACCGTCTCCTTCTCTCAACTGCAACAGAACAATAGAAAAATATTATATTATTATACAATAAACATAAACAATGATAAGGCCAAAATCCCTGTTACAATAACTACACATTATTGAGCAAGTTTTTATCAATCTTTTATGTACACAATGCCACTTGAAAACTGGGACTAAAGTTTAACCCTGCAGCAAGATGGATTCTCACAATATTTTTGAGTTCACAAACTGACCAGAATCCATCTTGGCTCTGGCTGAATCCATCTTGGCTTGGCTGCTGTGCCGTTAATTGGGTGGGCGACACAGAGCAGCACTGAAGTTTGTGTGGGGCCAAAGTGCCCAGACGAACCAACTAACACCGCAACGCCGGCAACGCCGACAGACGCACTTCAGCCTATTTTAGCATAAATACAGATTATTTCATTTGTGAAACACGTAGAAAAGTAAGAGCTTTGTGCATTTGTAGACGGGGAAAATATCTCTCTTTTCTTTAACAAAGGTTAATAGTCATTAACTAAACCCATAACTAAACTAGGACTAGACCAGTACTAAACCAGGACTAGAACAGGACCAAACCAAATACACACTGGGACTCAAAGCAGGACAAGTGTGAAAGTGCTTAAACTACTGTTTATCGTATTTAACACTTGATAAAATGAGCATTATGTCACACACGATGATGATATCGGTTACATCCTGTATATATACTGTGTATATACTATACTGTGTATATACTGTATATATACTGTATATATACTATGTATATACTGTATATATACTGTGTATATACTGTGTGTATATGACTCACTGAGGTTGTGGTTGTCCTTCTTCTGTCTCTCTTTGATCAGGGCTTTGGTGTCGACATCTGAAAAACAACATGTGGATATAATATTCTGTATAAACCACTCTTATATAGTATGTTAGTATAAATCGCTCTTATATCGTATGTTAGTATAAATCGCTCTTATATAGTATGTTAGTATAAATCGCTCTTATATAGTATGTTAGTATAAATCGCTCTTATATCGTATGTTAGTATAAATCGCTCTTATATCGTATGTTAGTATAAATCGCTCTTATATCGTATGTTAGTATAAATCGCTCTTAAATCGTATGTTAGTATAAATCGCTCTTATATCGTATGTTAGTATAAATCGCTCTTATATAGTATGTTAGTATAAATCGCTCTTATATCGTATGTTAGTATAAATCGCTCTTATATCGTATGTTAGTATAAATCGCTCTTATATAGTATGTTAGTATAAATCGGTCTTATATCGTATGTTAGTATAAATCGCTCTTATATAGTATGTTAGTATAAATCGCTCTTATATCGTATGTTAGTATAAATCGCTCTTATATCGTATGTTAGTATAAATCGCTCTTATATCGTATGTTAGTATAAATCGCTCTTATATCGTATGTTAGTATAAATCGCTCTTATATAGTATGTTAGTATAAATCGCTCTTATATCGTATGTTAGTATAAATCGCTCTTATATCGTATGTTAGTATAAATCGCTCTTATATCGTATGTTAGTATAAATCGCTCTTATATAGTATGTTAGTATAAATCGCTCTTATATCGTATGTTAGTATAAATCGCTCTTATATCGTATGTTAGTATAAATCGCTCTTATATAGTATGTTAGTATAAATCGCTCTTATATCGTATGTTAGTATAAATCGCTCTTATATAGTATGTTAGTATAAATCGCTCTTATATCGTATGTTAGTATAAATCGCTCTTATATCGTATGTTAGTATAAATCGCTCTTATATCGTATGTTAGTATAAATCGCTCTTATATAGTATGTTAGTATAAATCGCTCTTATATCGTATGTTAGTATAAATCGCTCTTATATCGTATGTTAGTATAAATCGCTCTTATATAGTATGTTAGTATAAATCGCTCTTATATCGTATGTTAGTATAAATCGCTCTTATATCGTATGTTAGTATAAATCGCTCTTATATCGTATGTTAGTATAAATCGCTCTTATATTGTATGTTAGTATAAATCGCTCTTATATCGTATGTTAGTATAAATCGCTCTTATATCGTATGTTAGTATAAACCGCTCTTATATCGTATGTTAGTATAAATCGCTCTTATATCGTATGTTAGTATAAATCGCTCTTATATCGTATGTTAGTATAAATCGCTCTTATATCGTATGTTAGTATAAATCGCTCTTATATCGTATGTTAGTATAAATCGCTCTTATATCGTATGTTAGTATAAATCGCTCTTATATCGTATGTTAGTATAAATCGCTCTTATATCGTATGTTAGTATAAATCGCTCTTATATCGTATGTTAGTATAAATCGCTCTTATATCGTATGTTAGTGGTGCAGTTAGTACAAGTAGTAACGTACTGTACTTAAGTAATTTTCTAGTAACATGTTTGAATTGAACTGAAAAGTAAAAGGTACTTCTCATATGATTTTTGTCATGGCTTTGAGCAAACAAATACATACACAAAATTCATAAGAAAATTAGGACATTGATTCATACTGACACTAAATTGACCAAAATCTGTATAATTTTTAATCCATATCACTACATTTAACACTTTGTTAAACGCAGTGTATACTTTTACTTTTTTTTTTTCTTAAAATACATTTGTACATGTTTATTTTTACTTGGGTACTTTGCTATGTGATATTTTTACTTAAGTAATTTTGCTTTTGTATCTGTACTTTTACAAAAAACTAGTATTTCATCCACGACTTCATATGTCAGTGCTTGAGCTTCAGAAGCGGAATAGAGGATGTGAGATGTGAGTCTTTTGTGCATGTTTTGCTTGATGGGAAAAAATAAAAACATTAAAACAGTAGCCGATTGCTCAGTGAAAACAGTTTGAAAACATTTCAGGAGAAAAGCCGAAGTCTGTAGAGGAAGTGTGAACTGAGAGCGACTGGGGAGGGCAGGAAGAGCTGATCCTGAATCAGCAACCACAACACTTTAGGAACAGATCACTGAAAACCAGGAACTAACAACTCATGAAAAACGCATAAAAGAACATGATTATGCATTGATTCAACTGTTGATAATTTTATGAACCTACAAAATGGCGCAGCAACATTCTGAATGTGAAGTTTACAGCAGCAGAACTGGTTTATGCATTAATCATATGTAACAGTTTAAAGTTTTATATCACATATTACACCATTTTCTGACCTGTTATAGTGTTATTTCCTCATCATAAACACACCTGGACTTTGTTTTGTTTCATTCACACAAGTTTAACACACAAATCCTGCATATTTAGGCTGAGTTCTTCTCTCAAACTGAAAACACTCTGTTCCACCCTGTGATGTCATGCGTTGATACAGGAAGTGCTCCACTGTGTTTTTAAACTCCACGTACCTTTACTAAAATAATCTGGATAATTTCAGCCCTGGTGTTGCCAAGCTCTACTGAACTAAAGGTAAAATGTACTTCCACTAAATGACATCACAAGGTGGAACAGAGCATTTTGAGTTTTGGAGAAAACAGCCTAATAATGCAGGATTATTCAAACATGCATGAATGAAACAAAACACAACTTTAGATATGTTTTTGATGAGGAAACAACATTATAACATGACTTAAAGATGTCAAGTATCGATTTTGTGTAATAAAGGACCTTTAATTTCAACCACAAAAATAAAGAACAAACCGAAAGTCTTGCTGTTGATTTTTCTCGCTTTTTTATTCTATCTCTGAGCACTGTGTTTTTGTTTTTTGCACAACCACAAATCCTAAATTGCACAATGTCTACTTACAAAACGTTAAGCAATTTTCAACTCTTTAGCTTTGCATCAGTTCATAGAGAGAAAAACATAAAAAGAGTAAATACCTTGAAGTATTTTGAGACCAGAAAGAGAAACTAAAGCTTAAATATTGATCAAATCTCATAGAAAAAAGGTGGTTTTGGTTGGGGGTCTGTCACCTACTTGTTTCTATGGAAATGTCATTGCTCTGCCTGGAATGTTCCACAGTATGACATTAACCTTTACATTTATTAAAATACAGGTGGTTTTAAAGCTCAAAAATACCTTACAAAAACATTCTGACTGTGGTCGCCTCTCCACAGATCTAACCTGTAACTTGATCTGGTCTGGTCTCCATGAAGACAGAAAGGTTTAATACCATTCCAGACAAAGGAAAAACACATGGAGAAAAGTATATGACCAGAAAAGTTACACAATGCAGCTTTAAATATGTTTTCTTACGTTGCCACGTTTGATTTATGTTTGATTTGTTGCTGCTGCCAAACTCTGAATCTCCTCTGGGATCATTAAAACATCTTTCTGTCTAAAGGCCGATCCGAACTCACCGTGGCCCTCCTGTTTGATGGCGTGCAGCTCGGCGGGGCAGCTGTTGCTAACGGCGACGGAGGGCCTGGCCAAACCTTTGCCGCTGTACATGTCCAGGGCCCCGACGTCCGGCATCTGGAGCAAACAGAGAAGAGGGTCAGATACAGAGACAAACACCTGGAGCTGAACAAGCAGAGTTTATAACAAGACAACAAGAATGAACTAAAAGATACGCCATGGATTTTAAGACATTTGTTCATTATAAACTGGAAAAAAAACATCTTAAAGGGCGTTATGTTAGTTTCTGATTTGTGTTATAATGTTGTTTCCTCATCACAAACACACCTGGGGTTGTGTTTTGTTTCATTCACACAAGTTTAACACACAAATTCTGCATATTTCTTTCTGCATAGTTCTTCTCTCAAACCGCACTCTGTTCCACCTTGTGATGTCATGTGGTAATACAGGAAGTGCTCCACTGTTGTTTTTAAACTCTATACCGCAGAACTATAATCAAATCTGGAAGATGAATCCAAGATGGCGCCACATTATTTTCAGTGCCCTGTCCTCATTGCTGCAAGACCAGGAAAAAGATTTTTACTTTCGCATTTACTTCCTGATTTTCATGTGAGGTCAGAAAGGCAGTTCTGACCTATCAGAGCGAGAGCTGCTAGAGCGGAGATACTGTGGGCTCAGAACGGGGCTAGGCTAACTCTAACAAAGCTGATTTTAAGGCGCTTTGATGATAAAAAAGTTAAAGTTCATAATGTAAAAATACAGAAGAATCCCTACAAAATCTGACCTTCATGAAAGCTGTCGATGTCCTGTCAGCCGAACACGGGCAGGTTGATTTAACAAAAAAAGCGTTGTGCTTCTATGGGAGAATTATTTCTGGACTGGAGCTGCAGTACCTAAGAGCGACTAATCGATCTGAAGTCATGGATGGGGGGCCGTGTAGATCCATGCTCAATACACCTTTACTAAAATTATTTGGATGATTTCAGGCCTGGAATTGCCCATCTCTACTGAAATGAACGTAAAAGGAGCTGTTAACTTGAAAACTACCTCTTCATGACATCACAAGGTGGAACAGAGCATTTTGAGCTTTGGAGAGGTACACTAATAATAAAATGTTACTCAAACATGTGTGAATGAAACAAAACACATCTCCAGGTATATTTGAGGCGAAAACAACATTATAACATGACTTAAAGCTCACAAGAAATCATTTTGTGTAATGTAGGGCCTTTAATAATAGAGTCTATGAATGAAATGAGGGCTGGGCGATATGAGAAAAAAAATAATCAAGTTTTTTGGGGGGGGAATTTGATCTTTTTCCATCTTATTAAAAACATAGACATGTGGACTTCAGGAATAAAGTCGGGCAGGGTGTCAGGATCACTACAGTTTTTATATTGTGTTGATAAGACCAGTAAATCCGGAGAAATACACGTGTAAAGTTTGGAATGAGTTTGTACAATATGTTAAACCTAAAAGCATGTGTTGCTCTAAGTGAAATACAACATTAAGTAAGCGGTAACGGTGAGGTTACACATGGCTAATATATTTTTACAAACTATTTACCCTTTAAAGAATGAATTGCTGTTTGCTTAGTTCAACTATTTGAACTTCAATTTCTGTGACAAAGGGTTTTTTGAGATTTAAACTCAAGAGTCGGTCACAGAGTCTATTTGTTTTGCCTAATCCAGGAGTTCAAGGATCTGCACTGTTTCAACTGAACTCTTTGTCTGGTATGTTTTACAATATTATCATCAGTGAACACAGAGTTTGTTAAAGTTAGTCTTGGATTTCCTTGGGTTTTGCTTAAAGCCACGCTATGTAACATTTTAGCCCCAAAAATGTACTAGAAAAAAGCATTTGTGTTGCATTTTGGGTGTTTTTATTGTGCTAAAAAACGTGTCCTCACAGTGAGCGGGCTTGCATCTCCACAAACCTGACTCTGGATCTCCTTTTCCAGACTCTCTACATGCTTGTTTCCATGGAAATGTTTTTTCTTTGGCTATAATCTTCCTCAGTATAGCATAAAACATGTCTATTCTACGGAGAATATTCTGGAGTATAGTTTTAACTTTACATTTTCATGGAACAGTGAAGATGACTTTCCACACCCAAAAAGTTACATACTATGACTTCAAAGTTTCACTAAAATAGATGAAAACTTAAAGCTGCACTGTGTAACTTTCATTTAACATCACCTATCTCACTTTCATTCAATTAAAAGTTGTTTTTAATGCTCAAAAACACCTCGAAAACTTGCTTTATTACTATGAACGGCTCACCTCTCCACAGATCTGACCTGTAACTTAGCGTCGCGGTGTCACATGCTTGTTTTTACGGAAATGGCCAAGTCTGACACAATATTGTGGCACATTCCAGGCAAAGCAGTAACATCGCCATGGAGACGAGCACTGAGAAAAGTCACAGAGTGCAGCTTTAAAATAAGGAAATCACAATGAAAAATGCACATCTGATGCTTTTAAGGGAGTGTAAATAAAACCATTTCTTTATTCACAAATGTGTAAAAACTGAAAATATATCTATACATATGATAAATCCTCTTGTTCAGGTTTTTTTGTTTGTTTTTCTGATTTGGTTTTGTTTTGTAATCTGTGCTATATTGTATAATCTATATGTACGCTTGATTTATGGAAAAATTCAATAAAGAGAATTATAAAAAGTCACACACAAAAAACAGTTTCTTTGCCGTGTTGTGGTTCACAGACAAAACCGTAAAAAGAAAAACACAAAAACACGTATTAGCTGTTTACAAAGCGTTGGACTCACTCATGGGTTAATCCAGCCCCTCCTCCCTGTGAGCAAACTCCCCTTTAATCCCGATCCTTTAATTGTTGCTGTGGTTACGATCTATTTATTTGACGTCTGCGAATAATCTCAAAAATGTGGGCTGCTGCGTGGTTAGACGTGTAGCCATCTTTGCCTCACTAATTTGAACACTTAGAAGAGCAAATTGAACTGCAAGGACATAAAATAGTGTCACACGGCGTCTGCACTTTGAAAATAATGTGAAACGTGACACAAATTTGATTTAAAAGAGGCATTTTGTAACTTTTCTAGTGGAGAGTGCGTCAAATGCTTTTCTTCATGGAGTTGCTTTGTCTAGAAAGTTTCACAGTATGGCTTTAAACCTTTCTATCGTCATGGAAACCAAACCAGACCAAGTTCCAGGTCAGATCTGACCTCGTTCATAGTCAGAACACCTGTTTTTCGAGGTATTTTCGAGCTATAAAACCACCTGTAACTGAATTAATCTAAGGTAGAGCTGTTTAATGTCACACTGTGGAACATTCTAGGCAGAGCAATGACATATCCATAGAAACAAGGTGACAGACCATCCACCAGAAAAGTTACACAATGCACCTTTATGGTAATGATCATTTCTGACACTAAAATGTGGTGTAGTTATTCTCAAAGAAATATAAAATCTGATGCAATAAAACTATTTCCTTGTCATAGTCACACTTAAAACATTTAAACGTTTATTTATAAAAAGTTGTTCTATAGTTATAAAGAGATAAATAATAAGAGTGGGTTAATACAAACGTTTCAAGACCAAAATGACGAGCTTCACTGCAGCATTTACAGAAAGAGGGACACAAACTTTTATATGTAAAGTCAACTTGAGCCAGAGTCGATGAAGCCGGAAGGTTAGCTATGTATATATCTATTTATATACACAGTCTAAGGAAATAACACGGGATCTTTTCTCGCTTTTTAGGTATTTTTTAACTGTTTTAACGATACTCGCAAGATTTTACAAAACAAAAACTGAAATATATTAACTTTTTTTAACATATCTCCCATCTCTACTTGTTCTACTTGACTAAAAGGTGTGATCTATGTTTCAAACCGTATTTCCTCCAAACAAATCATGGTTAGAGCAGAAATAAAACTTCTCTTTAGCCTTTTATCATGGCTGAACAGTGTTTCCCATTTTAAAAATCCTTCCCCATAGTCTAAAAACAATTTGGACTATATTGGCATAACAAAGTTAGACTTTGTTGCTTGTTGTATTATCTTAAAAAATATATTAACTTCTAAAAAAGATGGGAAACTGTCTCTTGTGAGCCTTAAAACATGTTATAATGTTGTTATCTCTTCAAAAACATTCCTGGAGTTGAGTTTTGTTTCATTCACACATGTTTAACTAACATTGTCTACATCTCCAATGCTCAAAATGCTGTGAAGAACTCCCTGAATATGCAGGATTTGTGGGTTAAACGTGTGAATGAAACAAAAAACAACTCCAGGTCTGTTCGTGATGAGGAAATAACATTATAAAAGATCAGAAAATAGCGTAATATGGACCCTTTAATGCACTTATATCATTCAAATAAAACCAAATCTATGGAAAAACACTGCTAACTGAGTCGTATTTGTGTAGCAGTAAGTATCTATTGGGTGTATGTCAGTTGTGTTTTTGTGCTTTGTGCGAAGAGTCAAAGATTATCAGACTTTAGGGACGCTCTTATCCCTGGGACCAGGCCTGAGTCTGTAACAGATTCCTCCAAAACTGATAAAAAACACAACTGATTTCTGCTGGTGGAAGTTGACAAAGTACAAAAGTAAAAGCACGATACTAAAGTACAAATTTGACATATCTGAACCTTCCTTAAGTCAGTTTTACAGTGGATACTTTTTACTTTTACTTTACATTTTAGAGCAGATACCTGTACTTTCTACTCCACTACATTTTTGAGCAGGACTGAAAAGTAAAAAGTACTTTTCTTTGAGGTTTGAGACCTGCTGAAATGGCTGAGACATTTTTTTAGCACATTTCATTTGAGTTAACGTCCCAAATTCGAGCAAACTAAATACAGGAAAATTAAGAAAGTTGAATCACTTAAAATCAGCTAAATTATTTGATCAAAATCACTACATTTCATCATTTAACTGTGCTAAAAATCTCTGACTTTTTATGCTTGAAGTACATTTTTAAGCAGGTACTTCAATACTTTGACTTAAGCAGATTTTTTCGTGATACTTTTACTTTTACTTGACGAACTTTTTACCTTTGTATCTGAACTTTTACCTCAGATTTCAAACAGCAGCAGTGGGAGCTGGGGTATTTCTCATTAGCGTCTAGTGTTGTTTTCAGTATGTTGTAATTATACACTGCAATAAGACCAAAGTAAAGAAACTCTGGATTAACAGCTGACTATTATTATGGGACTATTGTAAATGAGACAGTGTTAAAATCACAAAACCGTGCTGGAAGAAGTACTCAGTTTGTTATTTAAGTGAAAGTACAGGTATTGGAGCAAGAAAATATTCTGCACATGTTTTGGGGTTGAATAAAACTTCAAATGTAGTGATTTTGATAAAGATTTGAGTTCATCAGAAACAATTTTACTGTATTTTTGTGTTTGCTCCAACTCCAAATGTGTTAAAAAAAATAAACCCTCAGTCTGTTCAGCAGGTCTCAAACTCTCATAGAAAATACTTTCACTTTTCAGTCCAGTTCCATAATAAGGTGGAGTAAAAAGTACACATACCTGCTCTCAGATGTAGTAAAGTGAAAGTAAAATGGAAAATGCACTTAAGTACTTTACTACTATTCCGTCTTTACATTTCAAAGGTCAGATTGAGGAAACTTAACAATAGTAAGGTCAAAATTTTGTGCGATTTGTGAG